>OX375875.1:122661966-123009625 GCA_947359465.1 Metellina segmentata
GAAATTCTTCCAGATTAATTTCTGAATGGAATGAGGAGCCTGGGGAGGAATCTTTTTTCTGCACGGAACTGCTTTTGCTTGAAAATAGGGTCATTTGATTATAGTGTCAAAGTTCCACAGATCAGCTTAAACCAGGTCTCGAAATACCCGGGTGCACAGATGCACTGTGCACATGAAAATAAAATTGTGGGCCTAATTTTTTCCCGCTAGGTGTACGCAGTGCACCTAACCTTAAAAAAAGAAGGGAAACGTGTTTTTATGTTATTTTGCTGTTGGAACAATATATTAGTATCGACCTCTCTCGCTCTAAAGGAACGTAATTAAAATTCCTAAATACACACTATGCGAAAACACAATCGCTGGGACGTAACGGGTTTATACAGGAGGAAGGTTTACTTGTGCCAATTCCACCAGAAGTTTCCGATGATCGAAACATTTTTCAAGTGGTTCTGTTGAAGCGACTGCTGCGATAGCAGTGCGCCGGAGAAGGGATAATTTAGATGTTTAAATATTTTTATTTACTATCTACTACTGAGAGAGAGAGAGACCTCTATAAACATACCCAACTAATAAAGTAGTTTACATTACATCAATGCTCTTATATTACGTTTTTTTTTTTAAATATGCGCCTAAAATATAACCTGTGCACGTAATTTAAAAACTTAGGTGCACAAAATGCACCTGTATTAAAAAATCTATTTCGAGGCCTGACTTAAACTATCTGAACGGTTATACACTGCTTACGTATGTGACAATACTTTGTGTTGTAACTTTATCACCCTGGTACACTGTGACATCTGTCCATTCTTGTTTAAAGATAAAAAATAATTATTATATTTTACATCAAATTGGGCAATTTGAAATTCCGACCGAACACCTGCAATATAAGCTATTTTCAGAAGTATCTCGATCTACACAGCTAATTGGCAGACAACTAGTGTCTTTAGAGCGAAAAATTCTGGGCATCAAAAAATTGAAATATTCTAACAGAGGCACTTGAGGGAAATTCGCAAAAGCAATCTAACGCTCGAGAGAAACAAAACTTGAAGTTCAATTTTCAGAGTGTCTGAGTACTTTTAACAATGCGTAATAGTTAGTAAAACTGTTCGATGTAAACCTAATGTTGTGCATGTTCTGTAAACCTAAAACTATAGCATCGACACATCCACAAACACTTCGTCATTGACATTTGCGCACAAAGCAATTGGATTGTTCCAATGTTACAGTTTCAGACGCAATTACGGGCTATTACTTCCATCGCATTCATCCCTATAAAAGCCAATTTTCACTCTGCCTTAAGTGAATGGGATTAAAGCAATTATCTGGATGAGTGAACGCAGTCCTTTCATTCAGAGGCTCTTAGCGATTTGTCGCATTTACGATGAATTGCTTAGAGAGAGAGCATCGCGAATAGTTCCCTTTTTATTACGCTTTTCTATGGAAGCCTTTTATAGCAGTAATGGAAGAAAATGAGTTATTAGGGTGACTGAATGGGCCCGAAAGGAAGGATTGCTTAAAACACAACGTTAAAGCAAAATTAGTTTATCACAAGACACGCGAACTTAACTATTTGTAGCGCAAAGGAAAGAGAATCTTGCGATTCCAGGGGGTAACAGAAGCATCCTAGAGCTTTCAGAGTTTAAATGATTATCTATCACAAAATCTGAAGAGGATTAAAGTTGTTTTTAACGTTCTGAGAGGGAGTTCAGATAATAGTATAAAAATAGAGCAATGTAGCACCCTTTAATGTGCCTAGGATCATGTGGCCAAAACTAGTAGTAACGAGAACCTTGGACAACTTCGTCTGATGCGCGGAATCTAACATGGGACCGGAAATGGGACATACATGGGACAGGAAAAGATGCACACTCTTTACCACTTTTGTCGTTACTCTAGAGAAATGCAAGTTCATACGATATTACATCGCGAGATCGTATCATACCAGGTTACATCGTGTCATAAAATGTTACATCGAGGAATGAGATGAAATACCAAAGCGGCCCGACAGGTCAATTTTTCACAGAACAGACTTGACTATTAGTTGAAATATTGGTCCCACAGCTCGTCACAATAGTCAATGCCGCAGACCATTTATATTTCATGTCTATGATTTACACGCATATATAGGTATTTCGAAACTATCAGATGACGAGGTTAACTCCGAAGCTGGCACCCCAATCTCCAAACTTCCACACCAAGCAACTTGTTATACAGCACTCGATTTCTTGTCGAAATTAGTATTTCGGAATTTTGAATTCCTTTAGAATGTGATATTTCGGAGATATTTGTCTGTCATGGCGTCCCTTCCTGACCATTCCAAATTTCAGAACTAAAAACACCAAGCAAAGTAACCTTTTGACGTCTCTGTGGATTCATACGAAGCATACGAAAAATAGCACCTGATGATTGGTAGGTATTTTTCAGTAACGTCGCACTGGTACAACAGAACGTGTTATTAGAGACGGTGAGAATAATTTGGGAATTTTTTAATTAAAGTCGTACTACAGCAACACAACGGGCTATTAACGACGGTTCTGGATCAATCTCCTAAGGGAAAGACACGAGGAAAACATCACGTCATTTTGAAATACGGTCAGATGACGAAGCAACACCTGAGCTGGTACCCCACTCTTCCAACGTATTCACCACGCCAACGTGAAGCCCTTAGGCCACGACAAATTTAAGGTGCACCAGCCGCCTCTACACCATACGCTTGCAAACATCAATGCACTGATCCGGATTCGAATCAGAAACCTTCCGATCTAGAGGCTTACACCTTAACCACCAGACTGGTTGATCGGCTGGTAGAAACGGAGTAAACATGCTTATGCATGTAAGCATCTTAACCATCATACCGGAGACGGTGCGGAATCAAACTCGAAGGGAAATCTGAGGACAACACCACGTAATTTCAAACCACGGTCGCACCTTAACTGGCATCCCACTCTCCAAACTTCCGCACCACGCCAACGTGAGGACATTTGAGGCCACGACTGATTCAACGGGCATCAGCCCCCTTTGCATCAGACGGTCTTTGGTTGAATTAGAACTCGTAACTCTCCGGTTGGTAATCCGTTACTCTTTTAAAACGGGCTATCATGGTCCAATGCCTTCTAGGACTATTTCAATCGATGTGGATATATAATTGTTCTGGTAGTTAGGTAGATATATTAATTAACGTCGTTCTGGAGCCACACAACGAGCAATTGACGACGGTCCGAAATCAATCCCCCAACGAAATCCATTCGAGGATAACGCCATGTCTTTTTGAACCACTGTCAGATCACGAGGCAACACCTGATCTCTGGCACTCCACTCTCCAAACTTCTACACAACGCCATCGTGAGGACCTTTGAGGCCGCGTCAGATTTAACGTGCACCATCCCTCTTCGTACACGACGGTGTTTGGTTGGAGTCCCAGTTACCGCCGTTTCTTTTCCAACCTGGCCACCGCGGCCCTTGATTTTTATGGCTGATATGGACTACAGCAATACCACAGTACACGGAAATCATGTGACGCTCTGATGCTTGCCGATATAAGTGGTCGTATTCCACTACTTCCTCAAATCAAAGAAAACCAGCGAAAACACGGATTCAATTAGTTTGAAAAACATAATTTTTTTAAATTCTATTGAACAAAAATTTGAACATTGCGTAGATAAAAAAAGCCATTCACAGTAAAGAGAGAGATGGAGAAAATTCAGACTACGGTCTGTTTCATATGTAAACTATTTTTTAAATAAGCAACCACAAATGGAATCACCAAATATGATGGAAGCGAAGTCTCATAGCTTAGCTAGTGCTTCCATCTTTTGTGAAGTAAACCAATTTCTGTAAACAATAATAGCAGATACATATAATAAGTTAAAACTGTGTTCTTATAATCCATCTAACAGTTAAAAACTTATTCATGATTTTTAACCTCTGAGGGCTTAACACACATCTGACTTTACGTAACCCGAACTCTTCCTTGCATGATTTGTGTCCAGTTTGTACTTTAATCAATAGAATCTCTTTCATGGGAATCCTTCAGCCCATAGATATGATTGTTTAGTCATTAAGTGTGGGGTTAAATCAACACTACACTACACTGAAATCTCCTAACCCTCAGAGGGTTAAGTATTTCTTTTACTAACTTTAGTCAAAGTGATTATTTTCAGTGTAATTACAATGCTATTTTTTACACTCGAAATTGCTTTGCAGTAAACAATGCAATAAAATGGTACAAAATTATTTAAATTAGTGACTATGTATGTATTAAATTGGTAATCTAAATTTTTTCTGTATTTTCCAATTTTTTATGGTTATTTTGAGGAACTTGTTACTAAATATTCCAGAGTCTTTCAAAAACACGGAATCGTTAAAGTTAGTTCTAGCTTTTCCAAACAATGCTATAACTATTTTCACGTAGCATGTTCAAATGTTCCTTTTTAATAATTCACTTACATTTTCATAAAAATTATTTGTCTTTTGTTATAAGGCTAGAGAACAAAGAACTTATTTCCGTTCTTTATTGTGTCGAGCACCATCTTTCTTTATAGCCTAATTAGCTTCAATTGTGTATGAAATTTAATTAAGTTGTTGATCTGCTTGTTGCTCAGACCACCACATACCGGAGATCTTCAATCTCATCGATGCAAGATAAAAGAAGTGTAGCGTCTCAAGAAGTTCAAATTAAAAAATTCGCTTTAGAGAAAGTGATTCTTGTGTCTCTCTTATATACTTGTCTTGCAACATACTTTCTTTTCTTTACTTTACAAAGTAAAAAATCCGGAACAGTCTCAATTAATTTCGATTTCACAAAAGGTAGTCGGTTAGAAACTGGGAAGATAATGAGGTATTTAACGTCTGTTGGAATATCTCTTCCAATTTTTTTTCGTAAGTCTCGAATTACGCGGTTAAATAAATTAAACCTTTAGGCCGTCTATCGTTCTCCGGATTAGAACATGGTGGTTATTTTTTATAAACTGAATTGAAATTATTTCGTTTTTTCTGTGAAAAGTTTGTCGTTGAAAACTTTTTTAAATCTAAGAATTAATCGTCGCATGAACTTTCAGAAAATAGCAAGAGCAGAAAACACATGATTCGATTGCTAAGGGGGTAATTTCGTTGTATGTGCTAAGATTGAAAGAATCGAATGAAAATAATTAAAATTTTTTGATTGATGAAAGATCTTTAGATTTTGTGACAAATTAACGATGAGACGTTTTGAATAAAAAATGTCGCGAGAGGCAATTTTTTCTCTATTGATTGGAATGATCAAAAATAATTTGACACTTTTTTTATCCGATTTAAACTTTCTATAGGAATTTTAGTTAAATTATCATCTTTTCAATCCCGACGGATCATAGGTTCTCTACTTGTGGTACGCTTATCCTTTGGTTGGATTTGGTAACATTTTTGGGAGCCATCTAACGATTACCCACAAAAATAAGATACTTAGAGATTTTAAACATACACAAAATACATACATATATAAGAAAAATGTTTGTCATTTTCTGTGTTTTGTTGATATGTATACCTGTATCTCGGAAGAAAAAAAGTCAGTATATATTCTATATGTAATGTATTATTTTGCAATTTTGATTTTTTTTGATGCAGTATATAAAAGTGCATTTCAATATTTGGATAATTTTATAATGTATTAACAAACAAACATTGGCTCTTTTTCTACCTTAATTTTAATTACCTTGAAATTATTTGTAGACATCTCCAAATCAATAAATCTGAACAATGGCCATTTTTCTATCATGAAATACACTACCCTACAATAATGGACCGGAAAATCCGACTATTTATTTGGTGGTGTTTTTCGTGATATGGCCATTGACCTTTGCATGTAGTTCATGGTCAATTCAACACCAAAGCCTACATGAACATATTGGACAGTCATGTTCTCCCTATGCTCTGGCAATTTTAGGGAATGGACGAATACTACTTCCAGGGCCGACAATGCTCCATGTCATGTTGCAGCCTCTGTCAAGCAGTGATATCAAGATATTAATGTAAAACGTCTTCCCTGGCATGCTCAGAGTCCCGATCTAAACCCCATAGAACATTTGTGGGACGAGTTAAAGCGACGCTTACGGACCAGGGCATTATGTCCGAAATCTATAGCTGAGCTGGCGACATTCTTACAGCAGAAATGGACACCAATACCCATAGCTGTTTATCAAAACCTTGTTGAAAGTATGCCCAGAAGGGTTGCTAGTGTAACTGCAGCACATGGGGGACCATCTCTTTATTAAAGCATCTATTATTTCCCTTATATCATCACATCTTGCTGTCCGGTCCATTATTGAAGGGTGGTGTAGATATCATTAATTTATTATTACAAAATTTAATGTGTAAATAAATGTTGTAGGCGAAACACCAATGCTTTTCTTCTTTCCTCTCCAATCGGAACGAGGGAATGTTCATTAGCTGTTATCAAGGACGCGTGTTCGTGCTCTCTTCTGCGCATGTGCCCCGTTTAAAAGTGCTAGCGTTTGTTTTTGTTCGGTTAGGAAGCGAGAGGGCTGTCGTTCTGTTGTCCGTTTGGAAATGTGTACCGGTTTCGTTTCTTATCTCTAGATTTAATTTGATTTTAATATATCTAACTTGATAAGTTGCTACAGTATGCTTTGTTTTAATCCCATGTGGTGCGTGAAGCATAGAAGATTGAAAACCACTGCGTTAGGCAGTTAATAAGAAACAATTTAAGTTTTAGTAATTGAAACATTTTTTGTAGAGCTTATTCAGAGACCTTAAATGAAGTTTATGTAGTAGCTCATCGAAGCGCAAACAGTGAAACTATGGGTGATGGCTAATAACACCTGAAGGGCTTGCGCTCACTTGATGCAAGACTGCCTTAACTCTGAAAATTTGAATTTGAGTTTAGGAATTCAAATCGTAAAAAGTGACGAATATGTGGTGATTGCTGTTCTAGCACTCATATTGTTTTCCTATAATTAAAATATTTAAATCCTCAAATCGTCAAGGTATTTCTACAAGCATTGCTTTTACCCCAGAACACAGACGCCGACTAAATAAAACATTACATCAATTGAAAGAATAAAAAATTCTAGTATTCAAGAGAAGGTCAAAACTACTTAAAATCCACGCAGGAAAGTTAGAAGAACGAAAAAATATGTAATGAAACCCTAGGAGTGTAAAACGAATATCTTATATCAACTCACTTATGAATTGTATCACACACTCAATCACCGTAGTGATAGTATGACTTTTAATTTACAGCATATAGGCATCATGGACTTCATGGACTATTAATATCTGAATTTGCGTTCTGTTTTTAATTGCAAAGAACATGTACAAATGGTTCGATCTCATAAGCTGATCGAAATCACTTGGAGAAAAGTGGTCCCCTTTCTCTAACGTGTATAAATCTAAAATAACACAGTCCTTCCTCGACATATCACGATTCTAAAGATCAGAAAAAAGTAATCTATTGAAGGAATCGATAGAGCGAAGGGCGAATAAGTTTACTTATAAGGAAAAGACGCGGGTTACTTAATCTATCACTCGTTTTTCATTTAAAATTTTATAAAATTAAAACCGGTAGAATATTTTTCACAGCAAATCATTTACTATTTTCTGCTTTCCTTTTGACCGAAAGGTTTAGCGGTATAAGTAGCGGATCAACAACCGGAGGGTTCAGAGTTCGAAGCTCGATCCTGCCAAAGACCTTCTTGTACGTGGGTGCTGGTGGACGTTAAAACTATAGTTGCCTCAAACGTCCTCACGTTGGCATGGCTCGGAAGTTTGGAGAGTGGAGTGCCAACTCAGGTGCTGACCTCGTTATCCTGATCAAACTTTTAACTCCAGGTGCAGAATTATATTCAGTGTTCTGCAACACCAACTCCAGGTAATTGCAATTGTTCTGCAGGCATGTTAACTAAATTTTGAAAACAGCAGTCAAATCAAAAACAGACGTAAAACACAATGATCAGCAAAATATGTATTACATATTTATAATAAAACACATCAACATTAATAAAATTACTTTATTTAAAACTAAGGCATACTTTCAGAATTTGTAATTCTTTCGTTCACTTTTGAAGTTTAATATTTTGTCATTGACATAGAATATGTGTTATTTATAAAGTGTTCGTGGTATTTTGGGCGGTGTAGGGAAGTTGTTACATAACTAGAAAAAAAAGGTGTGGCAAGGAGCACGCTTTGCACTGCAGAACATCGTAACTTACGATTTAAAAAAAATCGGCCAAAATTTTTATAAAATAAAGGAAAATTTGTTCAGCAAAGAATTTGTTCTGCGACGTACGTCGCAGTTTTAAGCACTTTCTGTTCCCGAGCTTTTGACCATGGTTCAAAATGACGAGGTATTATCCTGTGATCTTTCTTCCCTTCTTGATGGATCGTACTTTCACCAAAAGCCAGTTGTTTTACTCCAGTGCAACATAAACTACCAACCCCTACCGAATAACCTCAACACCCTAACTTGAAGATGTCCATAAATAGCCCCGACGAAATTCAAGTTTGTGGTAGAAGAGCCCACAGGGACTAAGATAACTTATTGAAACTGGGGTGACGTTGACTTCCCAATTCGTAAGACACAGATTGAGATTTTTTTTGTTGTTCGCGAACTTAAAATTCATCCGCGGAGTAAATAAAAATGAGCAATATATCGCAGTACGATATAACAATTATTTACTGTACTCTCAAACCATTGCATTTGCACCTGACTCAGGACATTATAGTCGAAAATAACTACCTCGAAAGTTGTGGATTTCGTGCAATGGGTTTAATTCAATATCCAGGTGGCCCTTCCAATCACATGGGAATCGTCAACAGTACTTACGGTGAACAAACTACGATAAGGCTTCATAATATTCGATAGAATTGCTCGAATGAAAATATTTTCTATTCTATAATTTGATAGAAGGGCGATGAACCCGATTAATTACATCATTCTGTGTCCGTACCAATGCAATAATTAGTTCCGTTGTGACTTAGTATATGCAGACTACCCAGAAGTGACGTAAGAGACCTCCTCTTTTTGGAAATACAAGATAGCGCTATTTCAGAAATAGGTGTTGGCTGACCAACGATTGAGTCCCAAGCGGGTGCATACATTTCTTGAGATTGAATCATTCTGAAGAGCTAATTAGACTTTGAAATTAATAACTCGTTAAACCCTCTCATAGCTGTGTCTTAATTGTATTCTATAATTCACACGTACGAGATCAGCAATCTTGATTTGTTTCGATCGATGTAATACCAACTGTGAAACAAAGGATAAAAATGAATTACTGGTAGATAAAATTACTTACGATGCCACACACGCGAGCTGGCACCCCACTCTCCAGACTTCCATACCAACTCAACGTGAGAGAGAGATAACTTTTAGCCAGGACAGATTTAAGGTGAACCAGCCGCCTCTACACCATACGCTTACAAACATCCATGCCTGATTCGAACCAGGAACCTTCCTATCTAGAGACTAACACCTTAACCACTGACCAGTTGGTGGGCTACGGGATAATTAAATCGAGACCTACGGCCAAATTTATTTAAATACCAAGCTAGAACTGCCGTTTTCACGTTCACGGTTTACTGTACTCTCTCTCTCTCTCTCTCTTTGTCTCTCTCTAAAATGTAAATCTCAAAACCTTTTTTTGATTTATACAAAAGTATGAATGAATTACATTTAGTTAAAACCTATTTCTTTTGGTTGGTTGGTTGTTTTGCAGGTCCATGTTTGACCAAGCTTAATCAAACAAAAGACATACAACCTCAGGTAAAAGATGTCGAGAAATGTAAAGAAAAGCAGATTGGGAAATGCAATTACGAGATGAAAAAGATCGCTTGTAATTCCCGGGAGAGCAACCTCGTGTTTATTGAAGATAGTAAACCCCATGGGAGGAGAAAAGGTCACTAGAATACCTCGGATACTTTCTTAAGGGCTTATTTCTTAAGGAAGTATGGAATCAGTAACTAAACTTTTTTACTTACTCCTGGAAAATTAATTGATATACACTCTATAACAAAAAAAAATCAACGCATCAAGAAGGATTTGTCCGATTGCGATAAAAATTGGTGGACGTAAAGAATATACAAATAAAAAAAACAATTAAAATTTCTGAACTATTGAATGATTTGATTTCAGAGTTTGACCGTTACAAGGGAGCAAGTCAATAAGGCGTTGGTCCACCTCTGACCTGGATGCAAGCTGTCACCCGGCATGGCATAGACTGAAAAAGTCACCCGCATGGTGTCCTCCAATGTCTAAATTGTCTCCAACTGTCGGGCTAAAGGGTCAACTTTCCGGGATGGTTGCAATCGCCTTCCCATAACGTCCCAAATATGCTCTATGGGAAAGACATCAGCATACCTAGATGGCCAAGGAAGTGTGGGGCTGGGCATTATCTTGTTGAAAAGTAAGTCTGGGGTGTCGCAAAAGGAAGGGTAACACAAGTGGTCGTAGAATGTCGTCTACGTACCGCTGTGCTGCAAGTGTGCCAGAAATGACTACCAAAGAGGTCCGGCTATCAAAGATGTCTCCCCAGACCATAACGCCCTGTTGTGGGCATGTAAGGGCAGGATCCCCACGGTGCCCTGTACATCTCTTGACCCGTCTGCGGTTGTCGTCAGGACACAGTTGGAAACGGGACTCATCACTAAAGACTATACGTCCCCAGTTACCGCCGTTCAAAGTGGATCGAACCCGGCACCACTGCAATTCTGCACCTTCTTAGTGCGTCGAATTTTTTTATTATAGTGTATTTTGAGAATTTGGTGAGACGGTCAGGGATTCATCCCGAAGGAAAAAAAATCCGTGGACACCTCCTTAGTTAGAACCAAGGTCATATGACGAGGAAAACACCTGAGTTCTACAAACTTCCACACCACGCCTAGGTGTGAACATTTGGAACCACGATTTAACATACACCGGCTCCCGCGTGCATGTCTGTCTGGTTGGACCTAGTTTCCCAGTTTCGAACTCTCAACACTCCAATTTCTAATCTACTCTTCCAACTGGTCTACGGCGGCACAGGAAAGTTAAAGGTAATGGAAATGGTAATTTTAGTTGACGTCGTACTAGAGCAACACAACGGGCTATTGACGACGATCCGGGATCAGTCCCTTGAGGGAAAGATCCGAGGACAACACCTCGTAATTTTGAACCACGGTCAGATGGCGAAGCAACACCTGAGCTGGCACCCCACTCTCCAAACTTCCACACCAATCCAACGTGAGGACTTTGGGCCGCGACAGATTTAAGGTGCACCGGCCGCCTCTACACCATACGTTTACAAACATCCATGCCCGGACCCGGATTCGAACCAGGGACATTCCGATCTAGAGGCTAACACCTTAACCATTATACCGGTTGGTCGGCGGAAACTTAAAGGATAGAACATACATATTTCAATCAATACATTACTTTCACATTGAATCATCATTACTGAAAGAGATATAAAAAGAAATTAATTCTGAAAAGTCTAATGATTTGATTGGATGTTTGGGTTTAATGACAGAAGGTTCAAAATCCGACATGCTGCGCCGAACACCATTAGGTAATTAATGGATCGACAACTTTTATTCAAAGTTAAATATTTTTAAATGTTATATCTGTTTTGACTTTCGAATGCATTTGAAATAAAAATGGTTATATCTGAAAGCATTTGTTCATGAAACATATTTTTTATAAGGCAATTTTATATTCCCTTTTCAAAATAACTGATTGAATTATTTTCAACAATTTTCCAGTAAAAAGAGGGCCTTTTTTGTATTATTAAAACGCTTAGAGGCAGAAGGGATGAATGGACTCTGGTCAACCCCCTAACATTTTCCATTTATATACATGTAAAAATAAGCATATCGGTAAATGGGTTTGGTTTCACTGATTAGGCTATAGCCATTTTGTGTTACAGAAGGGTTACTTAGAACGGTGTTCACAGCTTAAAGTAGACCGCAAAGCACCGCATACCAGGATTTGAACCCAGAGCATGTTAAATTGAAATCTAAATCACACACTCAGTTAAACTTCGACCGATCAAACTAAATTCGTTTTTCTCTTCTCCTTGTAAGCCATATGATTACTACAGAATGACACAAACAGGTTTCTTTTTTATTTCTGTACTTTTCAGGAAAGAGTATAAATCCGAGAAGTTATATAGGGTTGAAATTGCATGGAATCATCGATGTTTATCACTTTCTGAATCATGCAAAAATGGGTTCATGAATACCTTGGAGTAGTACTCGCATAACATATAAAGGTCATTTTTTTTATTTCATAAGAATAGAATGATTTTATTCTTAATCTTTATCATAACTCACAACCAAAAATGTTTTAAGGGATTCTAAATTGTTCGCGATTCTATACTCTTCTGTTATGAAAACCTTAAAGGAAAATAGTTCTTAAAATTGGGAAATATTTCGTGAAGAAGATAGGATATAATTTTATTTTAAATTAGCATTTATTATCATTGGGTTATATTTAGTACAGATCATGTATCTACTTACAATTTAAGAACATTCATCTAAATAGAATAAAAGTAAAACCGAAAATTTTAATGAAATAGAATTTTTTTTTCAGATTCAAAATCTTTGTATTTATTCTATCAAAATACTAATAATAAATCATGAAGTAAAATGGAAAAAAGGGCTTTTGAATTCAACTTTATTGTATCTAAATACGAAATTTAAGGGAAGAACTCGTGAAAATGTATATAACTAAACTTTTTTCTTGTGTATTATCTATAACAAATAACTATCTTGCTCTAAAAATATCTATTTATTTTCAAGTCATTTGAAACTCACTACTTGTAAAAATTATCATTTTATTATCAGCATATACGCCTTAAAAAACAAACTAATTAAGTATTACGTAATGAGCATAGAAGCTCTAATTTAAAAAATTCAAATCACACCAAAATATTTTTACAAATGGGAAAAGAGAATTTGTTTAAAAAAAACAGCGTGAATATAAAAGCAATAAAATATTACTAAATCAATCGATTTGAATTGTAGTTAGCAAAATAACATTTAAAAATAATACAATAATTCTAAAACCAATTTAAAATTCTTTACTTTCAGGAAGATGAATGAGTTGTTTTAAACATTTGTAAACATAATCTCCCAAGTTGAAATTATCAAAATAATTAAAATAAACTGCTTTTCAAACGATAAAGCGTCTGCAAATGTTGAAAACTCAAGCATTTTAACAAAACTGAAAGTTTATAAAGCCATTATTAACATCTACGAATGGCTAAAACGAGGAAGTTGATTAAGCGATGTAAGAATAAAATAAGAGTCGCGATTAAATTAAATTATCTGATTGTTCCACAGGAGTTCTTTTATTCCTTACCGATATTTAAAATATAACCTCAATCGATTATTGCAAACGATGAAAAACGTAGAAAGAAGTATTTTTGGATTATATCTCAAATATGGCAACACAAAACTATTAACCTAATTTAGAATAAATTCTACGTAACTGATTTGAACGAATTAATTTTTTTAGAAATGGAATTTATTTTACCTGTGAAATCGGAGTCGCCGATGCTGCGATCACCAAGCAGAAAAGAATCTCCAAGAAGCTGATTTCCATTGTGCCAAAAAGAATATTCGACTTTTAATAAATGAATAGCTAACAGAATTCTACTCGTCTAATTTCCTGTTGTTTGAATGGACGATATTCGTAAAATTTTTTCTGCAGTAGAGGTGAATTTTCAAATCGTCCGATCGGGGGGAAAGAAAGCGAAAGTTTTCCCGCCGTTCCGCGAGCGAGGAGGGCCAGAGGACGAGTAAAGAGGGCGTGCTCGCGCCAACTTGCTTTTATAGCGCCAAAGAGTGCGCGCAACCGGTGGAATTATCGAATCGCGAGGAAGTTCGTCCACCCACAAGAGGGGGTGAAAGTGAATTTCTAAAAATAGAATTCCCCATCATACAACTTGTCATTTCCGGAAAGTATCATCGCCTCTCTCTCTCTCTGTCTCTCTCTCTCAAGACCAGAAAGGTTAATTAGGCTCTAATTGATGAGATATCTCTCTCGACGAAATGCGTTTTCTGATACGAGGTTGTTTTAAACGAAAATCTCAAATACCTAGGTCTGACGTTTTGTTGACTGAACCTTCTTATTTTGGCTCTGAAAGAAAATACTTTCAAAACTCCGCAATGAGTTAACCGTCGGTAACTAATTTGTGATGCGTTAGCTCGGGAAGTAATTTCAATTAAATGTGAAAACTTAATTAAAGTAACGCGAAAAACAGCAAATAAATATTTTTAATTATAAAAGCTCTTCATTTAAAATATCATGGGTGTTAATGAGTTAATCGTCAGTAACTAATTTGTGACGCGTTAGCTCACACAGTAAGTAAATTCAATTAAAAGTGATAACTTAATTAAAGGAACGTGATAAGCAACAAATTAATTATTTTAATTGTAAAAGCTCTTCATTCAAAATGTCATGGGTGTTACAAATATTTAATGGAGGATCAGAAACCGGAGGATTGCGAGTTCGAAACTCAGTTCAACAAGAGACCTCGTGTACGCGAGAGCTGGTGCACGTTTAATCTGTCATGACCTCCAACGTCCTCAAGTGGATGTGGTGTGGAAGTTTGGATATTGGGGTGACAGCTCACAAATGTGGTCCTCGTCATCTGACACTGGTTGATAGTGTCGATGTACCCGAGGGATCTTTTCTTTTCCCGTGAGGTTTACTGTCTTTAGTAAACAAAGGGGTAGCGCTCCCGCAATACCCAAGCAATCTCTTTCTCCAACTTAACTCCATCATGGGATACCGACCCTACCTAGTTTACGGTAAACCAAATTTCCCATTACGTGAAAGATGACCAAACGAGAGAAAAAAAAAGGGGGGGGGGATTTGTGTGATGCAAAGCAGATATTTTTAATTATGAAATACACATGCACGTGCTGCTCTAAAAAAATATTTCTATGAAGTTAAAGAGGCAATTAATGTGTCGTAAATCAAAAAGTGAATTTGAACCGATTGCATGAGTTCAAATTCCCTGGAGTCCACAAATAACACGATTTGTATTATTTCCCTTTGTAGCAAAGGTTGAACATCCAGACGTTTAAGCCAGGAGTCGTAGTACTGAGTGGCTGGTTCCTTGATGTATACATGAAATGAGGTAGGGCAGGAGGTAACATAGTGGTCCTGGTCTGCTTCCATGCCACAGATGCAGAGGTCACTACATTGTATATTTATCCGAAATAAATACTGCAGGAAGGGGCCGTAGCCCGTGTGATAGTGTGTGAGCTCTGGGGTAGAGATGAGGCGCTTCGTGCAGACCTTGAGGGAGAAACCCGAATGTTATCCTACCTCTGATGCAGTTTAGACATCTCTCTTGCCAGCTGTTGATGGACGCACGCTTGAGGGGCTTCTTCAAATGATACGCCGAGAGAGGGAGGGTATGCAGGCGGATGGACACATTACCGTTGGCACTTCTAGCACGATGATCTTTCTCCCACCATCCCACTATTCTGTCAGCAACTGGCAGTGGTTGAAAAGGCCTAAGTGTTGTTCTCGTATCCCTCCCTTGGAGATGGATCCCGGCCGTCACCCGAATCTCGCTGTGTTGCTCCAGTGTGACGATAATTGCCTACCTACCAAATTGTTTAAAGAACAATTCGAACCTGGAAAAGATAACCACCTTGTAAAAGATATATTGGTGTTAATTTAAAATTACAATTCAAAAGCACTAGGTAACTTCATCGCTAATGTACTGCGATGGTACCAGAGCGGACAGGCACTGCTGCAACTGTAGTCGTTAAAGAGACAACTCATCTCATATTCCCCTGCCTGCAATGGTAGCAGCTTTTCAAATCATCGATTGCCAACCTGCTTTACAGCGAGAAAATAATCTTCATCGACGAAGCTCTGCAAAATGCATACGGCGACGACTCGAGGTATTTTAATTAACGTCGCACTGGAGCAACACTACGGACTATTAACGATGGTCCAGGATCATTCCCCAAGGGAAAGATCCGAAGACAACACCACGGAAATTTAAATCACGGTCAGATGACGATATTTATTTTGGATATTGAGTAAAAAACAAGAACTGATCTCTTTACACACACATTTTCTTATTATATTTTTTTAAATGCAATGTTTTCCTAAAACTATTTATTTTTAAGTTTACGTACTGCAAAAACCCTAGAATTGTGATATGTGCCATCCCTTATTCATTTTCACAAATACATTGTATGATTTATACCAATTCAACATCTTAAAAATTTTCCTTTGAATGTGCTTCCAATCTTATCCCCAAAATAGATCTTGTTTTAACAATTGTTTTGTTTAAATATATCTTGTGAACGCGCTTTTGGTTTTAAAAATAAATTATAACTAACTTTTCCTGTTTATTCCAAGTAATGATTCTTTTAAAGTTAAGCGAAAAATTTGCAACTGCAATTTATCGTTATTACGGAAATTTTAGGTTTTACCGTGAGCTGAATAGTTTTTGCTGCCAGCTTATAAAAGCTCACAGCAATATTTACTGCCAGCTTCAGAATCTTATTTCGGGCCCTGTGTCATATCTAAAAACTTCGCTTTTTGGTTAATCTTAAATCCTTTAGTATAAGGGCCGTGGTAACGTAATTGGAAGAGTACCGCATTAGCAACCGGAATGTTGCGAGATCGGAGCTCGGTCATGACGAAGACCGTCGTTTACGGTGGGACAAATGTACGTTAAATCTGTCGTGGCCTCAAATGTCTTCACGTTGGCGTGCTGTGGCATTTTGGCGAGTGGTGCCAAATGAGGTCTTTGTCATTTTGTCCTCAAAACACCTCGTCATTTTGAACCATATGACGAGGTCAACACTTGATCTGGCACACACACCTTATCATGTGGTTTACGGATCCCACTCTAGAAACTTAAATACCACGCCAACGTGAGGATATTTGAAGCATCGACAGGTTTAACGTGCACTAGCCACCATGAAAGCTACAATTTTATATCTAGTTTCAAGCTCGCAACTCACGAGTTGCTATTCCCAAACGGGCGACCGCGGCACCTAGAGTGCCTAGAAAATGTGGGAAATGCTAAACGTTTCATACTTCTACCATGACATTTTAATTTATTCTATAGAATTATTAAGCAATATAAAAACAATGCCTAAAGTATATATAAAGTATTATGCTGGCAACATATATTATACGACTCTTTTAAGTGTAACTAACTATTAATTTAAGAGTATATATCTTCCCTGTATATCAACCAGTGCATCTAAAAGAGACGATGTATATTCAGCTGTTACTAAGACAAGCAAATTTTCTATTTCGCCTAAATTTGATTACGTTAACATAACGAGAATTTGACAGACTGATCAATAGATAAAATAATTTGAATTTGAAATCACTCATACACTAGTCCTGAACAAGTTCTCTTCTGTATAGCAGTGCATCTAAAAGAGACGACGTATATTCAGCAATTTCTAAGAAAATAGAAGTTTTTTCAATTTAATCTAAATTTCATTAAGTCAGATTTCTGAGAATTTGATAGAGTAAACCAGGCCTCGAAATAGATTTTTTAATACAGGTGCACCTTGTGCTCCTAAGTTTTTGAATTGGGTGCACAAGGTGCACTGCGTGCACCTAGTGGGAAAAAATTAGGTGCACAATTATATTTTCATGTGCACAGTGCACCTGTGCACCCGGGTATTTCGAGCCCTGGAGTAAACAATAGTTCATAGAATTTGAATTTGGAATCCATTCAACACAAGTCTCTGTAAACATTCAGGCGTTCTTTCTTGCCAGTACATATATTTTAATTTGTGCATGCAAACGAGCAACGCAACTCTTAAAGTGTAAAAAACTACATACTCGAACACATAATTGCGTCATCTGCCAATCGATTCCAATAAAAGTAGCACTTTGTTGACACTCCAAATTAACGAAGCGGCGCCATAAAGTTTCATTACTCCTCAAGTATTACTTTTTTCCGTGCTGTAAAAGTTAATAAACCATGACAGCACTAATGAAAGTGAAAGAATATTTCAGAGAAACAGTGTGGAATTTCTGATGCATTCAATGTTAAAAGGTTTTTCTATCGAATTTAAAACATTTCCTTTCATGGAATAACATTTTGTCTAACTACTACCTACACAACACACCTTACGGGACTGTGCACGGTATTTTTATTAACTTTATTAAAGTTAATTGCTCTTAGTAGAGCTTCAACGAGCGTTGGGGCTGGCACATAATCAAAAATATCAACGGCAATTTATGCACAACAGATTTCGTACGATTTTATAAATAATGTCCTTTCTCAATTCCTGTCAATCACGGTCCATTGCTTTAACTGCTCGTCATTCTAATTCCCTGTCATTTCAATCATCTCAAATATTTCAAAACAACAATTCTAAAATTGCAAGGCTCGATTAGGAGAAATCCCCATTCAAATCTTTTTGCCTTTTTACGTACCACGTTGTTGTACTATTTTAATCTTTTGATACATTCAACGTGACTCATGAATATACTTTACTAAACGATTTCAAGTGGCCAATAGTCCACTATGCTGCTCCAGTGTTACGTTTATTTAACTACCTACTAACCAAAGGATTCCAAAATCGAGTTCTTCATATTTAAAAATTGTTATGCATTAATTAAATTTGTATTAAAGTTGGGTGCGGGGAATTCGACACAGTTCAAATTCTGAAGTGAAATATTCTTAAAAGTTTTCTTTTTTTCGTCTGTCATGCAAAAATCCTTTTTTGAAGTGCGTCGCTCTTAAAGATCTGATGCGATGCATACTTTCATGTATTTGCATGGATGTACGAGTTAGTTAATTTCTAATGCCCGTTTTTCCCATTTTTAACTGTTCTTTAAAATAGTTTTTTCTAATCCGTTACATTTTTCCTACAAGTTGCTTTTTTTTAAAATTAGTATCCCTTCCGAACCTTGGTTGTTAAATATTTGCCCATTAACAAGATTACTTTCTCAATTAAAAGATCAATTATTTGACATTTAGCAAATAACGGAGACGATAAAAAGCACAAGTTTGAATCAATACAAATGCGGCTAAGCAATCCTTTTACAAAATGCATATAAGATCACGATTCAGTCTGATTTTGTCCTTGAGGTTAATTGATTGATAAAGAGGTGCCCATTTTTTTCCCAATCGTCACCTGTATTATTCTTAACGTTTAAACTTTTATTTTATTTTAGGGTTATTAACCTTTACTGACATCAAATGGAGCCCAAAGAACAGATCTTTCTTGGTTTAATAACAAGTAACAAGTCTATTAAATAACAAATGTATTCTCTTCTGAATAGTGAATACGCGCGTTTAGGTACCTTTTGGGTACCTAAACGCCGTTTTTCTACGGGCTTCATGAACCCGAGGTACTCGAGAGATATTTTCTTTTCCCATGGGGCTTACTGTCTCTGGTAAACAAGAGGATCGCGAACCCCAGGATGTGTGTGCCCAATGTAGAAATCTCTACTTCTGTGCATCCTTTATTTTCACAATTATTGAACATTGTCTGTCGTGTTTGGAGCAGCATGGCCAAATATGGCCCTTGCGCCACAAACCCAAAACAAAAAAACAACGTCAGGCATCAGCTTTCTTTCTGACGTTATCAGACGCTAGATATCAAGTAATGACCACTAGAACATTGATAAATGGTTGTCACGATTCCCTGTCTTCCACCACATTGTTTACGAACACAGATATGTTACAAGAACAGTTGTTCTTGTGTTCTAGTTGCTACTTGTTCTAATGGACGAACATCGATGGATGACAGTGCCTGAGTTCTGATACGATCAAGAACATGAAACATTGGGTGCTATTCTGATAAAGAACAAGAATAAGGACAGAATCGTTTTACGATTCAGAGGAGTCAGACGTGTTTTTGATGGTGCGGCGAATATATTTGAAACTTTACGCTTGCAATTACTATGTTTCGGAATACTTCGCTACATTTTAAAAAGAGCGAACCAGAATGAACATTTTACCCAAGAATTCTCAACTGTTGCGCCTAGGTGTTAGAGTGTGTCGTTTGTAAATATTTCAAGATGGCTTATAAAATTCTAACGCTTATAAAAAACCCAGATAGGAAGCAAACGTACCAAGGTACCGGGACCAGAAAGGGCAAAAGAGTTCCCTGATACCATGGAAATTTTTTAAACTGAAACAAATATGTGGTCGATATTCTCAGCTTAAAAAGTTTTATCTTTGCTGTTTTTACAAGAATGAAGATTTTGGAGTAAGTACTAAAAGAAGAGAAATAGAGCAAAATTTATACAGTTGTACAAGTTAACCGTCCTGGGGGTTGTCTCGACGAGATATCTCGTTAGTAGAAGAAAACTGTCTAAATCTTGGTATCGACATCATAAAAAAAGTCAATAATATCTTCATACCGAGATAGGTACAGCTTCAGTCTACGTTTATAACGGTGGCAACGGCCTTGGCGAATTTTTTTTTTTGGCGCACTTCTAAAGCCGCCAAAGAATTATTTACAAATTTTTACAATTATTTACAATTTATTTTCTTTCACAAATATTTTTATTTTTACAGCGGAATATGAACGCTCCAAAACATATTTGAGAAAGTTTTGAAAATTATATTTTTTAATCTAAGAAAAATACCAATAAAATTTTTCCAAAGAGAATGAGTCAATAGAAGACAGACACAATCGTCCCACAAAAAATTATATTCTAAGGAAATGACCAATAGAATCGTTCCAAAGAATTCTATTCCACAGAATGAATCAATAGAATCTTTTTTTAACTATTAAAAGAAAATCCCATAGATCCTTTTGGAAAGATGTTTTTATTTTGTCACTAAGATATTAAAATCAGAGCATACTTTTTTGTTGTCTTGTAAATGTCAAATGGAGTGTTTGTAACTCTAAGTTCAATAAGACATTTTATTCTTATAAAGAGACATAAAGCAGACAAGCATCCAGAATGATATGAACAGCGTAAGGACTCAGAGGCAACTGGCTCACTGAATATCGTAAAGGATTGCATCAGACAAACAAACTGACAAGAATACGTATACAGGTAACAGTAATGAAAACAAAGGAAGGAGTAATATCAGACTCATAAAAAAACACTCGAAGGAAGTATGCAACACTTATCAAACAAAACATTTTGCGAACTGTTTGAGGGAATTCTTCTATCAAATTTAAAATGCAGGTTTTTAGAACATTTTTCATCTTTTTGACTGCCGATTTCAAGGCTATTTTTTTTTCAGAGATGTTTAGGTAAATGACATTCAGGTTCCAATACTAAACATCCTCTACTAAACATTTATACGACTTAACATTCTGGCTTCAATAAATGCCATTTACCTTGCACGGTAGTACGAAAACATAATAGTTCCTCAGCTCGTATAAAGTCTGCAAAACAAATCGACAGACCCCGACGGTATAAACAGACCATCCCCTCGAAATCTTATCTTAAAATTTTTTAGACGTCAAACACAAATGTCATCTTAGAATTCGCTGCGCTCAAAACATAGTAGCAGCTCCATTATTCAAGCAGAAGTTAGTGACAAATTTACTTCCGGTATTGCGTCATAGTCCGCCCACCCCAACCACCAAGAGTGAAATATCTTTCCGCTGAGGGTTCTGACAATGTCTTTAAGAGGAGGCAATCGATATTGGAATATCATTTCTATTCGCCTAATTCTAGCCATTATTTTCACAATATTTTGGTGCTCTTTTTTAGATGGTTATTTGGTTGTTCTATGGCATAAGGTCCATATTGGGACACGCTGCGCCAAACACGTCAAGTAAAATATCTCACGAAGGGGAAAAATAGAAGTAATGAGAATTGAGTAGTGGGATAAAGAAAAGGATCGCTTGGGTATGCCTAGAGCACGAACACTGTATTAACCAAAGACAGTAAACTCCATGGTAAAGATACTCCATGTGAAAGGAAAAGATCACTCGATTACCTTGGGCTCGTGAAGTCCTCACACACCTTAATGAGATGTGCCCCTGATGGCGTGGTGGTCTTAGAGCTTCAATGTGGAGGAACTGACTGACATCCGGGACAAACAAAGATATTTTATGAATTAAATTATTTTATAATTATTGAGTTTTGTGTTTGCTTTGAAAAGCATACACGTAAGAGCTGTTTAATTTGACGTTGGTACAAGAATAGTACATTCTGTACCATTTCTGGGTACAGAGAATTAAAAGTGGTAACAATCGTTCGTGAAAGGGAATAACTTGAATTCTTTGAAGCATTAATTAGATCTAATCTATATTTCCGGATGGTTTTTGTTCAATCAATGAGTTACAAATTTCATGAATAAATCTGAAATCTATTATTACACCCATTGTTCAGGTTATTTCTTCAAATTCGCTTTGACCTGAAAGCTATTTATCAGTCTCAATCGCTTTCAAAGAGCTAACTGCATCGAGTTACCAGCTGCTTTTGAGTCTTATACATGTTAATAGCATTCTGAGATACATTCTAGACGTCTAGATGCAGAAACTGGTAGAAGTTTATGATCGTCAAAGGATAAATGCGCAGCTGAGAGAGAAGGGTAAATAGGGGTAGAGGCTCCGGGCGCCAGTGTCTAAAGGAGTGGCATTTTAGAAATATTTATTTCAGAGTTGTTATTTTTCTTGGAAAACATTTGTAAAGCACAATATGTTCCAGTGCAATACGTGTGAACCCTTTCAATCACGCAATCTTTAGGATAACAACACTTAAAAGTCGATACTTCCTTTCATGCTGCACTCGTGTTTCTCTCAGAAAAGATAGGAGACTTAGCAAAATTTCTTCTCACGAGCGTGTGAAGAGCACAGGACAAGAAGTGAAGCCCTTTTCATTTCTTTTGCCCATCAACAGAGCTCTGCCTTTTGATAGTTTTTATGCATAGTCAATAAAAAACTCTTTTTGAAAAGTTAAAGCTGTGAACAATGATTTATTAACAAAAAAAAAAAAATTAATGCAGTATTAAATAATATATCCTAACCTAAGCAAAGAGGTATCAGATATATTAGATATATTATTTAGTTAATTAAATTTAAATTTTAATGAATTATTTTTCTTTTCTACAAAATATTGCGAAGTATTGCATGTGTAACTTTCTGGCGGTATGTGTACATTTCGATCTACTTTCCTGAAATCTTTGGTTGAATACGTAATGGTATGTAGAATTCTGTTTCATAAAAATAAACGTATTATACAAACAAAAGCTCTTTAAGTGAGGTGTGTAACTTTTTATTTTAAAATGACATAGTAAAATAAATAATTTTAAAATTAGATAGGTTACGTTAAATTAAAACGGGTAGGCATATGTTGTAGTTTTTTCAAAGATATTTCTAATTCGACTACTGAACTAGTCACCTTAGAAAAAACTTTTGTTGCTTGTCTTACAGCAGAAGTGCGAAGAATAGGACATGGATTATACGTATGGATATATCATATATAGATATTTGCGTCCGAAGTAAACTGTAGAAGCAATGAAACAGTTCAAACAACGTTAAAATGTTTTTCCATACAACTTAAATGATGTTTGTATATTTCCATGAAAGAGAAGTGTTTAGTCTGATCAGCATTCAACAAATTTATCCCCGGAAACTCCGGGTAATTCTTCTAGTTATAGTTTTTTGGACAGGGAGGCATCAACCTTATCTGCCCCAAGTCTTATAAGTCTAGCTTCGGCTCCTCCAACGAGTGGTAGGTTTTCTTATGGCGCAAAATCCAGATCAGGACAAAATGAGCCAACCAACACTTTACTGCTACGTAAACCTCTCAAGGATTTACTTTCTTCGAGTAAACAAGGTATCACAACCCCCTTTCCCCGAGGTAGTCTAGTTTACTCTTACTCCAGTTTAACCTTCAACTTTCAAGCTAAGTAAACCTATCGAGGGTTTACATTCTTCGAGTAAACAAGGCATCACAACCTTGAGGTACCATATTTTACCCTTCCTCCAGTTTGACATTCACCTTTTATATGCTTTCTTTTTAACTTTCTCTTACTTAAAAATTTTAAAGTTAGTTTTGTTTATCCACATTAAGGCACTAGAGCCATTAACCAACCGTCATGTAAATGGACATGCACACAAGAAAGCTGTTACTATAAAAGAGAGAAATATATCGTTGGACAGTTACAATACTCAAATCTGCTTCAGCTACTGCTTGCAGAATACCAGTACAGTGCGCAAACACACTGTTCCAAAGGGGCCCCATAACAACCAGTATTAAATGAAAATGTGATAGTGTGTATAAACATTCATATGGTAATTAATTTATGTAAAAACTTCTAACACTGATATTCGCATCGTGCATAATTAATTCCTGCAAGTAAAAGCTGACGACATTTCACAGCAACCCAGACTGTATTGTTTGTTCCTTCAATTTATACTGCGCACAAACTAAACGGTCCAATTAGAGTGATGAAATAGCACATATAGCAATCCCTGCTTGTTAACGGATAATTACTCAATCAGCATTCTGTTCAGTTAATGACAAAATGCAAAAATCTCAAAACCAAAAGCTAATAATCGCAAAATGACTGGATGGTGAGATTAAATCGCCCACCCAATTGGCTGCTAAACTTTTCTCTAATATTCATCCAAAATCCCACCGGTCCCAGAATCCAGAACTCTGGCCAGCCTAAATAATTAGAATATTTCCCAGTTACCACACATTTTGGAGAAATTTTGCTAAGACGGGCTTCCTTGGCTTTTCCCCACCTAATATTTCATCAACGTGTCTCGGCGGATTATAATCCGAGCGTTTTCCACAAGAGAAGCAATTCATCAATGCAGTGCATCGATTAATTCAAATCGCTGAGTCCCGAAAGGCATGCGTTATTTTATCGTAGCTGTGTACTCAAAGAATATAAAGGGTATTATTGAATGAGAATAATTATCTAAGGCGACGTACGTGTTTTTAAGAGAGGTTATGGTAAGAGGCAACGTACTTCGGCATTTAGGGCGGTGATATTTCGGTAGGGATCTGATTGGGACCGGGAAGGTGCTTGATTGAACTAGTTCATCCTTACGTCAACTAATAATGTAGTTATCTCCCAGTAATGTATTCACTAAAATCCTTTCATCTATTTTCTATTTCTATTTGGAATCATATCACTCTATTTCGAATCTATATTTTATTTCTATTTGGAATCTATTTTCTATTTGTATTCGGAATCTTATTTCTATTTCTATTTGGAATCATATCACTCTATTTCGAATCTATATTCTATTTCTATTTGGAATCTATTTTATATTTGTATTCGGAATCTTATTTCTATTTCTATTTGGAATCATATCACTCTATTTCGAATCTATATTCTATTTCTATTTGGAATCTATTTTCTATTTGTATTCGGAATCTTATTTCTATTTCTATTTGGAATCATATCACTCTATTTCGAATCTATATTCTATTTCTATTTGGAATCTATTTTCTATTTGTATTCGGAATCTTATTTCTATTTCTATTTGGAATCATATTACTCTATTTCGAATCTATATTCTATTTCTATTTGGAATCTATTTTATATTTGTATTCGGAATCTTATTTCTATTTCTATTTGGAATCATATCACTCTATTTCGAATCTATATTCTATTTCTATTTGGAATCTATTTTCTATTTGTATTCGGAATCTTATTTCTATTTCTATTTGTTGGAATACAATTTTTGGAATATATTCTATTTCTAGTTGAAATCTAATCTCTATTACTATTTGGAATACAATTTTGAGCAATCATTTGGTATATTTATAGAATGATTTTTTAGATTATTTTTTTAAAAGGTCGTAGTTGAATAATTAAGTAAGCTCATATTTCCTTCTATTTTGGAGGCTTTAACCTTTCACCTGCTACGTAACAGCTCTTGTCAAGCGACCGATTTAAAAGTGGTTTGAAATGTAAGAAATCGCATTCCTCCAAAATTAGGTAGACTCAAACTAATTTTTTTTTTAATGTAAACCAATAAAGAAAGAATATAATTAATTCTCTTAGAGGTTCAAAAGTACACACGGTTTTGCACTTTTCAGTTTTTTCTGTGTAACTACTAACCATTCAGGAAAGACAAGGTAAGGTTTTTGACCAGAAAGTTAAACCGACGTTAATTTTTTCCGTTTTACGAGATTTCCGACTAAAGATACCCTACAACACGACTGAACTGCAACATCAATTCGATAAAAGGATCCTTGAAAGGACCTTTTCGGTCACGAAGATCCGTAATTAGTTTGAAGTCATGTATATTATCTTTTGTATTTCTGTTTATGATATAAGTAATGGTTGGTATTTGGGGTTTTATGGCGCAAGGACCATATTTGGTCATGCTGCGCTAGACATAAGATATACAGTATCAAGTAACATACACACAGATGAAAGTTTTTACTGACGCTAAAGACACTACTACACGAGGGGAGGAAGATATAAGCTATGGAAAAAATGCGTTCAAGTGCACAACCCTTAGTGGTTTTGGATAAATAACTAAACATGAGTTCAAATACACCATTTAAACCCTTGTATCTAATATCATCTAGTCCTCTAAAATTTCAAAAAAATATCCCTACATTTTTTCTTTGCCTATTCTTTATTATCCTTTATTAAATTCCAGAACACTCTCATTTGCTCTGGAATTGTTGCATCTCCCCTGTCGATGGCACTGGTCAATACGCGTGGGCTGACTGAGATTATTTTGTCATTGTGCCATCACGGTCGTAATCTTGAAAGAGAGTATCCTCGCTTAACACTGTCAAACTTTGGCTCACAAAATGTGTACTCGTTTAGAATAAATATCTCAACAAAATTGAAGCACATCTTTATAAGTATGTTTCATTACTGAAATATGGAATAGCCGACTTCTGAGTAGGAAACCCATTTCCAAATGGACGGAGCTTCCATTAAGACCGTAAATAAAAGGAAATTTTGGTATTAATTATTATTGATAGTAAAAATCCTTGGGGGCCCCTCACATTTCTTCCATTTTGGAGCAATGCTTCAAGATGCACAACAGATTAAACAGGACTGGTCCTGGGTTTTGCGGTCTTAAATTTGTGGCTTTACTTTCCTTGATAACATGACAATGAGGAAGATAATATAGATGCACAGACACATTGGTATCAGCATCTTATATTATTATACCTTCTTTGAGCCAGTCATTAAATACGACATTATATTCCTCTAGAAGACCATACCTTTCTAACTTTGAGCAAGTGGAGAAAAGTCATTTCAGACAGATTTCATAGTTATCAAGTAAATTAACAGGATCAATTTTTCACGGGAAACGTACTCCATATTTACAATCCGACCGATTGCTTACTGTTTATTTGAAGTGAATTAAAATAGCTTGTCTTTGCCTCTTTATTTCGTTGCTATACTGGATCATGAATGCCTATTAGCTCTAAATTATATAACTTTGAGATGAAACTGTTCAACGTATTTACCAATTAAAGATTTCTGGCACTTATAAGATCACCCCGATGGCTGCACTTAATGTACTCCACGGTATCTTTCAATTCATATTACAGTCAAGAGGCTTTTTAATCTATTTCATTTCGGACAGAAACGGATCTTGACTCAACTGACCTATGCCCCAAATAATTTCCATCATGATACTACATAAGCTTAATTAATCCCCGATATAGATTTAGATATTATTCCCCAAATTTAAAATCCGGTTTTTAATTTATATCGACAGTTCAAAAATGATTAATCAAACTGTGTTTTCCCGTTTGTATCTCCTCCCCGCTGGTTATTCTACACATAAAATACTTCGATTTAAGTTGATGGAACTCAACTCCAGGCCCAGGCCAAAATTTTTACTATCCATTAGGTATAATCCTGCGGCTACACCATCACAAAGAAATTCGTAATATTTATTCTGACACCCTAACCGCAACCCAGGCATCGTCGAAATTTAGTAATAAATTATTTTATGAATTACGTTAGGAAAGACCTTCAGAAATATTCTAACAACTTTGGACTCAGCTGTGTCAGGGCTCACGTTGGTGACCATAGTAACGAGTAAGCGGTTCAATAGGTCAAGTCGGCTGCTTTCAAAGCAATGGAGGTGACTCTGCCCTTGTCTCTTAACAACCCGGACTATCAAAGACCATGTAATATCAACCTGTAAATCCCTGTGAGATTACCACAGAGAGAAAGCCGTTTATAAAAATCCCTAATCCTAGCTTTTTTCTCTCATTAATTTTCTTCGTAACAGACCATGGTCCATTCCCATTGAATCGTAATGGTGCCGTATGCCTTAGAGATTCACTCCTTGAAGCTGGTGACCAAGTAACGGACACTCCTTGACGTTTACAAATTCTTTACTTTACATCCTATTTCATCATGGACTTTACACGTTTTCACAAACATATGAAATACCCGACCTCTATCGGCTCACACGCCACACACACCTTAGCTAGCTAACTCTTTCTGGTAGTGTTTTTGATCAGTAAAGTGTCAACAACGTCAAGTTGACTGTGCTGACCTCTATTGAGTGAGTGGGACATTAATAACATCATTGCTACAAATGGATTTAAAATAAAACTCTGTTTGTGTGATGGGGTGGGAGATTTGGACCAACACGTTTTCGACCGTAGACTCACGAAAAAATTCCACCTTACTGTAGCATCAAAAACTAAATTTACTTCATTGAATCATATTATCACTAACAAGCAATCTCTGGTGGATTCGGGAATGTGTTCGATTCGCTTCTACCGTCGCACCGTGGACACTCTGGCGTAAGCCCCGGATGAAAGACGGGTTTCTCAGACATATGCATATTCATCCCACTAGGATATCCTTTCTTGTGTTTATTCTTCTAAGCAGTGTCGTTTCATTAAATGTATGTTGATTATGTTCAAATACTTTTATTTCAAACTAGCAAAATTTCCCGACTCTACTTGGGTTGAATTGGTTAACTTTAGACTGAAGAAATTATCAGAATAAATAAACACTTTTGTCTTTCGTGGAATATAATACTATTTTAACATCTTTTCTCGACATCTTTATAATTTCTTACTATGGACAAATCCTATACATACATATCCATCCATGTAATAGATTTTACATACATCGCACCCTTTGTGTATGAGAAAGCTACAAAATGACAAAAAGTGACACGAAGGTTACTACTACATGAGACAATTTTAGGGTATTTGGAATATCCTTCCTTAAGTTCATGTAAAATCACTCAACTAAATTTATAAAAATAACGAATCTACGTCGAGTGCTCTCACACTCATATTTAATGAAACAATATTGTTATTTCCAATCAAGTTAACCTCCACATGAAGACCTATGCGGTCTTCATGCGGAGGTTAACTTGTTGAGCTTGCTAACACTATTATGGCTGATATGGGTAAGTTGGTTCAATCTTTGATTCCTTTTTGAGCTGTTTTACGGTCCAGTGTAGTCTTTGGTTTCAATCTATGGTGTTTTTTAATATGTGGTGTCTTTTTAATCTGGGTTTTTTTTTTTTATTTGAACTTTTGAGGCGTGAACTATTTGCCTTATTTATTTTTCCATTTTGTTCATATGGTGTTGGGTGGAGGGAGGAGCAAGTTTAAGCGTACCCCTGCTCACACCCAGAAAGCAACATTGACCTCATTATTGCGTTGTCTAGATCAGGCTCCTCCCTTATATGACCATTACATTCTTTACATCCCTTACATTCTTTAATAGGGACCATCTCCCTATTAAAGAATGTATTCTTTTCCATATGCAATCACATGTTGCTGTTCATTATTGTAGGGTAGTGCATATATATATACACAGTCCAGTCACATTAATGTGACCACCTGTCAAAAGCCAGAATGGCCACCTTTGGCAGAGCGGGGAGCTGCGAGACGTGCAGGAAGAGAGTCAATTAGGTTTCGGAAGGTGTTCACTGGAACGTTGAGCCATGCCGAATCCAGTGCCGTGGCCAGCTGTGATATATTACGCGGTTGAGGATCCATGGCGCGAACAACCCGATCGAGGTGGTCCCACAGATTCTCGATTGGGTTTAAATACGGTGAGTTTGCTGACCAGGAGAGTACGGTAAACTCATCCTGGTGCTCTTCGAACCACGCAGATACACTTCGAGATGTATGACATCTCACATTGTCCTGCTGGTAAATGCCATCATTCCGAGGGAAAATAATTCGCATGTAGGGGTGGACATGGTCAGCAAGGACACATGCGTACTTGTGCTGATCCATCGTGCCTTCCACAATGATGAGTGCACCTATTGAATGCCAGGAAAACATTCCCCAAACCATAATGCTCCCTCCTCCAGCCTGGATCCTTCCGGCAATTGTTTCAGGGTGTTTGCTTTCAGACGTTTCACGCCGTATACGCCAACGTCCATCTGTCCGATGGAGCATAAAACGTGATTCATCGGAAAAAGCCACCTGTCGCCACTCTGTGGACGTCCAGTTGCGGTACTGGCGTGCAAATTCCAGCCTTCGTCGCCGATGAACAGCAGCAGTATAGGTGCATCAACCAGGCGTCTGCTGCGGAGGCCCATGAGCAGCAACGTTCGCTGAACCGTTGTTGAGGTTACACTCTTGGTTCATCTGGGCTGTCAGTTGCTCAACAGTTGCACGTCTATTCGCCCGAACGCATCTCCGTAGCCTACGTTTGCCTCTGTCATCTATAGCCCGTGGTGCACCACATGTGCCACGCCGCTGATTTTGGATGGTGCCATGCACGGTATACTTTTACCACGGCGGCACGCTTCCACCCTTGGCCAGAAAGCCAATAATCATGCCCTTTTGGAGGTCGGATAAATCGCTACGTTTCTGCATTACGCCAACGATTAAATTGCTTTCCGATGGCCAACCTTTTACATACCATGCGTCAATTTTTTTCACATGCGAGTTCAGATGCGCCATACAACTCAAGCATGTTTTCTACATCACTTTCACGATCCTGCCATATCCTTAATAACTTTTTTAATAAAAGTATGTTGTTGCTTCAGGTTAAAAATGTAGATGGCGTTGCCTATAAACGCCGCCTGTTATGTAGCATTAGTGTATAGTTACTAGTAGCAATAAAATTCTCGAACGAAAAGGTTGTGTCAGAAGTGCCTTCCTTGGTAGAGAAAGAAATGAGACACCAGGAGCAACACCCCAAATATTGGTGTCAGATTGGGTATGAGTAGATGGATGGAACTTCTGAGGGTTCCCAGATCTTTGAAGTAGGGAGTTGAAAAGTCTGTAGTTTTGAGGTGAGTGTAATTTCTTTCTCTTTGGAATGTGTTGTGTAGGATTTTGTTGATATGTGTTTGAAGATTTGATAGTTTGGGATTTATTGTTGCTTGGAAGAATTGGTATTGTTGTGTATGAGATTGTGCTGTTTAGGATATGGTGTATAGGATATATTGTATTAATTATGTTGTGCTGTTAGGTTATGTTGCATGGGATTTTAGTTTAATTAGAGTTGTGAGTTTTTGGAGAGTGTTGGTTTGAGTTGATTTGAGTCAAGTTTTTTTGAGTTGATTTATTGGAGCTGTGTTTAGTTATTTGTATATTCTTTGTGTGGATTTGCTTTGAATAAGTATGGCAGATCTTGATAAACTGAAAATGAGAACCGTACGGTGATTCGTACTGGAACATCAAAATTAGTAAATAAGATAGACGCTAAGATTCGGGAATTAGCTAGTTTAGATGATAAAGAGAATGCAATTAATGCGTTAAAAGAATTTCGCGAGCAATTAGTAGATAAGGAAAATGTGCTCAAAAGTTTAAATTTAGAAATCGTAGCAAAAATCGATGCAGCGGAAATAGAATCGGAAGTTACATCTTCCGAAGAATATTCAGAAAAAATTATTCTATGGAAGCAGAGAATAAGTAATCAAATTAATGGATGGACGAAAGTTGTGACTAATATAGTCAATGTTGTACCTGAATCAGCTGGAGCAACAGCTCAAATGTTCAGTAACCATAATATAACCTTTCATTTTGACATCACCTTTCATTTTGAGCGCAACAATTCAAAGTCACATTAAGAAATACGAGGAAAATTCACCCGATGTTGTTGAGATGTTGAATTCTTCGTTGAATGTCGATGATTTGTACTATGGTGCAGACAACGAGGAAATGGCCTTGGAATTATCTACTAATGCAGTTTCTATTTTAAAAGAAAGGACTTTATGAATTTGAGGAAGACAGTGACTCGCAGTTGAAGGTACTAGGGCTGAATTGGAACCCTGTGAAAGATATTCTATGGTTAGAGATAAAAGGTTTGTTGGATCGTTTAAAAGACTTAAGGAGCACAAAGCGTAGTGTTTTGCAAACGGCAGCGATGATCTTCGATCCGGTAGTGTTTTTAACTCCATTTGTTGTACGGATCAAATGTTTGTTGCCAGAAATATGGGTAGTAGGTGTAGACTGGGACGATGAGTTGCCGGAGGATATTAGCGTAAAGTGGTCTAATTGGTGCTCGGAGATTAAGAATTTGGAACAGATAGTAGTTGAGAGGAATTTCTTGTCAGGATGTGGAGATCTCGGTATAGCGAAAGTTGAGTTACATATCTTTTGTGATGCGTCACCTTTTGCATATGGTGCGGTCGCTTATTTCCGTTATGTGACAACAAAATGAGAAATTAAGGCTTCCTTCGTAATGTCAAATAGGAGGGTTGCACCTTTAAAGTAGTTTACTTTGCCTCGGTTAGAATTAATGACTTGTGTTATAGGAGCTAGAATGGGGAAGTATCTTAGGAATATCTTCAAAGATTTAATTGCTGAAATTTCATTTTGGACTGACTCGATGATCGCGTTGTTATGGATAAAAGGTTCTGCTATGCGATGGAAACAATTTGTATCGAATAGGGTCTTAGAGGTTCAGGAGAGATCAGATCCGAAATCTTGGCTGCATTGTAAGTCGGTGGATAATCCTGCATATTTGTTTACCAGAGGAGTTTCGGTTCAGATTTTAGTTGAAAAAGGAAAGTGGTGGACAGGTCCTTGTTGGCTAGGTCAGAAAAACGAAAGTTGGCCTATGGAGTGTTGCAAAGGGTCACCTGCTTCAGACGTCCTAGAAAAGGAATTGAAAGGAACTGTAGTTAATAGTTTGGTGGTTAGATTGAGTTTGGTAGAAGAATTGTTGAGTAAATTTTCATCATGGATTAGATTGCTCACAGTCGTTTCTTGGTGTCTCAGGTTCCTGGGAAATCTTAGAGGCTAAAAGTGTCGATAGCATATTTAAAGGTGGAAGAAAGAACGAAGGCACACAATTTGATAATACAAGCTGTTCAAAGTAGTGAATTCGGTGAGGAAATAGGTTTTCTGCAGAAAAACAAAACGTTAAGTTCGTCAAGCAAATGGATCCAACTAAGTCCATTTTTGGATCATGAAGGATTGCTAAGGGTTGGAGGCAGGCTTAAAAATACAAGCCTTCCTGAGAACACAAAACATCCTCATTATGCCGAAAACTCATCATATCACGGACATGATAATCCGATATTTCCACATAAAGTATCTGCATGGAGCAACACAGTTAATTAACTCAGCAACTAGACCTGCATTGCAGCTTTAAAGAGGTTCATTGCCAGAACAGGAAAACCCCAAGTCTAATATAGCGATTGTGGAACAAACTTTGTGGGTGTCAAGAATATCCTTCAGGCATGGCTCTCCAAATCAGTCATCAACTACCTCGCTGAGGAAGAAGTTGAATGGAAGTTCAACCCTGTGATTACACCTGGACATTTCCTGATAGGAACTGCCTTGAAGAGAATAAAAGAACCAAACGTGACGAATGAAAAACTAACAACTTGTGATAGATGGAGACTAGTTACTCAACTATCCCAATCGTTCTGGAAGAGGTGGTCAAAAGACTATCTCACGCAAATGCAAACGCGTGTTAAATGGCATGTCTTTACCAAACTTACAGGAAAATGATTTAGTGCTCATTAAAGAGGATGATTTACCACCCTTAAAGTGGCGAATGGGAAGAGTTGATACAAGTTTACCCTGGAAACGACAATAAAGTAAGAGTAGTAAAACTAAAAACTGCTTGTGGAGAACTCAAACGGTCCAATTCATAAGACTGTTCTACTACCACTTGAAAATTGAACATCCTTTGTCTTTTGAATTGATTCACCATTTTATCGATAATTATTTGATGTTATTTCTTTTTTTTTCTGTATAATAATTGTGTATTCTTATTTAATCTAGGAAATTTTGATATTGATTATTAAGAAGTAAGTATTAATACTGAAAGTAAATTTCAGGACTATTTAAGATATATTGTAGATAATAAAAAAAAAAGTTAATTTTTGTATAGTTGTGATGTTAATATAATAATTGTTTTTATGATGTCCTTAAAGGTCATCGGGCCCCAGTATGTTGCTTCAGGCTAAAAATGTAGATGGCGTTGCCTATAAACCCCGCCCTGTTATGTAGCATTAGTGTATAGTTAGTAGCAATAAAATTCTCGAACGAGAAGGTTGTGTCAGAAGTGCCTTCCTTGGTAGAGAAAGAAATGAGACACCAGGAGTAACGCCCCAAACATATGTTTATCGACATAATTAACGTTTTTAAATGATTTAACTATATTGTATGTAAAACAATGTCTATTACAGATAATTCTATAAATTAGAATCAGTCATTCGCCACCACGTTTTCCTTTTAATAAATTCCATGGATGATAATGCTTGTTCACATCTGTATGTCGTTACAAAACGACATATAACTTTTCAACTTATATAACTTTTTTTTATATAACTTTTCAAAAGAATAAGTAGTGCAAGGATGCAATGCGCCACTTGTAATCATCCAATGCGCCAAGTTTGGCGCATGCGCCACAGATTGGCCACCGCCTGCCGTAGGACATCCTTTATATACACTCCACTGCAATGTGCTGCCACCTGCCTTTTGTGATTGGTTATATCACGTTGACGTCGAAAGTAGGGGGTGGTCACATTAATGTGACTGAACTGTGTATATATATTGCATTAAACCAGAAACCGAAACTCGAAACTACCCATGCAAGCGCGCTGAAACTGTAGACAATGCATGGTAAGCAATAGAATTTCAAGAACACAGGAATGTCAATAAAATTACAACGAAAATCTTAAAAAATTATAAAAAATAAAGAAATGTTGGTGGAGTAGGGCGTCATCAGGGAGGAGCCTGACCTAGACAACATAGTAGTTTTGTTTTTGTTTTTCTTGCTTTTTGGTTGTGTTTGGGGGAGTGTATGAGCAATTTTTTCAGCCTAATGCTGTTCATATGTAGAAAACACCATTTTATGTTGTCTGGGTCAGGATCCTCCCTGATGACGCCCTGATCCACCAACATTTCTTTATTTTTTATCAATTTTTTTAAGACTGTTGTAATTTTTTCGAAATTCCTGTGTTTTTGAAATTACATATATATATATATATATATAAAATCCCCGTTATATTTGTCCCAGGTGTACAAATGGGACGGAAAAGAGTTGGAAATTCTCATAGAAATAACATTGAGTACACAGCGATTGTGGTACGCAACTTCGTTTGTTTTACCAGTGTCTTTACGCTATTCTTATTGTTGTGATGCTTATATTTTGCGATGTCTCTTAAAATTATTCAATGTCTTGTTGGACTTTGAGTTACACTCTTATTTCAGTATTACAAGACGACATAACATATATTTAAAACATGTTTAATTTAATCTATCTTATATTTTGGAATGGAAAACGAAAAGCCCAAGCGAAAACCTTATGTTAGCATAAAAGAGTAATATTTATGGCATTTATTTAATTATTATTTTTTATTTATCAGGTTGGTATCTGGCAACGTCAGAATTATTATATATTTATATAAATTTGATACACAATTCTGCGCTTGTATATTCGATCTCAGACAGAGAAATGTTGCGGTCATATTTGAGCATTTCTAAGATTTATAAATTTGGGTTTTGTCTTATCAATGTCAAATCATTGTCTTTATCAGTATTTTTCAACCGTTTATTTTCGGATTTCCCTATTTCAGAATAAACTCAAGAAGTCGAAATTCGAAACGCTTGCTCGCATCTTTCGTTTATCAGAATTCTGCATTTTTCCAATGATCGTAATTTTGTTTCTGATTTTATTTAGGTGTTCCAGTATTTTGAACATCGCAGATATATTATTTAGAAATTAAATCTTAATGGATTATTTTTCTGTAAAATATCACACGGTAATTTCTAGGTGATATAGGTACAATATTTCGACCAACTTTCCTAAAGCATTTGGTCGAATACACAATGGCTTGTAGAATTCTGTTTCCAAATATATATATATATATATATATATATATATATATATATATATATATATATATATATATATATATATATATTATATATACAACACAAAACCTCTTAAAATCAGATAGGATTACGTTACGGGTGTATTTGCATAAATATCAACTTAGTACAGCTTGTCCAGATGAAACTACTGTGCGCCCCGATAAAAAACAAGCAATCCAATTTCAGAAAAAATTATGTAAATTAAAGTTGTTAAGAGGTTTAGATCTAATCTGGTTTCATCACACATGCTGCCATAAGATCAGTTTCTTCTTATCGCAACTTTTTTTAATACGTCATGCTGTTTTCGTCTTAAGAATTAATAACTGGGTGATGGCAAGTGTCTGTTCCAGACTCTCTCTCCGACTCTCCTATAAATATTAAGGCATTCGGTGGAAATTAAGCGCACCAATGTTTCCACTTGACGAGAAATAGCGATCTCGTGAAGGCGACAAAAACAAACAGCACTACTTGTGTTCCGGGAATGTAATAACTCGCAAGAAAGACACTTGTGGAAGAATTCAATTAGACAGGTTATTTAAAGACAGGACGGGAAAGCATTCCTGGATGGAGTTTCTTTGTGCCGTAATTAATTTTTGTCCTCCCGGTACGACATAATCCGTCAAGTAGCGTGGAGGAAATGAGGAATTACGAGGATCCAGAGAGATCATTATCCACTGTCAACAATCAGAATCGAGGGATTTAAAATTCAATTAAGTCTAGAGAGACGGGAAAAATTCTTAAGAGCAATTTAATTGTCATTATAGCTTAAAAGATGAGCTTATTGAAATCATGAAATAAATTTCTATCGTTTTACTTGTATTTATTTCTTTAGTGGAAGTAGTTTTTAAAAAAGTTCTTTCATCATTCATAGAGCTATATTGAAAGTCATTTCAAACCTGACTCGATTTCGGTTTTTTAAGTTTAGTGAACAAGCTTTTTCACAGACTTATAGGATCCATGTTATCTTCAACTCTCGATTTCATAACTGAAAATGTGTTTGCTCCACTTCTTTTCTTGCATTTTATCTTAAATGCTTACTTTTTACTAAAACTCTACTCAAAGTTTAATCGACCGCGGTATCCTGGTTGGAAGGAAGAGCATAGGATTAGCAACTGGAGGATTGCGAATTTGAATCCAACCAAAAACCGTCGTGTATAATAGGGCTGGTGCACGTTAAATCCGATGTGACCTCAAATGTCATCACGTTGGCGTGGTGTGGAATTTGTATAGAGTAGAATGTCAGATCACAGCTGTTGACCTCGTCAAATGACCGTGATTCAAAATTACGTGGTGTTGTCCTTGGAACTTTCACTTCTGGGATTCATCCTGGATCGTCGCCATTAGCCCGTTGTATTGCTACAGTACAACGTTAATTAAAAAATACCTACTCAGAATTTAAATCCAAGATGGTAAGATAAGTAATTTTAGTTAACGTCGTACTAGAGCAACACAACGGGCTATTGATGACGGTCCGGGATCTGTCCATTAAGGGAAAGATCCGAGGACAACACCTCGTAATTTTGAACCACGGTCAGATAACGAAGCAACACCTGAGCTGGTACCCCACTCTCCAAACTTCCACGCCAACCCAACGTGAGGACTTTCGGCCACGACAGATTAAGGTGCACCAGCCGCCTCTACATCATACGCTTACAAACATCCATGCTCGGACCCGGATTCGAACCAGGAACCTTCCGACCTAGAGGCTTACACCTTAACCACTATACTTAAATCTAAGAAGTATTCATATTTGTTCAATCTTATAAAAAGTTAATTCATTTCAATCAATTACCCAACTGTGTTGTATTATTTAAATAAGAAGTGAAATGTTCATTAGGGAAATTTATGAGCACAAATTTCGTTAAGTAATTAATAACTCTTAAGGGGTTAATATCAGTTTAGGATCATGAAATCTTCTGTGTATAACCTCCAGCCAATTTTAACCTTGACAAATTAAACAGTTTTGGGAACTCTACCAATCCAAAGTCGTAGCTATTTAGTGATTATGTGTAGCATTGGGAAAACTGGGTAATCTGGTGACACTTCGAAGAGGAGGTAGTTAATTAACGTCGCACTGAAGCAACACAACGGGATAATGGTGACGGTCTGGGTTCATTCCCGAAGGGAAAGATTTAACGCTCGCAGGGTTAGGCTATAAATGTAGAGATTAACATGCAATTACAATTGATAACATGAACTTACGGAAGCATTAAAATACACGTTCGCAACGAGAGTACAATTAAGGAACATTATGCCCCAAGTACCTAAGTAATGTTACGCATGAACATTGAAGCCCGTGCTAATAGTGCCCATATTACATAAATAGATAAACATACAGAGTAAAACCCTACACGATAAGAATAACACACAATGAAGGTCAAAAGATTTCAAAAAATAATATAATATTATAAAAAATTATCTATTAGACTAATATATTATTTTTTTTTAAATATAACATTATTAGTATTAGAAAATAATACACAAATCTGATAAGGATAACATAGTTTGCTTTAAGAATTGTGGAAACAACCTTAATGAGGTAATTTCTATAACACATTTTATTCTTCACTCAAGAATATACAAAACGCTTAACATAAAATTTCATTTAATAAATAAGTTCGGAACATGACGGGATACACGTGAACGATGGAGAACCAGTGTCTGTTAACCATTTCGAGTACTAACTGACTTTCGAATCCCAACTGCTGGTCACTCGACAGCACCATCTCGTGAGGAGTGGAGTAGGCACCTCACTTTATAAGTGTAAAGAGTATTTGAAAATAATACTACATAAAAGCATTATTACAAATGTCTCCCTTGTGCTTTGATCATGGACCGTCGCCAATAGTCCAATCCGTTGCTCCAGTGTGACAGTAAGTACCTGCCTATAAACGTTGTTTGGTGGATGAAATTACGTCGAAATCAAAACAGTGCGCTGTTTGGGGTCAATCTCAAAGGGAAAGACACATAACCGCTGTCATATGACGAGCTGGCACCCCACTCCAAATGAACACACACCCTACCAATTAGGGATGCGACATCGACAGCAAAACATCAATGTCTTGAAACATCGATGTTAAAAATTAAAACATCGATGTTGATAATACATCGCCCCAAAAACATCGATGTTTTTAAAATTCAGTGAATTTAAACTTTTTTCCCCCATTTCTTAAAATTGATTTATCAACTAGTGATGCTACATCGACAGCAAAACATCGATGTTTTGAAATTTTGATGTTCAAAATTAAAACATCGATGTTAATAATACATCTCCCCAAAAAACCATCGATGTTTTTAAAATTCAGAGTATTTAACTTTTTTCCCCATTTTTTAATAATGGTTTAGCACCTAGTGATGCGACATCGACAGCAAAACATCGATGTCCAAAATTAAAACATCGATGTTGATAATGCATCGAACCCAAACTATCGATGTTTTTAAAATTCAGTGTATTTAAACTTTTTTCCCCATTTCTTAAAACTGGTTTAGCAACTAGTGATGCGACATCGGCTCCAATACATCAATGGTTTTTTTAAAGCATCAATGTTTTCAAAACATCGACATCAATGTCGCATCTCTACTTTTCAGACCCTTCACCCTTGGCCACTTTGGTCTTCTAGTATGTTCAATTTGCTGATAATAAAAATTATGCTACTTGGTTATTTTTACAATTTTTATAACAGTACTTTTTTCATTTAAATATAAAACATCGACAACGTAAAAACATCGACAAGTATAAACATCGATGTTACAAAAACATCGACTCCAATACATCGATGTTAAATACATCTATGTTTTTTAAAAAACATCGATGTTTTGAAAACATCAACATCGATGTCGCATTCCTACTACCAATGTGAAGTCATTGGAGGCCTCGACAGTTTCACCGTACACTCACGTATTTGATCGGTCGGTTGGATCGAGTTTCGGACTCGCAACCCTCCCGTTGATAATCCATGACTCTACCAACAGGGCTACAGCATTCCATTCACTTCAATGTAGCTAGAGCATTTATATACACTCTATAACAAAAAAAAATCGACGTACCCAGAAGTTGCATGGTTACAATAGTACCGAGCTCGATCCACTTGGAACGGCGCTGATTGGGGTCTTCTAGTCTTCCCGTTTCCAACTGTGTCTTGACGACAACATCAAACGTGTAGGGAGACCTCCAGGGCAGCGTGGGGATCCTGCCCTTACAATCGCACGCCACACATGCCCAATGGTAATGGTAATTTTTAGTTAACGTCGTACTAGAGCAACACAACGGGCTATTGACGACGGTCCGGGATCAAACCCTTAAGGGAAAGATCGGAGGACAACACCTCGTAATTTTGAACCACGGTCAGATGACGAAGCAACACCTGAGCTAGCACCCCACTCTCCAAATTTCCACGCCAACCCAACGTGAGGACTTTCGGCCACGACAGATTTAAGGTGCACCAGCCGCCTCTACGCCATACGCTTACAAACATCCATGCCCGGACACGGATTCGAACCAGGAACCTTCCGATCTAGAGGCTAACACCTTAACCACTATACCTGTTGGTCGGCCCACACATGCTCAAAACAGGGCGTTATGGTCTGTGGTGTCATCTCCTTTGATAGCCGAACCTCTTTAATAGTCATTTCTGGCACACATACAACACAGCGGTAAGTAGACGATATTATTCGACAGGATGTGTGACCGTTTCTTTTGCGACACCGCGGACTTACTTTTCAACGCGATAATGCCCGGCCGCACACGGTACTTGTTGCTATGAATAGTCTTCGAGCTTTCCCAACACTTCCTTGGCCAGCTAGATCTCCTGATCTCTCTACCATAGAGCAAATTTGGGACGTTAACGGAAGGCGATTGCAACCATCCCGGAATGTTGACCCTTTAGACCGACAGTTGGAGACAATTTGGCAGTAAATTCCGCAGGACACCATCCGGGAACTTTTTCAGTCTATGCCACGCCGGGTGACAACTTGCATCCCGGCCAGAAGTGGACCAACGCTTCATTGACTTCTACCCTTTGTAACGGTCAAACTCTGAAATAAATCATTCAATTGTTCTGAAATTTTACTCCTGCTTGGTGCGTCCATTTTTTTTAATTGAGTATATTTAAAAAAAGAAGTGTAATTACTTCGTAGAGAATTATGGCTCAGGGTAAGTTACAGGAATTCAACCGGCGTCAACTCGCAAGTTACTAGGGGCAGTGGGAAAACCCATTTAGCCTGGTGGGAGGGGTATATACAGAGGCTGTTCGCACATTTTTTAGACGATTTTGGTTAGTGGTAATAAAAAATCGCTTACTCCAAAAGAAATAATTGCAATTGTACTTTGTTTTTAAAAGTCAAAATTATCGTCTGCGGCTTGAGAGGTTTGTTTTTATTCAAAATGGCGTTTTTAACGTAGCAATGGTTCGAAGGCTATATTTATGCTCTTTCCGAAGGGAAATATTCATATTCCGTTATCTAAAAACGATGTGAGAGTCATGGTTTTGTGATATCTAAAGCGTCGATAGGTAATATCGTCAACAAGAAAGGAAAAAACGTCAAATTGGAGCCTCAAGTGGGACAAAAATTCCAAACAAGTATCCAAGGAACAAACGGACACCTTCGACTATTGCAAAGGTACGTTGTTTAATGTTAAAAGAAAATCCCCCTAGTCAAAGGACAGTTACAAAATCATTAAAATACTAGGTGTCCACTGTAAACAAAATGATAAACGTTGAATTAAGTCTTAAAAGAGCGGAAAAACGCAATGTGCATAGTCTTTCTCTAAAGCATATCGCTGAACGCAGGACACGCTGCCGAATTCTAAATAAGAAACACTTTTCCAAAGAAAAATGAAAAAAAAATTGTCACAATAGATGAATCATGGGTGTATTTAAATGATTGCAGCAAAAAAAAGAGCCATTTATTACCATAAAAGGGGAGAAAAAAATTAAGTACATGGTTCACAGAATCAAAAGAAAGTTTTTCTAAGGGATTCATGATTGTTGCTGGTTTTTCATATAACGGCAAGTTAAAAATAAAGAGAGTGGAACAAAATGTCAAGATTAACTCCAAATACTATCAGGAACATATTTTATCGCCAATTTTTCTGAATGAAATACCATCGCTTTACCCACAGTGCCATCCATCTGTGGAACTCCATCAAGACAAAGCTAGCAGTCACACATCAAAATCCACTGTAAATTTCCTAAATGAAATGGAACAAAAAACCGGTATCAAGGCCATACCCTTCACTGATATCCCTACTAAATCTCCCGATGAATCACCTATGGATTTTTGTGCTTTCGGACTTTTAAAATCTGCATTATCCAAACGTCGTCCCACAACCCTTACAGGACTCTGGAAAGCTGTTCAGGAGGAATGGGATAGAATACCTCTTCTGACACTTCAAAAGGCATTATTGTCTTGGAAATTACGGTGTCGAAAGATAGTTCAGAATAAGGGCTATCAAATAGAACATTTAAAACATAAGAATTTTATTTAATTTAGTTTTGTGAATACAATATACATTGTCTAAAAAATGTGTGAACAGCCTCTGTAGAGATGGATGTTTGGGTTTATGGCTCAGATTTGACTCCTTCTTGGTGCGTCGATTTTTTGTTATAAAGTATACATAGCATCAACCATTCCTAGACATCCCACTGTCCTTGAAAGAGGTTTTATCTAAAATAACCAATGCCCCTTACGTCTATAATTATCCAGCTTTATATTTCTGACAGCGCCATTTAGTTTTCATCCGATCCAATGCACACAATATTTTGACATTTTAATTACTATAGCGTCTTAATCTTGTGCACAGGGAATGCTGTTCCTCCATTTAATGTGTATAATCCCTATTAACGTTTATTCTCCTGGTATCTATTCTTCGCTACATCGTGGAATCTATTGATTTTAACAAAGCTACAAATATCTCGTAATTTGGGCTGCGTGAATCTAAATTCCCAGGCCGGTGTCAGATTAAATTTACGTTGTCATCCGTTATTTTCCTTTTAAGTATTAGCCCCCGATTCTTGCATAGCTGGTAAGGAATAGTTGCTTCAGGATAGGAATAATTCATCGCCACCGGTACACGGGTAGGTTCAATTAATAAACAAAATTGAGTCAAACAACTCTTTTGTCGACTCTGTGATAAGTCCTAATTCGTTATAGAAATCATAAAATATCGGTCCTCTATTTTATCTTGTTGTAAGAGCAACGGATTAGCAACCGGAGTGTTGGGAGTTCGAAAGCCAATTAAGCCAAAGACCGTCATGTACACGGAGCTGGTACATGTTAAATATATCATGGCGTCAAATGTCCTCGCGTTAATTTTATTCTAAATCAAATTCTAAATGGTGATAAAAACTGATAGCGTGACGCCAACTCCCATGACACGAAGTATAAAAATTGTTCCAAAAAGAAATTAAAACCTTTTCCAGCTCCTTGTTTGGTGGTGTTTTTCGTGGTATGGCCTGAGACCTTTGCATGTTGTTCCTGATCGACGCCGACACCTACATGAACATTTTGGACCATCAGGTTCTTCCTACGCTCTGGAAATGTTAAGCAATGGACGAATGTTACTTTCAGGAAGACAACGCTCCGTGTCATGTTGCAGCCTCTGTCAAGCACTGATTTCGAGATATGGATGCGAAACGTCTTCCCTGGCCTGCTCAGAGTCCCGACCTTAACCCCATAGAACATGTGTGGGACGAATTAGAGCGACGCTTACGGACCAGGGAACTGCGTACGAAATCTACAGATGAGCTGGCGACATTCTTGCAGCAGGAATGGACAGAAATACCCATAGATGTGTATCAAAACCTTGCTGAAAGTATGCCCAGAAGGGTGGCTAGTAGGGGTTACAATCCGATCCGGCGGATCCGGTATCATTTGGCTACCTAACGGATCCAGCAACGTCTATCAAATCCGGTTTTGATCCAATAAACCCGATTTTTTTTAAATTAAATAATCGATTATTCATACCCAACTTTAGCAAAGTAACTTAGTAGCAAAATCGTTTACTAAGCAATCGATTGTGAATTCATCGATTTTTTATTTTTTAATCATCAGTTTGGAGAGTTCTAGCAAATATAATAAATTAAACTAGGGGGACTACCCCCTGCTCGCTAACGCTCGCCAACCCCCGGAGGACATTGGTTCGCTGCGCGAACCTATGCTCGCTTCGCTCGCCTCAATGAAAACATGTGTCCTAGCAGAAGGGATTGTTAACAAAATATATTACCAAAAAAATGCTTTTAAAATCTAAATTTGCTGTATTACAGAAAAAATATATACAGTATCTCTAAAATCAGAATTCAAATGAAAACTTTGTGCAAATTTTGACTCGAAATGTGAGCGTTGCTTTGGAAATTGAATACCCAGCATGTTGTTTGTGTGTACATTTTCCCAGCACTCAAACGACCCACACTTTTTCATTGAGTTTGTTGCCGAAAGTTGTAGTGCAAGCGTCTTGTTGAACTATAATTGTTGGCCCTGAAAAGGACCGTTTTTTAAATAGCCCTGAAAAGATTCTCCGCTTTCTTTGATTTCTATTATAAACGAACTGCAACAGCTCATTAAAATTTCCTTTTTTTTTCCAATAAAATTTCATCCGATAACGCTATAAATTCAATCGTTGCGCGAGACTTCGCGATAAACAAACAATCGTACAGTGTTGCCAAAACGCGATTACAAATAACGTCTTTTTTGCGTGCCACATAAGAGAATTGTATATATAGATTATCAATAATATGTTTTTAATAAAGAGGAATTAGAAAAGCAAATTCTTTTAGGAAATGAAGACTATTGCAAAAAAGACAAACTTTAGAAAAGAAACAGATTTTGAGAAAATACTGAAGAAAGAAATGACTTCATATGAAACAGGGTCAAAGGAAAATATTTGTCTCTTATGTACGACTACTTGATTGACGGTTAAACTAACTAGTGTGGAAGCTGAGAGGGTCTTCTCGGCCGCGGGTTATATTTGCAGTTCATTGAGAAGTACGTGAGGGATGACACAAATAATGCGATTCGTTTCCTTAGATCGTTCTTTCAAACTCAAAAGTGATTTTCATTGCTATATAACTTCGATTTAAGCAATTAATAAGAATTAAAAGTTCCCTTGTTCGTTATGTTGACCCAAAACTGCCAAAGATTATATTTTTATGTTAGTATGAGACAAGGTCAGGTACAATTTATATGTTATTTGCTCAACGAACAGTAGAGACAGAGACTACTTAATTTTAGATAAATAGAAAAGTACTGCGAATAAAACAAACTGATGTTTTTTCGGTGTGGAAACTAGTAAGACTGATCATCATCAATCGTTTAATACTTACCACTAGTAGTACTAGTAGTTACAATACTTAATTATTGGTGATTGATTTCCTACCTATGGATAATTATTAAAAAAGTTGACGTTCTAATGCTAAAATAAACGTTTTGTTCGTCAATTTGGATCAATCAATCCCTTATACCATCACATCTTGCTGTCCGGTCCATTATTGTAGGGCAGTGTATGTGTTGCGTAGGGTGAGTGTGCCGTTGATGATTCCACGTGCCGTGAGGGGTTCAGAAATTTTCTTCATCTGAATCGTTCTTGGGCCAGAAACATCAGAACTTCTACGAGCGCTGGATGGTGCAACTACCGAAGAGATGGAGAAAGGTCGCAGAGCACAATGGCACATACGACGGGGTTGGCAAATAACTTCGTTCAGTGTTTCTGAGGAGCAGAATATTTTCTATCCACAATCTCTATTGCGCAGTGCAAATGCGCAACTAACTAGCTCACGTGACAGGTGACGTCAAAAGCATGTAATTTGCATGTGCACGCCGGGTAACTTAGATTATTGTGCGAGCTGCGTGCTTGTAAATATGGAAGAAAGGAACGTCCATTTTCGACACATTCCACTATTTTAATTCATAAAAGGTAAAAAGCTGCTGAAGTGCATAAAAAGATTTGTAATGTGTATGGGGATGATGTCTTAACAGAATGTGTGAGACAAAAGTGGTTCACCAAGTTCCGTTCCGGGGATTTTGAACTCAGCGACGTGCTCCACTCCGGTCGCCCAACGGAGATTGACCCAGTCATAATAAAGGCTACCGTTGGTACAAATTCATCCCAATCTGTACGGGAGTTTGATACGGAACTCAATATATTTCACACAAGTGTGAAAGACCAGTTGGGATACGTTTGCTTGCCACACGAGTTGACCGAACACAACTTTACTGCTCGCATTTCCATCTTCGACATGGTTCGAGCATCTGTTTACGGATGATGAAAAGTGGATTGTCTTTGACAAAATCGTTCGTAAAAGATCGTGTGGAAAGAGTAGCCACCAAAAGCAACTTCGAAGACGGGTTTGCACCAGAGAAAAATTATGTTTTCAGTGTGGTGGGATTATAAGGGTATCATTTATTATGAGCTATTACCATAAGGCAAGACTATCAACTAAGACGTATACTGCTCCCAGTTAAGACAACCGGATCAAGCCATACGTTCAAAGCATCCAGAATTGGCAAATTGTAAAGGAGTCGTCTTTTGCCATACCCCATACTTCATTAAGCACACTGCAATAATTGTAAAGACTTGGCTGGGACGTTTTGCCTCACTCTGCCGATTCTCCAGACCTTGCGCCCTCGTTTTATCACCTATTCCGATCGCTACAGAATTCTTTCAACGGTATAAATTGGCTAACGACGGGGCTGTAAAAAAGCATACGAATCAGTTTTTCGCCAGAAAACCTCGTGCGTTTTATGAACGTGTCTTTATGAAGTTGATAGAGAGATGGCAAGTAGTCATAGAAAAATATGGACAGTTCAAAATTGACATGTGTTGGAGAAATTATATTTTATATAACTCTATAAAACGAACGGACTTATTTGCCAACCCAATATAGTGATTAAATGCTATTTTTTGTAAATAAATCATTTTTCTTAAATTTTTGTAAAATAAAAAGGGACGAACTTTTGCATTCCCCCAATATTTTGCTTTAAAGGGACAAGCATGTTCGCTTAGAACACCCTGTATTCGTAAAGCGAGCTATAAAATTAATATTCGTCACAGATTGCTCCAATGGATGACTTTAAAGCTTCGAAATCAAACGGTCACGAATTGGCTGTGGGCAAAGACGCCCCTTCAGACATTTAATCCGTGTATATAGAGTGTCGAGGAGCGCTCTGTCGTTGATTCAGCATGTCGTATTTCTGTGGCTGCCCTTCTTGTAATTAAGCCAGTCCAGACGGTTGGAGCATTATCAGCTCCTCCAGAGAAATGACAAGCTGTTTCCTTGGGGTTGAACAATCCACGGCTTATCTACCATTCTTCGATTGACTGAGAAATCGCAATTTTCTGGCTTAGGCTGAAATTGAAACATACTGTTGCATACTGTAGTTACAAAGCGTTCCGTGAGAAATAACGATAGTTGAATAATAGACGTGTGGCAGTGGTGTTAGGCTTTGTCCGATTACTTCATCTTACTGTGTTTATTTGGTAGTTGGTACAAAAATTAACATCGCATTGGAGCAACGTTAATGCTATTGGTGACGGTTCGGGATCAGGAGCGAGGGGAAAGATAAGGGGACAACACCACGTCATTTTAAACCACGCTCCGATGACGAGATGAACACCTGAGATGGCATCCCACTCTCCAAACTTCCATATCACGCCAACGTGAGGACATTTGAGGCCACGACAGATTTAACACGTACCAGACCACACGATCTTTGGTTGAAGACAGTCTATGGTTGGATCTACTTTCGAATGACAATATAAACGCCCGACCGGTACCCCAGACTACCACACCATGCCAACATGAGGAGTTTTGAGGCCACGACGGATTCAAAATTCACCCCCCCCACACACACACACACACACGATCTGTGGTTGAATCGAATTTCGAATTCTTGTAACCGTCTGGTAGTTAAAACGCTACTCTTCCAAGTGGACTACCGCGCCCAGTGCCTATTTGGAATTTTGTGTCGTACTAGAAAGATTTTTACTGTGAGTGTTTCAAGTGGATCAGCTTATTTTAAATATGGTACCTCAAGTTGACTTTCAAACTCATCATTAATGCGCTACTGTTTGTGTAAATTGCAACATCCTGAAAGAATGATGGTAGTCATTTGAAACCAAAACGATACGCACAGTAGGGGTATGAAATGCAAATGAACCGAATCGCGAATTGCATTCGAAACTCTTTCTCGATCATTGAACTATTGTAGTGTGAGGAGTATAAATTGAACAGCCATGTTTAGGAAAAACTCAATTTGTATAGTGTGGACAGCGAGCTGTGAAAATTCCTTCAGGAATCGTTATGCCACGTCGATGACAAAGAGCGTAATACGAGGGCGTTTCGAAAAGTAAAGATACACCACATACACTAAAAATAAAATGTTTTGGTTAGCGCGTTGGCAACACTGGCTTTAACTTTGAGTCTTTCGCTTCCCCCTCGGGGTCGTTGTCATTGCTATGCTGAGTCTGGTTCGAGTAGTACGTTGTGACGTCTTAGGGATGGAAGCGTCTTCTATTATCTCTCTATATTAAGAAAAAGTTACCGCCGCCGCAGGATTGAAAACTGTGCTGTTTAGCTCGATTCTTAAACGATTTCCCGAGAAAGTACTGATCGGGAAAAAACGAAATTAACATGATTTGTTCTTCATCGTATTCCCTAGACAATTATTAAGATTTTTTTCCGATGCGGCTATTAGTTTAGGGTTTATTAGTCTCAAAATTGAAGAAGCGAAATTTCTTCCGCGAGTGAGCACAACACATACAAATTTTCAGTCTTCAGCCGTGAATTTTTTTAAAGAGTACCTCTCAACGTAAATTTTTGCAGCTCGTCGAGTTTTTTTTTAAATTTCAATTTGGTTCTTGATAATATTTTTTTGAAATTCGGGAAAAATTAGGACATTTTTGTTACTTTTTTTTAAAACTGGCGTATCTATATTTTATTACTATTATTTTTTAATTTTTAAAATATAGCAGTATACCTCAGAATGTATTATTTCTTACAGTACTATTATTTTTGAAATCGGTTAATAATTAAATTGGATGCGATCAAAAGTTGGTCATACAAAATTCGGAATCTTTGGATATTTTCGCTACTTTTTGTTACAACCGTTAACTAAAACTGTCATATCTATATCGTATTACTATTAGTTTTTTATTTTGAAAATAGAGCGCAGTATACCTCAGACTGTACTCTTTCTTACGGTACCAATATTTTTAAAATTGGTTCATAAATAAATTCGATGCAATCAAAAGTTGGTGACACAAATTTCGTATTTTTTATTTCGCGGAGCAAATTCGCGGAGCATTGTATTCGCGGAGGGTTGTATTTTTGACTATCGGGTTTGCCAGATATCAAATTTATCGTAGCAACAATTGCCATAAAAACGATTTCTTTTTATTTGGCGAGGAAAAAGGCTCGCTTTAGTTCTCTGACGGTTCTCTCTGTTCTCAGACGGTTTAGCGAGAAAGTACAAAGTACACGTCGTAAAGTTTGGAGATTGACAGGGTTTACTTAAATTTGTACAGGAAACAAGATGCAGAAGATTTTTTACTCATGCGGCTATTAGTTTAGGGTGCATTAAGTGTTAAAGCAAAAAAGAGTGAAATCACTTGCGTAAGAGGTATTGGTTTGCGAAGCAAACCAAACGGGATTGCGTAGCAATCCCCGGGGGTCGGCGAGCGTAAGCGATCAGGGGGGCGAAGCCCTCGCTGTGACGTGATGGACCGTAAAGTGAAATCAGGATAATATAAATTATTCAGATAGTTTCACTCTTCGAAACGAATGTTGGTTTGCGAAGCAAACCAAATGCCACATGTAAAAGGAGTGTTTGTTTGTGAAGCAAACCATATGAGATTGCGTAGCAATCCCCGGGGGTTGGCGAGCGTAAGCGAGCATGGGGCGGAACCCCCTAGTATAATAAATATTCGCAGTGGTCTCGATTAATGTGTTTTATTTACAATCAAGGAATAACCTTGACGGAATTTGGTAGATGGCGTTTTACAGGCTGGTGGAGTCTAGGTGGAGGGTCTTTACTAAATCTGGTAAATTGTCCTTTTTCGCAAGACTCCGATATGGACTATCCGGCTCAGGTGAGCCTTTCTCTAGGGTTTACTCGGGTGAGTAAAGGTTTCTAGCTCGGGTGAGCTTCTCCAAAGTTCTCGCACGCGTGTACGCAAGTCAGCAAACGCCAGCTCAGTGTCGAGCTTTCCTCCCGTCTGATAGACAAAATCCCAGTTTGGGCAATTCGTTCGATAGGTAGTGCAATGCAGCACAGTTGTAGCTCAGGCTTGAGTTTTTTTCGCGTCTGATAGATGGAATCCCAGTTTGGGCAATCCGTTTTGAGTCCACGAACAGCTGTCGCGACCCGGCACGTCTCCAGAGACGGGGTATCCGAAAAAAAAAAACGAGAACGGTTTCACTTCAGCCGGATCAGTTTCATCTCTTGGTCTCCTCTCTTCTTCGCAAACACTCTCTCGACTCCGAAAGTTCCATGTGGTTGTTGGCCCCCCTCTCTTTCATTCGACACACTTGTCGTTTCGCTGTTGGCTGGTTCAAAATCGGCTGTCCATAATAGGTTGATTTTCCCCTTTCGCCGATAGCTTCATTAGCGGACGGCGGCCCGAACAAAAAGCATCCGCGGGTTCTTGTGATCATGTGGAAGCAGCGGAAATGAACTTATGCCCCTCTCTGGTCGGCCTCGCGACAAAGAGCCTTCGTTCAATCTCGGTCGAAACTCAATCCCTCGAACCACCACCAGCTCGTTAACTGTCGCGGTCTAGCGGTCTGAGTTCATACGCGGCGTGACCTCTCAGCGTCTGGCTTGACCTCTCGGCAGTTTATCCGCCGAATGCTTGTTTTTTTCCCTCGCCACAGACTTCGTCACAACGTGTTTAAAGTGGCTGCGTCGATTCAGAATCCCGCCAAATGTGAAGTGCGCTCCGTCATACGTTTTCTTAATGTAAACGATGAGTGCCCAGTAGATATTCACAGTGAAATTGTTTCCGTCTATGGAAACATAAAAATTGAACATGCTGATAGGTGTAGTCCGCTTTGATTCATGACAACGCTCGACCTCGCACCAAAGCACTACTATATAGTCTCAAGTGGGAAGTTTTGGAACATCCGCCATACAGCCTGGACCTTGCACCCAGCGACTCCCATTACTTCCTTTACCTGAAGACACTTCTTGGAGGACAAATATTCCACGACAATGATAAGATCAAACATGCAGTCGAAATGTTTCGAAAACAGGCGGTACACTTCTATGACTGTGGAATATTAAAGATTGTACCCATACTTAACAAATGCTTGGACAATGGCGGCAACTATGTCGAAAAATAAACATGTGACAGTAAGTAATTTGTAATGGACTTTGTTGGATTTGTCTATCAATTAAAATTTTTTTGAACGAATGCGAGGCTTTGTATCTATTTTTTTTTCGAAAACGCTTTGTTTAAACAAAGGACAGTATGGTTGGTTTTGGGTTTATGGCGCAGGGAATATACACAGTCCAGTCACATTAATGTGACCACCACCTACTTTCGATGTCAACGTGAAATAACCAATCACAAAAGGCAAGTGGCAGCACATTGCAGTGGAGTGTATATAAAGGATGTACTAGGGCATCGGAAAGCATTTCAATATTTGGCGTAATGCAGAAACGTAGCGATTTATCCGACGTCCAAAAGGGCATGATTATTGGCTTATGGTCCAAGGGTGGAGGCGTGCCGCCGTGGTAAAAGTATACCGTGCATGGCAAAATGGCACCATCCAAAATCAGCGGCGTGGCACATGTGGTGCACCACGGGCTATAGATGACAGAGGCGAACGAAGGTTACGGGGATGTGTTCGGGCGAATAGACGTGCAACTGTTGAGCAACTGACCACCCAGATGAACCAAGGGGCTACCAAGAGTGTATCCTCAACAACGGTTCAACGAACGCTGCTTCGCATGGGTCTCTGCAGCATTCGCCTGGTTAATGCACCTATGCTGACTGATGTTCATCGGCGACGAAGGCCGTAATTTGCACGCCAGTACCGCTACTGGACGTCCACATAGTGGTGACAGGTGGCTTTTTCCGATGAATCACGTTTTATGCTCCATCGGACAGATGGACGTTGGAGTATGCGGCGTGAAACGTCTGAAAGCAAACACCCTGCAACAATTGCCGGAAGGATCCAGGCTGGAGGAGGGAGCAATATGGTTTGGGGAATGTTTTCCTGGTATTCACTGGGTGCACTCATTATTGTGGAAGGCACGATGGATTAGCACAAGTACGCATCTGTCCTTGCGGACCATGTCCACCCCTACATGTGAATTATTTTTCCTCAGAATGATGGCATCTACCAGCAGGACAATGCGAGGTGTCATACAGCTCGCAGTGTATGTGCGTGGTTCGAAGAGCACCAGGATGAGTCTCCCCTGGCCAGCAAACTCACCGGATTTAAACCCAATCGAGAATATGTGGGGCCACCTCGATCGGGTTGTTCGCGCCATGGATCCTCAACCGCGTAATCTATCACAGCTGGCCACGGCACTGGATTCGGCATGACTCAACATCCTAGTGAACACCTTCAGAAACCTAATTGACTCTCTTCCTCCACGTCTCGCAGCGGTCCGAGCTTTTGGTTATTCTGACTTTTGACAGGTGGTTACATTAATGTGACTGGACTGTGTACTTGGCCAAGCTGCCTCAAACATAAGACAGGGAGTATCAATGATTTGTGAAAAGGAAGGATGGAGAGGAGATATTGGAGATAGGTCATCTGGCCTCTTGTAGTCGCGATCTACGCGCTTGTCAGAGGCAGCAAACCCCATGGAAAAAGAATAGATCGCTTGTTCACTTCGAGTTCGTGAAGCCCGTACATTCCTAAAGAAGATATATACCGCGAAGGGAACAGAATTCAAACGGGTTCGAACTAACGACATAATTGTAAAACTTTTCATTAGAAGGTTACTTGCTTCTTTCGAGTTGTGGCCCTTCGTTGTTCAAGATCGAAGGGAATAGTTACGCAAACGACCATGATATTAAATGCATATATTATTGAATTCATCAATAACATTTTGATAACTGAGAAACTCGAATTTTTTAAATTAATGTGCCATTTCAGACATGTAGGGGGTTTATATTTCACTCATAGTATCTAAACCTAATACAGATCTTTTTTAAAGCGCCCCTGGCCTTGTGTTTGAACTGCTACGCGCATGCGCATTAACAGGTGTCTTCGAAGTCTCGGTGGGAGGATGGATCCATCACACTAAACTATTTTGTGGATGGTTTCTCATTTAGTTGTATCGAAGGCTTCAAGAAAAGCGTAAATCTAAGCGAATAGTTGTCACTGCAAGGAAGGGACAAGTTGTTTAGAGAGTTAAATTATGCTTTTAAAGGAGTACTTCAATACTTAAGGGAGTACTTCTTGCTTTGAGACTTCATTCCGCCCTCAAGTGTTAGTGCCTTTGCGGAAAAGAAACAGCAAAGGAAGAGTTGGATACTTTATCCCACGCATAGATATCTTCTTTGTGATATAATAAAAAAGTAAAGTGGAAGGAGGATAAAATAAAAAGAAAGGTAAGGGGAAAGAGAAGAGGTTAGAGGAAGAGGGAGATAACGAGTAAAAGGAAGGGGAGAACAAAAGATAGAAAGAAAGAAATTGAGAGAGAGGAAAGAAAGTAGGGATACAAAAGTAAAAGCAGATAGAGAGAAAGAGTAAACTAAAGGAAGAGATGAAAGATAAAGGTAATGGGAGCTAGGAATAGAGAGAACGATAGAGGATGAAAATAAAATATTGAGGGATATGGGGAGAAGGGATAAAAAGATTGGGAGAGAAAAGAAGAAGAAAAAGTCAGATAGATAATGAAAGTAAGATAAAGGCAAAAGAAGAGGGAGGTATAAAAGGATGAGAGACAATCTAAATTGGAAAATAATGATAGAGAAGGAAATAGAGACAGTAAGAAAGAGAAAGGAAGAAATACGAGGTATAGATAATGATAGAAAGAGGAAAGGAAGGGAATGAGAGAAAGAGGAAGAGATAGATATAACGTGATAAAGAGTGGAAGAGAAAGAAATTGCAGAGAGGAAGGGAAATACAAAGAGAAAAGCGTCCAAAGAGAGAAAGAGAGGAAGGAGAGTGCAAAAGAACGAGGATGTAGAATACAGAGATAATCAAATAAGAGCTTAGGTATAGAATGCAAGACTATATGGTTAAGGTAAACGGAGGTCCCTGGACAGACATCCTCTAAGGTTGAAATCCTCGCTGCTTCTCGTATATCCCTGCCTACATTTCTGGGAAGCCCGGAATCAAAGGCACGGTATCCAAACGAGCTTAATCTCAAAGATTATCATCTCTGGTTAACAGCCTGCAAACCTGTGTCCGAGCCTTAATTAAACAGAGGATTGGGGTCCACTGTTTCATGCGTAATGGAAGGGCCATCGACGTGCATCGATTTCGCATCACTCGCAACTTAATCAGGTACTAATATGCACCCAAGTAGTCGTGTTGCTCTAACCAGTGTAATCTGATAAATGACCGACCGCTAATTGAAAGGATGATTGTGTGCGCAGGAAATGCAGTAATTTCGACCACGTGTAGGAGTCGTTATTAGAAGGTGTAATTGATCACCGGGCTATTGTTAGACACGGATAGTTTGCAAAGTTGCGGCATTTTCCCAGACCAGTTATCGACCCGAAATCACAAAGGTGAGTAATAAGAGCGCATTCCTTGGTACAGTTTTGATGTACGCAGCATTTGGTGGCAATGCTGATGGAGCACTTTTTATGTCGCCAAGCAAGAGAAAAAAAAGCCTTTTTTTTTTTTACGAAAAATAGTAGGGATAGGAAAAATAGTAGGAAAAATGGTTCCAAACATCCTCTGTATCTCAGCCTCCTTATATGGTAAATCAAGAGCTGGATACTAAATTAATATCACAAGGAACTATTCTTCTTTGGTTTCTAGACCATATATCTTCTTTACTTATGTCAGTTTAAGTTAACTAGTAAAACTTCAAAAAGGCTCCCAAGATAATTTACAAGAGTGAGTTGACTACTCCTGTTTCTAGTACCAACCACAAGGCGAAATTAGGAGTTACTATCAATAACTAGTTGCTAGTACAGCATTGTGACGTGTTGGAAATGGTAGCGTCGTCTACTAGAAGAGATCGTTCACAGTGTTCTGGGCTAATATATTTATTAATTACAATTATGAACAGTTTTGACGGATATGTAGGTTGCGTATATATACAGACAGAGTTCAGGTGACTGATTTTGCCTAACGCGGTGAATTGTCCTTGGCCTCTGGACTCCAAGTTGAGTATCCGGCTCGGGTGAGCCCTTCTCCAGTCCTTACTCGGGCGAGTAAGGTTCCTTGGTTGGGTGAACTTCTCCAAGGGTTCTCGCACTCGTGACAGAGATTCGCAGTTCGGTTGAACTCGCTGAAACGGCACTCGGTTGAGCGATTCCCAGCTCCTGTGAGCCTAGCCAGAGGTTCTGCGTCCGCTCCAAATCAGTAGGATCAGCAGCTCAGGTTTGAGCTTTCCTCACGTCTGATAGACGTAATCCCGGTTCGGGAAAATTCTCGAGAGTCCACGAACAGCAGTCGTGACTCAGCAGGCTTATGCTTAGCCTTTTTGCACTGCTTGGATGAGCAATTCTCCAAAGAACGGGGTACCGGAAACCGTGAACGGGTGTCTACTTCCTCGGATCAGTTTGATCCCTCGTATCTGTTGACCTCTCTCAATTCGAAAACTTTCTCCCTTCTCTTGACTCCGGAAATCTCACTCGGGTTGTTGGGGCCCCCTCTCGTTTCATTCTTCACACTTGTCTTCTCGTCGTTGGCTGGTTCCAAATCGGGCTGTCCATTGGAGGTTAATTTTACCTTTCGGCCTGGAACTTCATTAGCGAATCGTCGTCGGCAGCGGCACAAAGGTCTCTGCGGTCTCCTCTGATCCTGGATGCGGTGGAAATGAACTTCTGACCTGGGGTTAATTATCTGCGGGCCGCATCTGCGAGCCACAAAACTATTTCGTTTTCCCTCTTCGCGGTGAAATCCAACTCTTGATCGTTGGCTCGTTAACTCTCAGTCCGGCGCTGGTTTCATGCGTTAGCGTGACCTCCGCGGCATCACGTCCTTTCAACATTTCCGCCGAGCGCCTGCTTTGCTTACGTCTTAATGTATTTTCAAGTCAGAAAAACGAAATTATGAATTGGAAACACTTACTTGGATATTCCCTGAATGGATTGGAGAAAAAAAATACGCTGATCGCAGCCTCAATTACTTCAGATGCAATACTGTTGTTGATATAACTGATAGGAAACTTGCTGGTGGTGCTAAGTGTGGGAAAACCCTAGACCGTCAAGGTAAGTAAAACTCATAGATGTCGCGCATAGCAGCTTGCAAACACGAAAAGGTGATGTTAAGCCACATTAGCGATATATGGAACACCCTACTAACTGAATTGAAACTCGCATTATAAATGCTGCTAAAAATTTCCTCACCATAAATTATTTTCGCTAGATAAAGTACGTTTTTCTCGTGTCATAATTTTTACAAAAGTGTTATTATTTTTGTACTATTGAGGTATTTGTTTCTTTGTTCCAAAACGCGATTTTTTTTAAATTTGATTTTAAACTTTTTTTTCCTTTTGTTTGATTTTAAATCTGTAACCGTCTGAGCAGGCCAGGTAAGACGTTTTACATCATATCTTGATACCACAGCTTGACAGAGGCTGCAACATGACATGAAGCGTTGTCGTCCTGGAAGTAACGTTCGTCCATTCCATAAAATTGCTAGAGCGCAGGAAGAACCTGATTATCCAAAATGTTCACGTAGGCGTCGGCATCCAATTGACGAGGAACAACATGCAATGGTCCAAGACCAAACAACGGAAAACACTCCCTAACAAGTAGTCGGATTTTATGCAAATTCGCTGGCGTCCGGTGTATTATAGTAGGGTAGTGTACGACTGCAGTGGATCGTGACTAAAATCAAACTGAAAGCTTTAATTATTCCAATTTAAATAAAACAAGAAAAAAATTGCGATAATTTAAAAAAAAATAAACAATGAAATAAAAGTAGAATTTAACGAAAAATAAAACAATACCGTACAACATTCGAAAAGAAAATCAAACTTTCCGTTGGCTGAGGTTGCCATCAAACGGTTATAACATTAATAAAGACGGGTTGCCTTCACTTGCCATAACTCACTATAAAAAGTGTGCCGAAAAACACGTCAAGAGAGTTGCCACTAAACATCGCAATTACCCCTACTTTCAGGGATAATTGTAAACACTTAGGGAAATTGTAAAAAGCCGAGTGCGGTGTTAAATTTATTTTCTGGAAACTTCGTACTAATTAAATATTAAAGTAGAATAGTGACAAGTTAGTTTTGTAGGGTGAACAATGTTTAATTATTATATTAAGAGTTTGAAAATAGGGATTGAAAGGGAACATACAAATTCTGTTTACAATTACCCCGCCTTAACCTACCGTATATAGCCCGAATGATGGAGTAGTATATGAGCAACCGGGGGATTGCTAGTTCGTAACTAAATCCAACCAAAGACCGTCATGTACGTGGGGCTGGTTCACGTTCAATCTGAATAAAACCTCAAATGTGCCCTCACCTTGGCGTGATGCGGTAGTTTGGAGAGTGGGGTGCCAGCTCTTGTGCCTACTCGTCACTGACCGTGGTTGAAAATGGCGAGGCGTTGTCTTGGTATCAATCCCTTCGGAATGTACCCGGACCGTCGCCAATAGACCGTTGAGTTGCTGCAGCAACAGGGAATTCAGGTAATTCAACTTCATGTCTGCTTAAAAGAAAAATGAGAACACAATGACTTGAAATTTAATAAAGCATGCGTTTCAAAATACACTCCTCGAAACCCACAACTAACCTGAATTCGAGACGTTCCGCAAATGCGCTTTATTAAGGTGGTCTGGAAGCAATATGTCAAAGAAGAGAAGGACCTCTTTGTTTTAAACGACCCGAAATCACAGGTGTGTCTACTTTCCTGCAAAGTTAATTATAACTTAGCTCAATAATGGAAACCCAAGGATCAAACGGAACCATTTTTAAAACAAATTTCTCACCATCCGATCGCAAATAGTTTTTCTCCCAGATTAACTAATTATAAGGGCCCCTAATAGAGCCTCGTTGAACTCGTCGCTGCCGATAGCTATTAATTACTCTATTTATCAGTGCCGTAATGATATCCCAATAGACAGCGAAGCGGTATTAGAGACTAAACTATGCCTCCGGATTTTATTTATTCTCGAATCATCTTCCCTTAGATTTTGCGCGGCGTGTAATTAAGAGTGGGAGAGTAAATTAAACTCCAAACGATTTAAGTGTAACTTTTTTTGAGTTTACAGAACCTTTTGGGAGAGAGTTTCATTTTCAAACAGCTTCGGCTTATTTTGCGGATGATACTTCTCGTCTTTTAGAATTTTAAGGCTCTATAACTTGGGGCAAAGAAGGGTCGATTGTAAATGGGTCGCCGTTCCTGCCCATGTGCAAGTCTCAGAAAGCCACCCCTTCTTCTGAAAAACATTCAACTTCCCTAAAGAACGCCCCTCTTCCAGCCTGTAAGTACGTATCTGGGTATAAAGTGTCCGAAAAACACTTGACATTCCCAGAAGTGATCAAATGCCAGAATGACGAGACAGATCGTGTAACGTAGTTTGCCGAGTGGTGTGCTAACTAATGCTACGACATAACCTAAATTACGAATAAATAACGTTTATTACGTTACTAGGGGTTCCTCCACCTGCTCGCTAACGATCGCCAACCCCTTTTGATTGCATCGAATTTATTTATAAACCGATTTAAAAAATAATTTTACCGTAAGAGACTGTGCATTTTAAGCTTTCACGTGGTATTTTCATATTTTAAAACTAATTGTATTAAGCTATAGATATGACAGTTTTAGTTTTGTATCGGAAATTACGATCTAAAAGTTAAACGAATTAATCAACGAAATTAACGAACTAAGGAATTATTTAACGAAAACAATTTGAAGATACAATGTGATCAATTAAATTAAATCAAAATTAAAAGTATAATTTCTGCTTTTGTTGCAAAATTTTTCTATTCAACTTGGGGAGAGAAAAATGCTCTCAGTTTCCATATCTTTCAAAATAGCAAAAACGAGATGTCAACACTTAATGGTTCTTCATTTTGGCCTCCCCCCAACCAAAGATTTAAAGACATTTTTCACATGATTATCTCCGATTGGGTGTTGGACCCTTTTGTAAGTAGACCCACAAATTCAGATGATTCCATACCAATACAGGAGTAATACCTTGAATTGTTCACAAATGAGGAGCCAAAATCAATGTTTGAATAAGGATACCACAAATTATGGTAACAAAACAGATACCAATTTTATAACCTGCATTATGGGTTAATGTACAGAAGCTCTTAATTGTTTTCCTGTCTTCCTATTTAGCAGAACGTTGATTTAGTGCAGCTATGAGCTTCATCAGGAAAAAACGAAACCCTCAGGAAACTAGTGCTCATGGAGACTTACGAATGTTACTCACAAACAAAGAGCCTAGCATAAATAATCTCACATCACCCATCTCATTTTTAAAAATATGTGTTTTTGTATTTTAAAACAAAAGTTATAATTTCAATAAATACTACTACTATTATATATTTACTATATATTGCTATTTATAAATTTTGCATGTATATATTTTTTGTAGTATTTATCAAAATTAGTATTTATTGAAAGTAGTAGTATTTACTAAAATACTACTATCTATTATAGTAGTAGTATTTTAGTAAATACTACTGCTTTCAATAAATACTACAAAAAAATACATATATGCAAAATTTATATTTTAATAAGTAAATACCATTCAAGACATTAAAGTTAAATTTGTAATTTTTCTATTACGCAGTTCTGTAGAGTTATTTTACTTGGGGGGTTCATGGTCAGGTTTTTTCTATAAGAAGGGGTCCATGGACATACTAAGTTTGGGAACCATTGTTCACAGACGAAGTGAATAAGTTTCGCTACAATATAGTATCTACACAATACACAATCAGGGATTTGCATCCGTTGGTCGGGGGCGCAGCAAACAGGCAAAAAGGGGATCTATTCCAACGACCGTCTCTAACCAGCACCAAAAGACATCTCTGTCAGCTCGAGCTCTGCAACAGTTCTTCTCTGTGTCGCTAGATTCCACTGGAAGACAGTTCAATCATAGTGGTGTGTCGTGTACCCCTAAAAATATCTGAACGGCAACTGGACCACCATGGAAGATTACCCTGATAGATGTTTCGGAATTTTCAGCAAGAGATCAGCGATGTTGACCTCTCATCCAGAGCTTGTTGCTAGGGGTGTTACATCAGTCGAACGAATAAGATCTCAGAAAGAGAGAGACTGGAGAACCCAGAAAGAGGTGGCATCTGGCCACGTAAGAAGAGTTGTTAATAGTTCCGAGTAGACTGTTAATAGTTCAAAATTACGAGGTATTGTCCTCGTATTTTTCCATTCGGGAGTTGATCCCGGACAGTCACCAATAGCCCGTTGTCTCTCTCCAGTTTGACGTTAATTAAAATGTGGGTGGTGTAGGTATTAACGTGAACCTGCCCTTTTTTGTACGCAAAGGTCTTTGGTTGGATTCGAACTCGCAACACTCCATTTGCAAATCCATTGCTCTTCAACCGTGGCTCTACCCGTGGCTGGGAATAAACTTTCTGCAGTATATCTCACTGGAAATAACAATAGCAAAAACACAAATTCAATTTCGTCCTGATTACTATCACACGAGAATCGAAGAGACTCTACAGGAAATATTTCTCTTGAGATTTATAAAGAAAACTTCCTAAATCGCTCTCTGGCTCCCAATCCCATATTGCTAAGACTTTCGTAAACCTTCACGGAGGATTATTCTCCTGCTACACCCCTACCCTGACCAAAATTAATCCTTCCAATTTTCTACATTTAATGAACTCTCCGCTTCCTGCGATGGCGCAGTAATTATTTACGTGCATGTGGTATCGGAGAAAGGGGCCTATCGCGTCTTATTGCGTGTAGTCGTGTCAATAATCCAGACTTCTCTACGGAGTGGGATATAAGGAGTAGGGCCATTTTCCCTGGAGAATTGGCGATTTATAACGTAAGCTCATCGCCAGTGGGAATCCCGTTGAAATCAATAGCTTACTGGACATATCTTACTTGCCGATTAACCTTTTGACAACGACTACAGATACTAACAAGCGTGATTCTTATCAATTCCAAGTTATAATTACTGTAACGGACGTAGTCTGAATTCGTTTTCTTGGCTCTAATTCTTAAAAGGTTCAAGGTACAACTGATGTACTGGTCGTTGTCGAAATTCTTTGTTGGCGGGATCATGATACAACTGCTGCACCGGCCGTAGTCTAGATGTTAAGTCTGAATTTACATGAATTGTTTTGTAGAGTCCTTTTAATTATTTGTGTTTTATAACGAGGAATTCGATTGCTTTAAGCATTTTTTTCTGGATTCTGAAAATGCATTCAATTTATTTAAAATTCAGTTTCTGATCATTTTTGCAACTGATTTCCCACTATATTTTTAATTTTGACTTTAAAAATCAATTCGTTTTACAATAGATAATCAGTTTTTGCTAAAAATCTGTTCAGTGTGAAAAAATTCAGATTAAGCTAAACATTAATTATCTAATTCAGGTAGATTTAGGTAATTATGTAGTATGTTTTTGTGTGTGAACACTACGATATCTTCTAATTCTAATTAATAAGGTAGACAGTTCCGGAAGTTATTTTTCTTTATTATACTATTCCAATTTGCTGGAGGAAATAGCTTTTTTACAATTTTGTCAACAATAAAAAGCCATAAAAACCAAATAAAATCAGAAATTTTAACATTAACTGATAACTAATTGAGAATCAAAATATCCATTGAATTATACAGATTATAATGATACAAAAACAATTGTAATAGATCAATTCATTTGTTATCACCGTTTGAACAAAACAGTTATTCCGAAATTGAGTACTATAAAAGTTTTGGAAACATGTTGCTACATGTTCACAGTACCTAATAAAAAACCCATTGTAACTAGAAAAATATTACAAATGTTTACACGATTTTAAAATCATCTGAAAGCTAACGAGAATATGTTTAAGCAATAAAAAAAATCGATACTCAGGAAGATCGCAAGAGTGGCCTAACTCACCAACATACTGAATGGAGAAAAACGAGATTTTCTTGCTCCAGTTTTTTACATATTTTTATTTACCAACAATAGGATTTGAGATTCTGAAAATTTATCTATCAGTCATCAATACTAAATTACTTTGTAATTTTAGAAGACTTGAACCTGCGCATTTCAAATAAAGTAAATGATCGTAATGAGTGGTAATAATAAAATTTTCGGGATTTTGTGTGTTATGCCACTCATGCTCGGAAAGCCTCACAGAACCAAATTCGCTTAGCGGGTCAAATGACCCGTTTCAAAGTTTTGACTCAATTACTACTTGTACTTCTTCAGTTTAATCGTCTTTCTTCATTTGACTCTACTATTCCTGAAAGTTGACAAAAATTAACAAGGTATTTATACTATTTCTCTTCACCTCTCCCTGCATCCGCCTATGCATAAAACATATTTTTTACTGACACATTTAACCGGTTTGATATGTCATGTTTACTTTACATGACATACTTTAAAGCCATTCCATATATACACTGCTGTACAAAATAATGAGCACACGCCACTTTAAAAGTTGCATTCTTTCATTGCATCCTAAGGATTGGTTGATTTTAAGGGTTTTATGGCGCAATAACCATATTTTGCCATGCTGCATACACAAGACATATATTAATTCGTCAATTTGAACCACGGTTGGATGACGTGGTCAACACTTGAGCTGGCACCTCACTCTCAAAAATTCCCTACCACCCCAATATGAGGACATTCGAATCCATGAGATTTAATGTGCAACAGCCCCGACAGAGTGTAAAAAAACATTTTATGTAAGACTCTCTAATTTGAATTACATACATTTTCAAATAAATAAATCTATGCAAAATTGAAGGTCCCCTTCATGAAACGAATGGATTTAAAAGAGGTGAAAGAGGTCCTGTGCGAACCGCTTGCCCGAAGCAAAACAACCATCACATCTTGTTTCTTTTAACCCGATGCACTGTTTTAGCAAAACCTTTTACGCATGATTTAACACTCCTTCGTCTGAGAGATTTATCACTCATTATAGAAACTCCGAAAAAGCCTCTGAACGCGTTTCTGGTTGAAATAAATTTCAACGAATGTCATCAAGCGCGAAGGCGAATAACGTCATTTTTCGAAGTCAGGAATTTCAACTAATTTTTTAAGAAAATACCCCTCTAAACGTGTCTTAAACTCGGCTGCTTTCTAAAAAAAAGACTTGCAAAAAAATGTTTTTTCCACATACGGAAGGGGGCTTAAAAGCGACGCCGAATAATTAGATTCTTTCCCGAGAGTTCACTTATAGAATCAAAAGTGGTAGGCGTTTTTTTTTTGTTCTCCCCATTAATAGTAATTACTGCCCATTTTTCTGTCCAAGCTCTCCTTGCTTCTTTGCTTTTTCACACTCGAGGGTTTGTAATCTTATTATAACAACTAAAAACCTAATTATGGCCCGGATTAATTCCAAGGTAAGAGTAAATATATAGTAATCGATCCATCTAAGAACTGAGGCCTTTTAAACCATTTTCACGCGTGTGCTCTTAACCAGCGCGTAACTATTTTACTACTCAGTCTTGGGCGACTTTTTTGTTTTCTCTACAGCTGAAATATTATTATTTAAAACATACTATTCTTTTTTAATTAATTTTAGTTAACTTCTATTATAAGCTTATTATTCAAATACTGACGTTACTTCGGTGTATTAAGACATATCGACCAAAAAGTAGAGATTATTTTATACCAATTTAATTGTTCAAGGTGTAGGTATTCTCGAATCTATGATTCGCGAAATTAATTGGGATCATAAGAAGTGGAAGACATTCGACACAATGCTCAGGAAGATCCTGTGGTAAATAAAAATTATGCATTAAACTTTTCCTGAAGTGCTCGAACTACTCAGCTAGCCAGCATCATGCCTGCTGACATGAAATGACCGTTTCATACAGCAGCAAACGCAAAATGCTTGAGGACTTGGCACTCACATGTTGGGGCTATGAGCAACTTTCCGTGCAGCATCAACCCTTAGATGCATGTCAGATGACTCGGAATTCATGTAACCCTCAGCCACCGGCAAATTTCGGGTTGCATACCAGACAGTTAACCTGGTGGTTATGTCGATGACGTATCTCGTCGTCATTAGCAAAACTGAATAGGTCTTTATGGACGAAATAACTCGCCAAAAGAAAACAAACTGAACATATATTGATCTCGTCATCATAAAAACCTGGCAATATTTCGTCTAAACCTCTTAGAGGGTCAAAAAAGGTTTACATAATCCCCAAACAGCGCCCTCTAACACATACCCACAACAGTTGCGTTGATGTATCTCTCTATCTTTCTATTATAAAGGAAAAAATTTCTATCTTTTTCAAGTTTATTCGTTTTGTGATTGGTAGATAGCGATTCAAATGATAGTGAGTCTTGTGGTTCAACTGTCTAAGGAATTTGAAGCACGAGCAGACGATAAACACAGCTGTATTTTTTAATTAATCTATATGAATAAGAATGGAGTGTTTGTTTGTGCATTCAATATTTTGGACCCATTTCAAGTTTTATATGCGTTTTGGACCCTTCTGGTGCCAAATCCGCCTCTTGCGCGTTTGGTGTCTGTCTGTATGTGTCCTATACATGTCCATATAGTTTAATATATTTTCATGAAAATTTGCATACAGTGAGTACTTATCTTCATTTATAGAGTGCAATTTTCTTGCAAAAGTCTGGATGTCCGTCTTTCTGTACTATGTTCGATTTTGTGTTTGTGTGTTTGTGCAATCATCACATGAATTTCATTCCAGATACTTGATTGCAATGTCGTTTATTTTATACATTATCTATTAGTTCAGTGAATGCAATATTAAACATTTCTTTATTGTTATATTTAGATGAGTTTCATGCTAAAACACCTGAATAAGTATACTTAAATCAAACATAATTTGGTAGTTGGGGAAAAATTGGAATGTATATTGAGTATTACGATTGCTTTGATTGCTTTACCAGTACTGCTGAAAAAGCAATTACTTTTCCAATAATTATTTTTTTATGGAATTTTACCTCTGATACTTCCTTTATTTCCGAGTATTTTTGCATTTTTGCGCAATGTAAACGATTTCAGAATATTTGGGACAGACCATATTTTTAAACGAACGAAAATGAAACGGAAGCTGGTGTTGGTTGATCACATGCAGTAATATTTTTTCTTTCGTTTGCTCTGAATTAATTTCGTATTTCTAAATTTTGTGCACTTTTTAGTTGTAATTTGTGGCAACTGCGAGATCAAGAGATAAAAAGGAATCACAACTTAATATATTTAGAACTTTTTCCCGACATCTTTTATTTTGCTATTTTCTTTTGTTTACTGTTGTAAATATTTATTATTTTAATAAATTGTGTGGGTTCTTTTTCATCACACCCAACACCACCACAAAGTATTTGACTTAAAGTGGCACGTTAGTCAGAATAAAACAAATTTTAAGTGTAATTATGCCATTATTAAAATAATAATGCTGTTAATAAAAGTATAATAATGTTTAAAAAGTCCGAATGAGAACTTTTTAAGCATTAAAAAAGTTTTTGTCATAATGACAGGAGAAGATTGCGAAATTCCACAATCTCGCATGCTGTATGAAAGTGCCACAAGTAAAAAAATATTGTTTTGTTGACTATGAGGGCGAGAGAACTCGCCGTAAATCTACCCAAACTTCCACACTACGCTAACGTGACGAGTCTACGACAGATTTAAAGTGCACAAACCCCTTTTGTACACGACGGTCAGCGGTTTGGTTGGATTCGAACTCGCATACCTCCGGTTGCTAATCCGGTACTCTTCCATCCAGGCTACCGCGGAATTTATTCCATACCAGATAACCGAAAGTAGCCTTGGTCCAGTGATGATTTGTTGATACTGAAAAACCCTCGCACATGAAATACTAACGTGGAAGGTCCTTATCCATGTTAAATATCATTACGAATAAAAATTCCAGAGCTCTCTCAGCCAAAATTCCGAACTACTCTATGCTACACTGCAATCCCCGTGAATCAAACGTGCTTCTATAACGTAGCAGACCAGTTTCGGGCTATTTTGGTTTTCCCGTAATGGAAAACAATCATTATTCACTTTCGCGGAAAATCCATCTCTTCTCTCCCAAAAAATATCCATTTTTTATCCAAGACACTTGAGCGGTCGGCGCTGACATCAGCTGTTATGGGAGGTTCTGTCTTTCGGCACCAAGTGTGCGAGGGGACACGGAATCCTAAAACAATTGTGCCTAAGTGAAAATAAATCAAATGCATCGAGGCCACTACTTTTGTCAGCATAACTTCTTTTGATTTCACCCAATAACTTGGAGCGGAAGTCCCTTGACATAAGTATCGATGCTACTGACATTCACATTTGGGTTGTCTGGGTTTTTTTCTCTTTCCTTTTAGGAAAGAGAATGTGGCGGAGTGGTGTACTGTAAATTAGCTTTAACTAAAAAGCTCGTTTCTAGATGTACTTCTGATAGAACCAATGAATTTAATTTAATTTCGAAAAAGCCTTTATTTAAACACATTCTTAGTTTCTGAGGTAAGTAGGAGATGGAGCATCACAACGCGCTATTGCCTGCTGTGTTGCTAAGAACTTTGAGTTCTGGATTTTATTGTTTAGGAACTTAAAGAGGTCTGAGATATTCGTTGCCCACGAGCAAACCTCAGAGTACTTTTAATTTACGCCTTCAACGCCTCGTCATTCTGAACCATGGACAGATGACGATGCAACACCTGAGCTTTCAGCCACGACAGATTTAAGGTGCACCAGAACGTATTTGGCTGGACTTAGTTTCGAACTCGTAACGCTTCGATTACTAATTGACTACCCCGACCAACCGGTCAGGTGGTTAAAATGTGGATAGATGTTTGTAAACGTATGGTGTATAGGCGGCTGGTGTACCTTAAATCTGTCATGGCCGAAAGTCCTCCCATTGGGTTGGTATGGAAGTTTGGAGAGTGGGGTGTCAGCTCAGGTGTTGCCTCGTCATCTGACCATGGTTCAGAATTACGTGGTTGTCCTCGGATCTTTTAGAGGATTGATCCCAGACCGTAGTCAATAGACCGTTGTGTTGCTCCTGTACGACGTTCATTAAAAATTACCAACTAGACTGCTGCGGTCCTGAATTCAAAACAAATCGTTCCACGGTTCATTAGGTAATCAGTTATTTAATTAACGTTGAACTGGAGCAGCGAAACGGGCTATTGGCGATGGTCCGGGATCAACCCTCAAAGCAAAAGATCCGAGGACAACACAAGGTAACTTTCAACCACGGTCAGATGACGATCACTGATTAAAAATGGGCCTCAAATATCTTCGCTCACACCTCTGCAGGATACTTTCTCAAAGAACACAAAACTAAAAGCTTTTTCGCCTACACACAAAGTAGACCCTACATAGACGGCCTTAATGGAAATGAATTTAATTAATTAACACGACCTCTCCAAAGAACAAGGCTGTGTGTCTTTTAATTATGTTCTCTTCATTTTACAAATAAAAAATTTGCATAAACTTTGCATTCATTGCACCGTGCTATTTAGTAGTTTTCTTTACGTTCTAAACAAGTTTGTTGCGGGTGGAAACTGTTTTTTTTTTTTTTTTTTTCAATATCTTTTTGAACAGATTAGGGTGATTCTCAACAGTGATTTTTATGTTTAGTAAACAACTTATTTTTAGCTATTGGATTTTATTTAAAATCGTTAAACACGTTATTTCTGTTGTGAGTTATAGCTCCATATTACTCTTTTTTAGCGAAAAGTATAGAGGTGTTGTTTGTCTGTGTGTGTTAGTGCATTTTATAAGCCAATTAACGTTAGTTTGAATATAAGTTTGAGTATAAATAAATATATATATATATACTAGCCACTGTGCGTGACTAGACTGACGTTGGCCGTGCCTGTGGTGTAAGTTATTAATCTGGTGTAAAATTTTCTGCAACTTTCAAATCCGTTGAAATTTTTAATCTATCTTTAGCGATTCCGATTTTACGAAAAAGAATTACCAATTACCAGTCAAAATTTTATTTTTTTGGTCTCTTTCCCGGAAATGGAATAGGACAGGAAATGTAATGTTTCTTTTTTTTTTGTAGATGGCAATCTGTTTCACGTGACGTCACAATCTCTTGCAAAAAAATATAAAAGATATATTCAGTTTAAAAATTATTTATTTAAAGAAAATCATATTTTTAGGTATCGATCTAAAGTGAAATTTTCCACAGATTTCAAATCTGTTGAAATTTTTTACTCCATCTTTAACGGTCTTGGATATAGCAAAAAGAACTATGTGAGTCCAATTAAAAGATTTATAATCTGGCTGGAAAATCTTTCCTCCGCGCAAAATCAAAGCGGAAACGAAAAAATAACTTTCTCCGCGTTCAGTCGGATGAAAAAAACTTGGCTTGGTTCCAAAAGGCTGACGGAGAGGTCATGTGGATGGGAAAAGTCCAGATTCTAGTTTTCTTCTTTGTCCGGAGAAACGCGTTTGAAGAACCAGGTAAAGAATAAAACAATTACATTCATTTAAAAACCTTCTAGATTGAATTTTAAAATTCGCCGCGAACCAAAAATTGCAAAAAATTCGGACTACCTGTGTGCCAAATCTCATTGCTGTAAGTGCCATAGAATGGTCAGGATTTTGCGGCAAGAAACAGACAAACAAACACTTCCTTTTATAATAGTAGAAATTCCATATGAAAGAATGTCGAAGCATACTGTGTGATAGTACAGATTCCATGCTTGCTCACGATTACAATTAACGTTGGGTTGGTGTGGAAATTTTGAGAGTTGGGTGCCAGCTCAGGTGTTGCCTGGAAATCTGACGTTGGATCAAAAATACGTGGTGTTGTCCTCGGATCTTTACCTTAGGGGATTGATCCCAGATCGTCGTCAATAGCCCGTTGTGTTGATCTAGTACGACGTTAATTAAAAATTACCTTACCGCATTACCTCACGATTACAAGCATCGTTGATATCTTTTATTTAAAAAATCAAATGAAAACAAGCATGGGTCAACATACAGGCAATAATGACAGTTCCGTTCTCTGCTTATTTACCCAAAGTATATCCCTCCAAATAATCCTGCCGACCAACCTGTCTGTTTGTTAAGGTGTTAGCCTTTGGATCGGAGGGTTGTTGGTTCGAATCCTCTACACAATACGCTTACAAACATCCATCCGTTGTAAGCGTATGGTGTACAGGCGGAAGATGCACCTTAAATCTGTCGTGTCCGAAAGTCCTCACACGTTGGATGGGTGTGAAAGTTTGGAGAGTGGGGTGCCAGTTAAGTGTTGCCTCGTCAACTGGCCGTGGTTCAAAATTACGTGATGTCCTCGAAATCACATTCCATTAAGAAATGGTAATGGTAATTTTTGTTAACATCGTACTAGAGCAACACAACGGACTATTGACGACGGTCTAGGTAATTTTAGATAATTTTAGTTAACGTCGTACTAGAGCAACACAACGGGCTATTGACGACGGTCCGGAATCAGTCCCTTAAGGGAAAGATTCGAGGACAACACCTCGTAATTTTGAACCACGGTCAGATGACGAAGCAACACCTGAGCTGGCACCCCACTCTCCAAACTTCCACGCCAACCCAACGTGAGGACTTTTGGCCACGACAGATTTAAGGTGCACCAGCCTCCTCTACACCATACGTTGACAAACATCCATGCCCGGACCCGGAATCGAACCAGGAACCTTCCGATCCATAGGCTAATACCTTAACCACTATACCGGTTGGTCGGCACACATTCCCTTAGGAGATTGATCCCAAACAGTCGTCAATAGCCCGTTGTGTTGCTACAGTACAACTTTAATTAAAATACGTACCTATAACCAAAGGGTGGCAAAGTGAGTTTTCCACTTTGCCCTTATTAAGGAGAGCAGATTCGGTTCCTGTAACTTACCCTGTGTATCAGTAGAAAGTTTCTTGTGTATGTGTGTCCATTTAATTGTCGTTGTTTGTCATGTTTCATCCGATTGACCCTTTCTCCACCCATCGGGGCATATCTTTAAGTGGGTACGTGCCTCACGAACCCAAGAAACCCTAGTGATCTTTTCTTCTCTCACGGGGCTTACTATCTCTGGTAAGCAAGGGTTCACGACCCCAGGAATGACAAATTGAGTAGCCAATACGCAAAACACGTTAAATCCATTTTTTGAAAGTGTCGGATAATCGACAAAAAACGTATAAAAAATAGCCTAATGATGGTACTTTTTTTGGAATTTTTATGTAGAAATCAGATAAAAATCATATTATTCATCAGTCAAAGTCTCTATAATTATGCTTTTTTAGATCATTTGTAATTTGAAAAAAGAAATTGGATTTAACGGGTTTTGCATCTGTAAAATTATATAACAGGTTTTGCAACTGCATGGTCGGACATTGGTTTTTGAAGAAATCGGAGACAACACCACAAAGACATCCCGAAGTCGCACCTGAGCTGGCACCTCATGTTCAACCTAACAGTTTCATTTTTCCCTAATTCAATCAGGTGTTAGCCTCTAGATCGGAAGGTTCCTGGTTCGAATCCGGGTCCGGGCATGGATGTTTGTAAACGTATGGTGTAGAGGCGGCTGGTGCACCTTAAATCTGTCGTGGCCAAAAGTCCTCACGTTGGGTTGGCGTGGAAGTTTGGAGAGTGGGGTGCCAGCTCAGGTGTTGCTTCGTCATCTGACCGTGGTTCAAAATCCCGGACTGATCCCGGACCGTCGTCAATAGCCCGTTGTGTTGCTCTAGTACGACGTTAACTAAAAAATTACCAATTACCCTAATTCAATCCAAAGAATGTCTAATTTTTATTGCATTTTTTTGTTCATTTACACTGGTAAGCAGGAAACTATTATAAAAATTTATATTTCTAATATTTTTGAGCATTTAGAACAATTTATGCAAATAGAATAATAACGTTTTTCTTGGAAGTTATATTTTCTTCCTACATGAAACACCTTGCGGGGAAGTTACATTTACCGTTGTGCATACAAAAATATAATTACTTTACAATTAGTTTTCGATTACAATTACATTTACCCTTCTTTTTTTAAATGTCTTGTTTGACTTTGTCCATCTGTATTACTATCAGAGTCACTACTATCGAAGTCATCTAAAAAACTTTCACGGCACCCATCAGAAAAGGCGCAAAAACAGCGCCCGGGCAAAACTGGCAAGGGGTTAAGGAAGCAAATGTCCATGTGATATGAATCTCCTTCTAAGGTTTACTATGCGTATAAGCGTAACACAATTGAAAAGTTCGGTAAGTAAGTAGTTGAATTAACAATAACACTATTGCACAACACAACGGGCTATTGGCAATCCATCCCATAAGGAAATGTTAGAGGACAACACCTCGATCAGATGACGAAGTCCTCATCCACTCTCCAAACTTTCACACCACGTAAACATGACGCAATTTGAGGCCACGACATATTTAACGTGCACCATCCCCAACACACACGACAGTCTTTGGCTGGATCTAGTTTCGAACTCGCAATCGTCCGGTGGATAATCCGATACTCTTCCAACTGGGCCACCGCGACCCCCTTGAAAAGTTCGGACCGGAAATAGAAATAAAAACTGTTCATCTTATTTTCGTATTGGGTCGCGCAAGCCCAGTTGGAAAACAACGAACTGGCAAGCGGAGGTTTGCGAGTACGAATCTGCCTCAAATGTCCTCAAGTTGGCGTTGTATGGAAGTTTGGAGATTTGAGTGACTCAGGTGTGACCATGTCATCTGATCGTAGTTCAAAATTACATGGCGTTGTCCTCGGATCTTTCCCTTCAGAGGTTGATCCCGAAGCGTGATCAATAGCCATTGTGTTACTCCAGTGTAAGGTTTATTTAAAAGTTCCAAAGTACATATTTTCACTAGCTCTTGTGACTTCGAAGCACGGACAACACGGTGCAAAAACAACCACCATCCCAAAAGTTAATTGAATACCACCCATCCATTAAGATTAATGTTTGAGTTCCCGTTAAAAACAACCCGTCATATTTCAGAAGTTAGAAAAACACATCAGCGGCGTCATTGAACAAACATCTGCGCCCAAATCACCTTCCCGAAATAGATAGCAGACGCATCAAAAACTATTTTTCCTCTCGACAACATCAGAAAGGGTTTCTCATTAAACCCCTTTGACGAAACGGATCACATAACAAACATCTCCCTCAACAGTGCGGGGTTGTTTCAACTCAACCAACAAACCCACGACTTCAATCACTTTTCAAACACGCAAGCCTGTGGTCATGTGATTTTCATCGCTTCGGAGAGGGGGCTTCTTAGAGCCTGCCTCCCCCTCTTCAGACACAAGTGTGGGCCATCTTTACTTTCGTATCATCTCTCGTCATCTGCAGAAGGTAAAAACAAAAACCACGCGAGAGGGAGACCGATACCGAAATTGCCCGTTCGGTTGTTTCGGGCACAGAGGGGACCACTCGGGCAAATTGTTTTTCCCTCGCTCCGGAGGGGAAGAGAGCAAAACGCGGTTCCAGATAAAGATTAATCGATGGACTTTAGACGTTTGTTGGGGGAGGAAATGGCGATTTCGGAAAGTGTCGTCGACTGATTGTTGTGATGTGAAGACTTTCCGTCGGAGCTTCCGAGGTAATGACGTCACTCTACAGACCATTGGAGGAGCTTCCTTTCTATTGGATACCACGAAAAGATCCAATAACTTTGTGTTCTTTTTCAATTCCAACAAGTGCTTACTTATCGACTGAAGTCTTTTTATGCCAATCAAAAATTTACAAAGAAAACACTAGATTTATTTACGACCACGCTTCTCAAAAGTGTCAAACTTATCTGAGTGTCTTTCATTGATATGCAGACAAACCCACTTACTAGAAATGGAGAGCTGTAGGGTGCCATCTCAGCTCGTGCGTAGTGGCTGGTACACGTTAAGTCTGTCATGGCTTTAAATGTTCTCGTTGAATGCTCATGGTTCGAAATCGTGTCAGTGCATGGATAATTGCAAGCTTATGATGTAGAGGCGGCTGGTGCACCTTAAATCTGTCGTGGCCGAAAGTCCTCACGTTGGGTTGGCTTGGAAGTTTGGAAAGTGGGGTGCCAGCTCAGGTGTTGCCTCGTCTTCTGGCCGTGATTCAAAATAACGTGGTGGTGTCCTCGAATCTTTCCCTCAGTGGATTGATCCCAGACCGTCGTCAATAGCCCGTTGTGTTGCTCTAGTACGACGCAAATTAAAATTACCAATTACCAATGGTAATGGTAATTTCAGTTAACGTCGTACTAGAGCAACACAACGGGCTATTGACGACGGTCCGGGATCAGTCCCTTAAGGGAAAGATCCGAGGACAACACCTCGTAATTTTGAACCACGGTCAGATGACGAAACAACACCTGAGCTGGCACCCCACTCTCCAAACTTCCACGCCAACCCAACGTGAGAACTTTCGGCCACGACAGATTTAAGGTGCACCAGCCGCCTCTACACCATACGTTTACAAACATCCATGCCCGAACCCGGATTCGAACCACGAACCTTCCGATCTAGAGGCTAACACCTTAACCACTCTACCGGCAATTACCAATGGTATAGAGGCGGCTGTTGCACCTTCATTCTGTCGGGGCCAAAAGTCCTCACGTTGGGTTGGTGTGGAAGTGTGGAGAGTGGGGTGCCAGCCCAGGTGTTGCCCCGTCATCTGACAGCAGTTCAAAAGGACGTGATGTTGTTCTCAGACCTTTCCATTAGGGGATTGATCCCGGACCGTCGTCAATAGCCCTTGTGTTACTCGAGTACGACGTTAATTAAAAATTACCAATTACCTGTTGGAAAGTAGTTATTTTAACTAACGGTCGTACTGTATTAACACAACCGGATGTATACGACGGTCCATGATCAATCCCCAAGGGAAAGATTCGGGGACAACACTACGTTATTTTGAATCGCGGTCGGAAGACGAGGCGACACCTGAGATGACGCCCCACTTTCCAAACTTCAACATCACGTCAGCGTGAGGACATTTGAGGCGACGACGGATTGACGCGCACCAGGCCGCTTTGTATGCGATGGTCTTTGGTTGGATTCGAACTGTCAACCCTCCGGTTGCCAATCCAATGCTCTTCGACCGGGTTTATGATTTTGTTGATGTTTTAAGGCTCGTCCACATTTATTTGGCTATGCTGCGCCACAGAGGACGTACAATATCGAGCGATAGACAGGCACGCACTGGAAGTTTTACTGACACATAATAAAGAAATACACCGACTAAGGAATGCTCTTGACAGGAATCTAACCTGCACCGCCTTACGACTCGAAGAGATTTCTAGCACAGCGGGCATACCTAGAGTGGGTATTATCAATGAACCACGATGGGCCCCTTCCAACAGGGATACCGCGGCCCCGTTAAACGATTGGAAACTGGAATCTTGATATTTATACCAACACCGCACAGAATAAAGCTTTCAAACGTGTTAGGAATTTTTCATTCTGCAGACAGAAGTTTAGTGAAGGTGTCACAAACAATCTCCCGTGAACAAACAACTTAATGAACTAATTCAAAATTTTGTAAACTATTGAATTCGTAATTGCTAATCGACGTAATTGAAGAACACATAAACACTAACCCAAATCATATTTCGCTTTTTAACTGTACAAGCAAATGCTAATGCCCAAAACTAACTCGTGTATATATTTAACAAAATTGGGAAACTTCAAAATCTCTCAGTTCGCCAGAGGCTTTGTTCTTCGAAGAATAGCTGATATTTTTCTGAAAGTAGATGCGAGATTTAATCACTTTTTTTTTTCGATTTACTGACTTTTCTACTGACGGGGTAATTGAATCGGAGTGTTAGGGTATTTTCACGGCTTAAGACACGGATAGGAAACTGCTATTTATGGTTAATTAAAATGCCAAAGACACGTCGTAATTTTTCTCTGTTGTGGTATTTAGGCTTAGCGATTACTCCCCAAAGGTTAAATGTGAGCAGAAAGAAGAGTGAATTTAAAGGCAGATGAAGTAATGTTAGCCCATTCGGTAGAATAGCGGATTGGCAATAAGAGGGTTCCTAGTTCGAAACTCTGTCCAAACAAAGACCGTCGTGGGGGAGCTTGTGCAAATCTGTCCAGGCCTAAATGTCCTCATGTTGGCGTAGTGTGGAAGTTTTGCCAGATCTGATCTCATCTGATCGTGGTTCAAAATGACCAGGTTATTTCGGGTGTCGTGGCTCAGTGGGTATGCCCACTGTGCTAGCAACCTTCGAGTTGTAGATGGGGCAGGTTCAATTCCTGTCAGGTGTATTACTCCCTGTGTGTATTTCTCTCATCTGTGTAAGTGAAATTTTATTGCGAGTGTCTGTCTATTACTTGATATGTATATCTTGTGTCTGGAACAGCATTACCCAATATGGCCCTTGAACCAATAAACCCCAATCAGCCGACCAACCGGTATAGTGGTTAAGGTGTTAGCCTATAGATCGGAAGATTCCTGGTTCGAATCAGGGTTTGGGCATGGATGTTTGTAAACGTATGGGGTAGAGGCGGCTGGCGCACCTTAAATCTGACGTGGCCGAAATACCTCACGTTGGGTTGCCGTGGAAGTTTGGAGCGTGGGGTGCCAGCTCAGATGTTGCTTCGTCATCTGAGCGTGGTTCAAAATCATGAGGTGTTGTCCTCGGGTCTTTCCCTTTCGGGACTGATCCCGGACCGTCGTCAATAGTCCGTTGTGTTGCTCTAGTACGACGTTAACTAAAATTACCCTTACCTTTACCCCAATAAATCAACCAACCTTTCCCTTTGTGATGCATTACGGACCCTCGCCATTAGCCCGTTGTGTTGATTTAGTGTGACGGTAACTGACTACCTACCTACTCATTGTTTGATGTGTGAAGAGCAAAGAGTAACTTACGCTGTAGGGGGGGAAAAAGATTATCTGACTATGAAAGAAATTTGTTTGCATCTGGCTCCAAAAAGAATGCATTAAAAGATCCGTTGGATCGAAATGAAATATACAGAGAAAATATTTTTAATTGTACTTTCTAAGAAAAAGGCGTCCCCATACAAGTATCTACAGGATTCTAGATTCTAACATGCAAATTTATATCACCGCAAGTGATCAAAGCTGCATGCAGTGATTGTATAATTTACTTGTGGAAATTTGATATTTTGGTTAGGTAATAGGCCGACCAACCAGTATAGTGGTTAAGATGTTAGCCTCTAGATCGGAAGGTTCTAAATTACGAGGTGTTGCCCTCGGATCTTTCTCTTAAGGGACTGATCCCGGACCATCGTCAATAGCCCGTTGTGTTGGTCTTGTACGACGTTAATTAAAAATTACTATTACCTAACCATTTGGTCATTTTAGTTAACGTCGTACAAGGGTAACACAACGGGCTATCGACGACGGTTCGGGTTCAATCCCCTAAGGGAAGGAACCGAGGACAACACCGCGTAATTTTGAACCAACGGTCAGATGACGAGGCAACACCTGAGTGGCACACCACTCTCCAAATTTCCACACCAACCCAACGGGAGGACTTTCAGCCACCACAGATTTAAGGTGCACCATCCAAAAATCCATGCAATGAACCGTATTCGAACCAGGAATCTTCATATATAGACGCTAACACCTTAACCACCAAACCGGTGAACCACGGTACCACGACCAGATAACAAGGCAACACCTAAGTAGCACCCTACTTTCCAAACTTCAACACAAACCTAACGTGAGGACTTTCGAACACACCAGATTTAAGGTGCACCATTGACGACGGTCCGGAATCGATTCTCTAAGGGAAAGATTCGAGGACAACACGTAATTTTGAACCATGGTCAGGTGACGAGGCAGCACCTGAGCTGGCACGCCACTCTCCAAACTTCCACACCAACCCAACGTGCACTTAGGAAAGAATGCACCTGGCAGGAATAAACCTCTGCCGCCTACAACTCGCAGGTTGCTAGCGCAGTGGGCACTGAGCCACGACAATCCCATAAGTTAGTGTAGGTTATGTTATGTAATATTATAATTAACATCATAGTAGAGCAACACTACGGGCTATTGACGACGGTCCGGGATCAATCCCCGAAGGGAAAGATCCGAGGACATCACCAGATCATTTTGAACCACGGTCAGATGACGAGGCAACACCTGAGCTGGCACCCCACTCTCCAAACTTCCACCACGTGATGACTTTCGACCGCTCTACACCCCACGCTTTACAAACATCATTGCACTGACCCGGATTCGAACCAGGAACCTTCCTATCTAGAGACTAACACCTTAACCACCAAACCGGTTAGTCGGAAAGTTAGCGAAGGATATTCTACGATGTTGTTCAATCAATTCGAGTGATATATTTCCGTTTAAAAAATAATAATTTTTGTTTTGAAAGTTGGCCTTTTGCCAAGGCAACGAAACGTTGGCCAATACGTTTCAGGCATACGGCAAAAGTCGAGAGTTTAGTCGGAAACAGAATCAAATTAAATAAAAAAAAGTATTTCTGCTTCCAGTTTGGCTTACTTGTCGAACTACCTTCATCATTTGCTACGGAAGGGTTAGTTTGAATCTAAATTAAAGTATTTGTGTTCCGAAATTCTAAAGAACGAAAAAAATATTTCCACGACCGAAAAAAGGAATTCTCATACCAGATTGTATTTTAAAAATGTTCGCTCATCGAAAATTCTTTCTGTCGCAGATCTATGCGCGTTTCGAGACTTTTCTTTGAAGGGATTATTTCGTATCGAAAAATCCAAAGTCAAAATTATTTTTTGTATTACATTATACAGTGATAAAAGATTCAAATGTCTGAAAAACTAAGGATTTCTGATGGATTTCTCAAAGTAAAAGTAATGTAAGGATCCTTTAAATTTCATGGAAAAAATAACTTTTAAAGGTTAAGAGATATACTTCATATGTATAGCAACGGATCAACTTTAGCAAATTTCTGATTCAATTGAATCCGTTTTTATATTTTCTTCTTGAAACTGAAACATTTCGTAGAAAAACTGTAATATTTTGTGACGGATGTAACAAGCTAGAGAACGTTGAAGTGCAAAGATAGTAAAAATGCTCTGATATTTTTCTCTAATCTAGCGGATATTTAATATTTGGAATTTTTCAGCCTGTATAGGGCTGGCTGAAAGATTCTCTTTACTGACATAAGTTATACTAAACATGACAAATGTACTTTTATAACAAAATCGAGACTGATATGATTTTTCCACTTACTATTCGAATTGATATTAGTCAATGTATAAAATCTAGTTTATAAAATGAACGTTAGAAATGGATAAAAATGAATTTTTGTAGTCATAGTTTTCTAAAATTTTTTTTTAGAATTGTATTTGAATCACCCAAACAGATTTTTCTATGGTTATTAAAAGCTTGCACCTACAGTAATTAGTTTGCTCCCCTTCAGATAAGTATCTTGATGTGAAAGAGCCAGCGGTAGTCCGGTTGAAGAGTAACGGATTAGTAACCGGAGGGTTACAAGTTCGAATCAAACCAAAGATGGAGAAGAGAGGACCAAGAGAACTGATGCACGTTAAATCTACCAGCCTCAAATATGCTAACGTTGGCGGGGTGTGGAAGTTTGGAGAGTGGGGTACCAGCTCAGATGTTGCCTCGTCCTCTAAACAGTGGTTTTGTCCTCAAATATTTCCCTTCAGGTTTGATCCCGGACCGTTGCCAATAGCCCGTTGTGTTGCTCTAATGAGACATGAAATTAAATACATACCTACCTATATATGAAATACATATTTTACAATTTGATTGCCTGTTCCATCCCAGGACTCCTTTTCAGAACGTCATCTTCGAAATTACGTGGCGTTGTCCTCTGATCTTTTCCGTTGGGATCCATTCCGCACCGTCGCCAATAGCCCGTTGTGTGGCTCCAGTACGACGTTGATTAAAAAATACTTACCTACCTTTTTAGAAATATTGAATTAAAATAATTCTATTTTGAAGACTAGCAAATAACTTTGAAGACTGAAATCCAATCTCATATGTAATCAATAGCAACATTTATTTTCATTTCTCAAAGCACCTTCATCTCTCTAGAAGTTACTATTAATTAATTGTACATTACCGTTACGAATTCTTAGTGTATGATTTTCTATTACGATGAGTTCGTTTAGTTCCATTAGAGCATTCATCAAGATACAGTCGTGCAAAATGACAAAAGAGTGTCGAATTTGAGTGAAAAATTATTCGTTAGTCATTAAAATAAAGTCAGACCCGTACAAAAAGAAGCTAAACAAACATAAATGGAATGAGTATATTCGAAACTACACTATTATTCTCAGAAAAAAGGTATTAATATTTCTGTAGGCTGTTTACTTTGATTTTCTGGGTCGATTTGGAGACATTTGACGTTTCTGAGAGTTATTTCTTTCACTTTTTCATGGAAACGTAACAGTCCTCTGGAGAAAACGTTTGGATTTATCTTTTCAAAAGTTGTCAATTGTGTAAATTTCCACCTAAGTTCTACAAACGTATTATAAATAATTCATAAACCGCACACAGGTACTATTTTGTTGCGTCAACACACTTTAGGATAATAATCTCTTCACTTCCTCCTCTTTATCTCAAGTGCCAGTTTCTCTCTCTCTCTCCCTCTCTTTGAGTTCTACTCTTCGCAATTGCTCTATTTTGAAAAATGGAATTCTTTTCACTTGCTCAATCTTTAATGGATTTCATTGATTATGTTGATTTTAACAGGTTGCTATCATTTACATATGTATGAGTTTCAAGTGTGTGTTTGCATGCGATGCGATATAGAAAAGGAAAGGATATGATGGAAGTTTCCATACAACTGGTTTAAAAAACTCTTATATCAAAATAGAATAAATGTCGCGTTTCGAAAGTGGAAGTGACTAGGTTTCAGCCGAATAGCAAATCGTGACCTTTTATGTTACGACTAGCTGAATAACCCGGCGTTGTTCGGTTTAAAACATGACAGCGACAGCTAAAATAGGACCGCGACATTTCACTGTGTTAACTCAAATACACAAACTCTGTAGAACGTGTTTCCTTGTCTATGTCCAATTATTGCAGGAAAACAAACTTTAGATTTTAAAATTGGGGCTTCGATGGGCACTTTTAGTACTACCTGTGAGAGAATTTTCATAGCTACAGATTGGTCTGAAGATAGGAAAGAAATCACCTATGTTTACCGCAGTTATTCTAGAGTATAAGTGTATCAAATTTGGTGTGGATTGGTCAAACGGTGTAGATTTGTATAGAGAATATACACTGAAGAGGCAAAACATTATGATTACCTACTCAATAACGCGTTTCGCCTCCTTTGGTCTGCAAAACAGCTGCAACTCGCCTGGGCATAGATGTCACAGTTTCTTGGTACATGACTGGAGACAGATTGTTCCAAATGTCTAAGCAGCGGTCACGCAAAGTCGAGATATTCGGACATGGTGGTGTTTGAGCTCTGAGCTGCCGCTCCGTGACACCCCAAATGTGATCTATTATGGCGAGTTAGGTGGCCTGCACATTAAGTGGAATTCATCAGTATGCTCCTTGAACCACAACAACACAATCGGAACCTTGTGACATGGGGCGCAGTCCTGCTGGAAGATTACAGTTCCAGTTGGGAAGACAGACGCCATGTAAGGGTGCAACTGATCCGCAATGATGTTCAGATAGTTCGAAGCGTTCAAGGTCTGTTCTACGGCAACTACGGGTTCCAGAGTCCCCCACGAAAACGTCCCTCAAAGCATAATACCGCCACCACCAGCCTGTGTTTGACCTGCTGTACAAGAGGGGAGCACTGTACCCCTGGCAGACGGCGTACCCTGACACGACCATAGACGTGATAAATGAGAAATCGGGATGATTCATCTGACCAGGCACGTCTCGATATTCCCGGACCCACTGTAGGCGTAGTTGACGATGACGCTTGGTCAACAGAGACACACGAGTGGGACGGTCTGCTTCACAGTCCCATATCCAACAGTGTCTGCTGAACTGTGTGTTCCGAAACACTTGCGCTTGGACCTGCATTGTATTGGGCTGTCAGCTGAGCCACTGTCTCGCACCGATTTTGCTTTACCAAGCGGGACAGTCAACGACGTCCTTTTACTTTGATGACGCGTGGACGACCAACACCTTGGCGTCTATTGCTGGTGTCACCGTCTTTTATCCACTTTGCATGAATACTAACAAGGGCAGAACTACCTACCAGTCGTGCAGTTTCGGTGATACTCGTTCCGAGTCTTCGGGCCATTACTATCTTCCCTCGATCAAATTCGCTTAGATCAGCAGCCTTTCCCATCACTCGCAAAAGTAAGTGCAAGAATAATTACTTACCTTCTCCAGCAGCAGTTAAATACAATCTCACTTGATCACGTGCCCTCCACGTCATCCAGACGAGTTCATTGAAAATTGTGGGGTTGGTCATAATGTTTTGGCTCGTCAGTGCACACACATCCTTTTATACATATATGAAAAAAGAGAAGATTGGTGGATGGTGGATTTTTGTTTGTAGTTGCCTTTTATTAGTTACTGCTAAACTCTCGTAGCGCTGACGCGGCTATATTGCTATTCCACTCTGTATATCACTAGTACCATTTGCGCTTTACGTTACCTACGCGCCTTTTTCACATTTCACTTTTCGTGACAACTTCGTTCCGGAAATGTAGAGTTCCTGTTCCGTTAAGAATAAGAATAGCCATTTTTTTGTACATTAAGGCCCGGTGCACACATCCAGTTTTTCAACGTGCGGCGCCGCTGCGGCAACGTAAGTGCGGTCTGAGATACATTAGATCCAATAGAATAGTGCACACATGCCTCTAGCGCCACTGCGGCGACGCGCGTCCAACTTGCGTGCAATTTATACCGCAGTTCCCTACGGCGCCGTAGCTCGTCGCACACGCTTCTCCGGTCTCAAATACCTTGTTTTCATAAATGAATGTAATGTAAATAATAATTAAGAAATGTATATATCCAGTAAAGTCTATTTTGTTTCACAAAATATATTCGAGTAGGCGAAGTAAACACGTTTTTTTCGATAGATATCCATCGCAAATGGCGCGAAATGAGCATTTGCGTCATCACGGTTATGTGTGCATAATTGGGCTTCAAAAACGGATGGGAAAAAACGGATGTGTGCACCGGGTCTAAATCTTTGTAAATTCATAGTCTAAGAGATTAAGTCAAGTATTTGTAATAATGGACTGTACTTGAACTGACTGACTTTTTGTGCAAAAATTTACCATTGTGCGTGGATCGAACATAGGACAGCGCGACCAACAATAAGAGTAGTTTAAGGGGGTCCGGGACACATTGAAAAAAAATTTTATTAATTCATTTAGAATTTTGAATTTTTTTGTACTGATTACCCATCTAACTAATAAGCAAAATCACAACACAAAAATTTTCCAAACGTTCTTTAAAAATTTTTAATTAAAATTTTTTGAAAAAAAGAGGGGTCATTTTAAATTGCTAAGGCTCAAAACATTCTTGATCAATTTTCAAAATTCTTACATTAAATTATTCACAAATTTATTAATTTTAATTTGATTCAGGAATTTAAAAAATATTAATTTAATAAAAAATGAAAAATATTTGAATGAAAATATTTGAAAATTTTAAGGTACTTTTTTTTTTAAAGTCATATTTTTAAAAGTAAATATTTGTTTTAAATTTGCTGAATCAAAATTAAAGTATAATGTTTGAAAAAGATATATTCCAAATTTCAACCCTTAAACTTTATCGGTTTTCGACTTATAGCAATTTGAATACAGGAAATCTTGAAAAAATGCATCATGGAGAAAAACGCATATAAAGTTTTAAGTACAGATGTTGTTGCCATGACAACAACTGTCAAGCGTGTTAGATTTTTAAAACAACGCACCACAAAAATTATTATATCTCTAGTTCTAATTAAGATAGAAACATGATTTAGACGTCATTTTAAGCAAAAAAACACAGATAATTTCTTAAAATAATAAAAAAAAATTCGAAAATGTGACGATTTTTTTGTCCCGGACCCCCTTAATGAACTTTTTAAATATTTCTTGTTAAAATATATGTTTTGTATTGCAACTTAGTTCATTCCAATTGCGTCGAATGAAGAAATATGACCATAGTCAAAATTTGGAAAACAAGCGAGGATAATTCAAGACAGGTAGGTTTAGTTGACAATAGATAATTTAATTCACTCATTCGGGCAAAGAGTATTCGGTACACTGAACTTCGTCCCCTTGACAAATATCGGGTCTACGTAGACTTTAACATTCAAGATGAAGAGTATATTTCCAGATAATAGTGAACACAGAGTATTTAATAGACAAAGAGAGATAGTGGGATTTTTTTTAAAACCAATTTGGAATTCATGCTTTTTCTCACAACCACGTGACAGATCCTCTAACCGAGCGACCGGAAGAAATAGCATGAAGCTGCGTGCACAAGTTCCCTATGTTTAATTTCAAGGTCGAGACACATATTGCGTATGACAAACACCACTAGAAAATCAGAAACAGACATCACCAAACGCCAAAACGATCAAGCATCAACTACGTGACTAGGAGTGAGCGACGATAGAGTGCTGGAGAAAGTGCACGTTTGAAATCAAAACTCATGTCCGATACGATTTGTGTCAAAAATAAACTGCATTCATGATTCAGTCAATGACGAACACTTTTTTACAACAGGGTATACCGAGCTTCAATGGACGCTGCGCCACTCCAAAATATATATGTTAATTGACATGAATCTACGGAACAACCTCCCTTCACCGCCGAAATGACCACAATCACTTTATAAATAACACTATGTCAATGACAAAATATTTAACTTCAAAAGTGATCGACAGAATTGCAAATTCCGAAAGTATGCCTTGGTTTTGTATAAATGTCAGTGAATTAATTTCGATATTTTATTATAAATATGTAATACATATTTAGCTGATCATTGTGTTTGAGTCTGTTTTTGATTGGACTGCAGTTTTCAAAATTCAGACAAAATGCCGACAGAATAAATGCAATGGCTTGGAGTTGTGTTGTAGAACACTGAATATAATTCTGCACCTGGGTCCTTGTCATTAGCAAAATTGGTCAGATTTTTATGGACAAGATTGGGTCGAGCCAACCACCAGGAGGGTTATAAAAACTCCTTGGACTTTTCCTTGTCAACTCATCTTTGTGTGGCTTCTTCAGTTCCTGATGATATTCATTTTTGAGGCCACTTGAAGGAGTTCAACAAACTCCGTGCACTCTGTGCCAATATATTGGAAAGAAAGGCCTGCGATGTATCGCGTGATCTTTTGGTCTTAAGGCCGAGCTAACTAGACACTTCCGCTCGCGGACGGAGATAACATATTATTTATGACAAAGAATCGTTCTAACTTTTTCTCTCTCTCCTCAAGGAGAATCCTCGAAAGAGCTGAATCGATTCGACTAGGGCTTTCCCGGAAGTATTTATTGGTTCCGGACACGTGGCAGAAAAGAAATTCTATTTCCGAAAGTGATTTTTCACAAGTAAAAGGAGCAATGCACTGCTTCCCACGTGTAGATTTTATGAATAGCGGAGGACAGTTTTAAGTTCTATTTTATCTTTTAAAGACGATTACTGCCTACTTAAAATAGTTTTAAGAGTCACAACTGCTTGGAAAGGACTGACCATCCACTTTTTCTGTGGTCAGTAAAAAATAGAATATTTGGAACCACTTCTCATAGTTAAATAGTGCTGTGACTTTGGAACATTTATTGTTAAAATTATCATTCAACGATTTTCTTATTACGGTGGAAGTATTGGTGGAATCGACCTAGTCGGAAGGTATCGAAGGGTTAAGAAGAAGAAGCAGTAGAAACTTCAGACATTTTGCTCCAGAAATGTATGGGTGTATTTTTACCTTATTTTATCGTAGACAAAGGGTTATCTACATTTGAATCATCAAAATTGATCGGAAGATGAGGACCAAAGGTCTTGCTAAATAAAAAACACAGTGGAATGAAAATTTAACCTTTTGACTACAGCCATAGCTATAACATTCTTTCTTGGCGCGATTCTTATAACTTTCAAGGTCAACTGCTGTAACGGACGTAGTCTAAATTCTTTCTTGGAGCGATTCAAATAACTTTCAAGATAAAACTGATGTAACGGACGTAGTCTAAATGATTCCTTGGTACGATTCTTGTACCTTTCAAGGTACAATTGATGTAACGGACGTAGTCTAAATTCTTTCTTTGCTCGATTCTTGTACCTTTCAAGGTACAATTGATGTAACGGACATAGTCTAAATTCTTTCTTTGCTCGATTCTTATAACTTTTGAGGTACAACTGATATACTGGCCGTTGTCTAAATTCTTTCTTGGCGTAATTCTTATAATTTTCATGGCACAACTTATATACTGGCCGTTAACTAAATTCTTTCTTGGCACGATTCTTATAATTTTCAAGGTAGAACTGATGTACTAGTATCAGTGATATATCAGTATAACTGATGTACCAGTACTAGTACCAGGGCCATATCCAAAGGGTGAGGGTTATAGAGTTGAACCCCCCCCCCGAAATTTTTTCCTCCTAAAAGACCGGGACCATTTTAATATTTTTAATTATTGGTGCATTTTTTGAAAAAAAAAAACATTTTAAAATTTTACGATAAATATGCACATAAATTCAGCAGCGGCGAATCGAAAATACTCTCCCGAACATTTACAGGTATACTTCATAAAGATGCTAAAATGTTACACAAGTACATTCTAAAGTGTAATCATTTTTACTACAAATTTATTTTTATTTTACAATACAAAACAACGTTCTCCCTCTTATTTTGAAAATCGACTAAGGCACCAAGATGTTGATGACTTCCTTTACCAACTTCTTCAGCGGAGAATAAAACACAAGCCTTGCACAGGGCCCCTTCTAATTTTTGAGAATACACCAGCCATGAAAAATTTTGCTGCCAAGACCTTTGGAACATTCAATTTCGATTTTTTGATACTGGAATACAATAGGAAGGACGGGGAGCCCATGAGTTTTTCAGTAACATTTATTTTCTTAGGTCATCAACGCTTATCTTTACAAAGGACCCTACATCATACACAGAACACCCAGGTCTTATTACGAGGATCATCATGTTTTATAGACTTAGGCAGATTTGTTGGGTTGACACCTATATCCGTTGCACTCTTAGAGTTGTTACCTTTCTCCGAATCCTCTTTAGGTTTTTTTACTAAAAAAGTCCCAGTAGAAAGTTTTCGTTTCATTGTATTAAATTTAAACATCAAAACACATGTGCAAATTCCAACGAAAACAACAATCCACAAAACAAGAGTGGAGCTGAGCTGTCAAACTGCATACAAGTTTTTTAAAGTATATTTTATTTTAATATAATATGTGTGTGTGTGTGTGGTATTTGAATATAATTGTGACTATTTTAATATGTATATACACAGTCCAGTCACATTAATGTGACCACCTGTCAAAAGCCAGAATAACCACCTTTGGCAGATCGGACCACTGCGAGACCTACAGGAAGAGAGTCAATTAGGTTTCTGCACCCATTGAATGCCAGCAAAACATTCCCCAAAGCATAATGTTCCCTCCTCCAGCCTGGATCCTTCCGACAATTGTTGCAGGGTGTTTGCTTTCAGACGTTTCACGCCGTATACGCTAACGTCCATCTGTCCGATGGAGCATAAAACGTAATTCAGCGGGAAAAGCCACCTGTCGCCACTCTGTGGACGTCCAGTTGCGGTACTGGCATGCAACCAGCCTTCGTCGCCGATGAACAGCAGTCAGCATAGGTGCATTAACCAGGCGTCTGCTGCGTAGGCCCATGCGCAGCAACGTTCGTTGAACCGTTGTTGAGGATATACTCTTGGTAGGCCCTTGGTTCAACAGTTGCACGTCTATTCGCCCGAACACTTCTCCGTAGCCTTCGTTCGCATCTGTCATCTATAGCCCGTGGTACACCACATGTACCACGCCGCTGATTTTGGATAGTGCCATTTTGCCATGCACGGTATATTTTTACCACGGCGGCACGCGAACAGTTCACAAAATTAGCCGTTTCCGAAATGCTTCCACCCTCGGCCCGAAAGCCAATAATCATGTCCTTTTAGACGTCGGATAAATCGCTACGTTTCTGCATTACGCCAACGATTGAAATGCTTTCCGATGCCCTAGGACATCCTTTATATACACTCCACTGCAATGTGCTGCCACCTGCCTTTTGTGATTGGTTATTTCACGTTGACGTCGAAAGTAGGTGGTGGTCACATTAATGTGACTGGACTGTGTATTATTTAATGCAATATAAAACAGCCATGCTCAAACACTTCAGTTAGATATTCCTAATTTTCACCATTTCCAGCCTCAATGTTCTAAACGGTTACGTTTCCTGAGCGTACGTCATCTGAGCGTACAGGCCAAAAACGTGTCCTGAGTGTCCAGGAGTTCCTACCCCCTATTCAGGGCGTGTTCGGAACGCGTTCTCGCCAACTTTTAGAGGGAACGGGGAGGTGTCAAAAAAGAAAGGGGTGGGGGATATAGGAAGAAAGGGGCCGTTGTTATAGTGAAACTTTGTTTTAAAGATCCCTCTATTGTACATTTCGATCTTGGTGAAAAATCGTTTTTTCTTGAGGAAATTTCAAGGGAAAAAGGCAGATCAAATTGGGTCGGATTGTGTTTCGTTGTTTTTAGATAGTTAACTAGGTAGGTAGGTTGCTAATTATCGTCAAACTGGAGCAACACAACGGGCTATTGACAACGGTTAGGAATGAATCCTGAAGGGAAAGACTCGAGGACAACACCTCATAATAATGATCAGATGACAGAAGAGCACACAACACCTGCACTGGCACCCCCACTCTCCAAACTTCCATACCAAGAAAACGTGAGGATATTTGAGGCTACCTCAAATTTAACGTGGACCAGGCCCCGTATGCGCAATGGTCTTTGTCTGGATCAAGTTTCGAACTCGTTTTCCTTCGGTTACTAATTCGATGCCCAATTGACCTACCGCAGTAACTAAGAGTTAGCTAGAAAATGAATACCAATGTGTGCTTTTCTAGAACATTTTGAATTTTAAGGTTTTGGAACAATTTTTTTACACAGCACACCTTGTGAATGAAAGTATGTTGTTGGGAAGATAGAAGAATATGTACAATGGGAAGATGAACAACGTATCCAGATCAAGAAATCAAAAGTTTTCGATCTAGTTTCAGCTCCGTTCGATTCCATTTCCTTCCGGTCTGGTGGCTGAGGTGTTAGCCTTTAGATAGGTAAGTTCCTAGTACGAATCCGGGGCAGTGCATGGATATTTGCAAGCGTATAGTGTGGAGGCGGCTGGTGCACCTTAAATCGGTCGTGGCCGAAAGTCCTCACGTTGGGTTTGTGTGGAAGTTTGGAGAGTGGGGTGCCAGCTTAGGTGCTGCCTCGTGCTGTTGTCCTCGGATCTCTCCCTTAGGATATTTATCCCGGACCATCGTCAATAGCCCGTTGTTTTGCTCTAGTACGACGTTAATTAAAATTACCAACTGTGGTTATAACTTTTATAATGTTTTCCAGTCATCAGATACATTTTTAACCTTCTCTTCATTCGTTAGAATTGCACAAAATTTCGTTGGGACGCGCTTGCATTTCAATTAAGAATTGTCTATGTATTTTAAGGTATCAATTCAGAAATAGCAAATTTACTTGTAGTTTTTTAATCCATATAATCAGTAATCACTTTCTTTGGAAATAACTTTAGTTCGATTATTGTAGGTGTTATGGCAATGCTCTGTTGAATTGCTCATTGGATTGATTTATTTTCGATATAGTTAGTAAATATTTGTTTGGATTGTCACAACAATTATCTTTTTCTACTCAAGGGTTATTTAAACAGGACCCATGAATTACAGGAATTCAGAACTACTATGAATATTCATATCTTGGCCAAGATTCGAACCCATAGCCTGTTGAACCGAGAGCCTCAACGCTAACTATTCGGCTATCGGATGAAATCTAAGCATAGTAACACTAGGCACGCTAGACAGACTGAATATTTAACAGCATTCTTCGGTGGTGTTATTTCAAGTGAAACCACTTCCCCCATATAAAGGTATATGTAAGAAGGGGGCGGGGCGTACTAGATAGTTTGAATAGATTTTTTTTATGTAAGCAAAAAAACCTGTTGTCAGAAGTTGATCAATCGACTTTTGGCAGTGTACTGCCATCTTTGCCGTATTTTACTTCGGACAGTTGCCAAGGCATCTCTCCCTTATCTCCCTTATGAAGGATAGACGCTCCACATATATTTGGTGAGATGCCCCTCATACATTTTCAAAAAGTGTGATGTAAATTTGTTTAAAAAAAATGTTAGTTGAATGAAAAAAAAGTTCGAGATCAAATTCCTACATAGGTTATCTGGATATAATAAATTGGCCGTAATTAATTAACAATAATAGGTTCGTGAAAGGCTAAGGCAAAATTGGTTAAATATATGTCGTTTAGAAAGAAGAGTTTATAAAGGTGGACTCGCCAGATAATGATTTTCGTCACCTCGAAGTTGACGCAGTGGGAAGTCCTATACATTGTGGAATCCACTACGAAGGAAATTCGAGAAATTGGAGAGTCAACATGTTCTTATATTTCTTCTAAGGGACCGCTGGTCGCTGTGGTCGAGTTCGATGCTGGAGTTATGGAGGAAACGTCCTTAGTTCCCTCAGAGGGTGTCCATGGCTCCATATCAGGGCATCGGTTCGGTTACGAGAACCCGAGAACGACTCTGAGGAATTGGTCGTTTTCGTTGATTGGTCCAAATCCAAAGATTTCATAGGTGTTCCATGAAATCTATTTTCGTGGCTAGCAGAACAGAAAATTTGGACTTGAGATGCACGCGATCCAAAAGGATATCCTCAATTATCGACACCATTAAAATGCGAAGTCAAATCGAGGGTCGTAACATTTTTTTTACCCTCATCTCGATTATGGATGAAAACGCGTTCATTTAACGTTGAACGATTAAGAAATGGTAGTTATGGGGTGATGTCGCAGCAGCGAAGGGTGAAGAAGTATTGTCTCTCTAAATAAAACGGGACGAGAAAATCATAATTGTTGGGGTGGAAAAACCGCCGCTAACCCAGGGAGTAGCATCTCTCTAACTGAAAAAAAAAGGGGGGGAGGGGTTCCTTAGCAGAAAAAAACCAGTCCCCTCGTCCTCTTTCCGGGATCCCCAAAACCGAAGGTCACCCCAATGCGAGGGGGAAATTAACGCCAATAATTTCCATACAGCACGCGGGAGAAAGACAACCGGGGTTAATCCTTTATCCCAACGAAATGTTCAAAAACCTCAGGAAGAAGAGAGCCAAATCACACCAACATCTTTCGGTCATTAAGAAGTGTAACGGTTGAAGGTTATGGTGGGGTGGGTTTGACCTTGGAAGGTCACCAATTGTCCAATCAGTGTGGGCAAAGTAGAGATGAGACCGTGTGAAGCAAGAGGGGTCGCTGGCCCCTAAACAAGATAACACTCAAACCAGAAAAAAAAAAAAATTCCAAGAAGGGAAAAAGTCTGAGAAAACCAATCTCTACTTACAAGATTTTCGTAGTTAGGAAGCCGGGAATAGGATCGAAAAAAATACCTATACAGGGAATCTAATTCTTGCTATCATTCCTTTTCCAAAAAATCCGGGGTGGAATGGAAAATAGTTATGGCATGTGGGGAAGGGGAAGCCTTCACCACAGGGAGACATTCCTTCTAGTTGTTTAAATTTTAAATTAATTATTTTAAAATCATATTGTTTTTACAAAACATCATTGTATTTGTAAATCGTTAAAATTTTTAAGGTAAAATTAAATGTATTGAAACTTTAAATTTATGTTAGAATATGAAATGAAACTCAAGATATAATTTGAGGTTTGGTTAAGTGGTCCAAGAAGTAATAAATTTTGTGATGCATTCGTATTTATATATTATTGTGTATTTTTTTTTAAATTAATTATAAGTCTTCAAATTAAGTCTTCAAATTTGAAATTTTTGCATAATTTATTTTTTTTTACTCTGGGTTACATTAAAATGAAATTAAATTTAATTTAGCAATCGGAAATCTTTATTTTATGTAATATCCATCGTAAGTTACCTATTAGGTAATTTAAACTTGGTTTGAAATGAATTAAATTTACAATTTCTTGATACAATGCTTCTTGTTTGTCTCAAGAACACATTCAAGAAAAACAGTTGATATCCGTAACAAACGTAACAAGGTATCAAAAAAGCTCATGGACTAAATTGAAATGAGAAGAATAAATGTCATTGGACTAGAAGCACGTGATTGCTTCATCAGAGCTAAGATAAATTCACGACGAATTATGCGAAAAATGTAATCTCTCTATATTAAAAAAAAGTTACCGCCGCCGCCGCCGCCGCCGCCGCCGAAGAATTGAAATTTTTGTTGTTTAGCTCCATTCTTAGACGGTTTCCCAAGAAAGTACTGATCGGAAAAATATGAAATTAACATGCTTTGTTCTTCATCGTATTCCCTGGATAATTATTAAGATTTTTTTCCGATGCGGCTATTAGTTTAGGTTTTATTAAGTGTTAAAGTTGAAGAAGTAAAATTTCTTCCGCGAGTGAGCAAAACACATTCAAAATTTCAGTCTTCACTCGTGAGTTTTTTTTTAAGAGTACCTCTCAACGTAAATTTTTGCAGCTCGTCGAGTTTTTTTGGAAATTTAAATTTGGTTCTTGATAATATTTTTTTGAAATTCAGGAAAAATCGGGACATTTTTGTTACTTTTTTTTAAACTGCCATATCTATATCTCATTACTATTAGTTTTTAATTTTTAAAATATAGCAGTATACCTCAGAATATACTCTTTCTTACCGTACTATTATTTTTGAAATCGGTTAATAATTAAATTGGATGCGATCAAAAGTTCGTCATACAAAATTCGGAATCTTTGGATATTTTCGCTACTTATTGTTAAAACCGTTTTGTCTACGGCAAAAGCCATTATTTTTTAAATTTGAAAACATCACTGAATACATTACATTACACTCTTTCTTATGGTACAGTTATTTTTCAAATTGGTTAATAAATAAAATCGATGCAATTAAAAGTTGGTCATACAATTTTCGGAACTTTCAGATCGTAACTTCCGATACAAAACTAAAATGGTCATATCTGTATAGTATTACTGTTAGTTTTTAATTTTAAAAATATTGCAGTATACCTCAGAATATACTCTTTCTTACGGTACAATTATTTTTAAAATTGGTTCATAAATAAATTCGATGCAATCAAAAGTTGGTGACACAAATTTCGTATTTTTCAGTTCGCATAGCTGCTTCCGAAAGCAGTAGTGGGTTACACTTTTGACTATCGGGTTTGCCAGATATCAAATTTATCGTAGCAACAATTGCCATAAAAACGATTTCTTTTTATTTGGCGAGGAAAAAGGCTCGCTTTTTCCCCTCTGTTCTCAAGACAGTTTACCGACAAAGTACAGAGTAAAGTTTGGATATTAACAATGTTTACTTAAAGTTGTTCAGGGAACAAGATGCAGAAGATTTTTTACTGATACGGCTATTAGTTTAGGGTGCATTAAGTGTTAAAGCAAAAAAAAGTTAAATCACTTGCGAAAGAAGTATTGGTTTGAGTAAGCAAACCAAACGGATTGCGTAGCAATCCCCGGTGTCGGCGAGCGTAAGCGAGACGCAGCGAAGCCCTCGCTGTGACGTCATGAACCGGAAAGTGAAATCAGCATAATACGAATTATTCAGATAGTTTCACTCTGTGACAGGAGTGTTGGTTTGCGAAGCAAACCAAATGGGATTGCGCAGCAATCCCCGGGGGTTGGCGAGCGTAAGCGAGCAGGGGGCGGAGCCCCCTAGTTATTAAAAACAGTATAAACTAGGCTGTGTTTAGTTTAATTTAAGTGTGTTTTTAACGTCCGGGGTAATACGACGGAATTTTCCATTTCTGAATTTTAGGTACTCGGGTAATATCAGATGTTTAGAGAAATTGAAAATTTAGAGAGATAATTAGTTTAAAATATATTAAATGAAAAGGGGGAGATTCTCTAAAATGATTGTGTATTTTTACTGGAATAACTACGTCTTCTTACGCCCTCTTGTAAATAATACCTCCAGCTGGTGCAATAGTCATTTATTCTGTGCACTATGCCCATATCCCTTTCTTAGAAGACAAGGTATGCCTTTTGCTGTCTCAGCAATATAGAATTCGCTATTCATACTCAGTTGTATAGTTGAAGTCTCTGAATTAAAAGTCTACTCAAGGCTCTCCTAACAGTGACTGCAGTCTAATCATTTCTAATCATTTGCATATCTGGCCGACATGTACTGTACCGTATCGACGAAAAAGTAAACCACTTCCTGGTTAAAATACTTATTTTGAGATTTAATATTTACAGAATTGTACAGCTACAGTTTTATAATTAAAGACGATGTCCATCACCGATACAATACAGCCTCCTAAAAATATAAAATTCTCAAATCGTCTGCGGCTAGAGAAAGCCTCCGTTCCAAAGTGTCTCTTCTCAGCCCGCCTCCTCCAGTCGTCGCTTCCGCAGTCGGACCAGGGGGTGGACTTCGGGAACGATTCCCGTTGTGAGCTCCCACGATTCTCAATAATGATTCTGGATGCTCTCAAAACGTTACAGTACCTTCATGCCAAGTTTCGTTACAATCCCAGAATTATTTCTTGGTTTCGGAAATTTTTATGGCAATGAGTGTATTTGGAACAAGAAGTTTTGCAAATTTTAATTAAATTAGGAGTGGATATTGAAAACAGTCGGTGACAATCATTTAATAATGCTTCTAATATGTCAGGAAAGTACTCAGGTTTGCAAGAACGTATTAAAGAACATAGCCCAAGTGCGGTTTTTATTCCGTCAGCTAATCATTCCTTAAATTTAATTGGAAATTTCGCTGCAGAAAGCTGTAGCGCTACAATTTAGTATTTTATGTTTGTGCAGAACATATTCATATTTTTTTCTGCGTCAACCAATCGCTGGAAAATTTTAACCAGAAATCTAGAAATGCGTAAACATTCCGTCTCAGTGAAAAGAGTTTCTGATGCAAGATGGTCAGCAAGAGCATATTCTGTATTAGCTGTAAAACTTGGTGTTATATTGTTGATGTAACATAGAACTTGAATTCAATCAATAGACATTGATTATTAATAAGTTTATTATATACTAATAAACATCTTGAATAATAGGACAGCACAGCAGGCACATGGTAATTACAAGTTACACATTTTGCCAGGTCTACTTCCATGTTCCTTGTGTTACCACTTACTGTGAGTTGAAGTTCCCTGTAACACAGTTACAGTTACTATGACATCCTCCCTGTTAAGATAGGTATATCAAAGTTTGATACAAACAATTAGATAACAATGGTTACACTTTAATAACCTGATTTAGTAAAACACTAATTACTCACACAATAGACACTTTAATTTAATATAAGACATAATCGTTAATGTGAACAGGCTTTCTGTGTGCACACGGTTACTTTTTCTTTGCAGAACATTATTATCTGTTGAATTAAGTGATCCATTAGTGTTTGTAGGTACAGAGAACTTCTGTAGGGGATTATTTATAATCTCGTCATTAGGGTCAATTTCCTCAGTAAAAGGAATGTTTGAGTTCCTAATATGTTTCCTATTTCTTCTAAGCGTTTGTCCTGACCTATCCTTAAGAAAATAAGTCTTAGGAACCGAGATGTGTTTTGAAATTACCTGAGCAGGTTCCCACGTTTTAAGTTTAAATTTTCGAATCCTAACACTTTGTCCTGACTTAAGTTCAGATATAGGATGAGAGGATTTATCATAATAGAATTTTTGTTTGTTTTGCCTCTCAACTAGTTTTTCCCGAATGCCATTAAATAGTTCTGCTTTTAATAATTTATTTGTCAGATGTAATTTATTCTTTAGTCTGCGATTAAACATCATTTGAGCTGGGGATAGCTCAAGTACAGATATGGGAGTGTTGCGATATTCCATTAGTCCAGCATAGTTATATTTGTTATCATCTTTAGCTTTTCTGGATATGCTTTTGGCTATTCCCACAGTCCTTTCTACCATGCCATTACTCTGGGAGTAATGAGGACTGATAAATGCATAGTTAAAGTCCCATTCATTTGCAAATTGTTTATACACATAGCCATTAAATGGAATGTTATCAGAGACTACAGTGTTGGGTACACCAAATTCAGAAAAAATGGATTTAAGTTTGTCAATTACTTCCCTTGCTGATTTATCATTTAGTTCACAAACCTCTAACCACTTCGAGTAATAATCTATGAGTACTAAATAACTTATATTCCCAAACTCCATGATATCAGCACCTACTTTTTCAAATGGTCTGTATGGAACCAAGTGAGGTGTTAAAGGTTCTTTGGTGTTTGCTCTTCTGAATTTTTCACATACCTCACACTGTGAAACAATTTTCTCTATATCTGAATTCATACCTGGCCAATACATCAACTCCCTAGCCCTTTTTTTTTGCACTTGTCTATTCCAAAATGAGCCTCATGAATCAACTGTATCATATTACCTCTTAACGTAGAAGGAACAACTATCTTTTCACCAAAGAATACAAAACCCTCATTAGTATGTAGGTCATCTTTAGCTATGTAATACGTTTTTACATTGTTTTGCACATCCTTAGTTGATACAGGCCACCCGTGATGAATGTATTTAAGTACAATTGGCAAATCTGAGTCAGCTGCAGTTTCTCGCTTGAATTGATTAATCCTATATTCACTCATGGGCAAGTGCTTGGATATATTATTTACAACACTTAATAATTCAGGATCATCTTTAATAGATTCATCTACCAGAAATGCACGAGACAATGTGTCAGCTAAAAACATTTGACTTCCAGGTACATCAGTTACATTGAATTCATATTTCAGTAGTTTTAAAAGCATTCTTTGCATTCTCGAGGATATGTTGTGCATAGGCTTCTTAACAATAGACATTAAAGGTCTGTGATCACTTTGTACAAGAACTTTGCGCCCATACACAAGATTGTGAAACTTTTCAAATGAGAACACTATGGCCAAAAACTCTTTCTCTATTTGAGCATAGTTCTTTTCGCTATTCGTTAAGCTTATGGACACAAAAGATACAGGTTGCCCCTTTTGTACTAAGCAAGCACTAACCCGTCTTACACATTTTGCCAGGTCTACTTCCACGTTCCTAGTGTTGCCACTTACTGTAAGTTGAAGTTCCCTGTAACACAGTTACAGTTACTATGACACTTGGTTTCACCCATATAAAAGAGGCTTTAAGTGAAATTTATAATTCAGAAGAAGTAAAAAGTTACCATAGTGAAGGCGACTTCACATCTGAAGAAAATGGACAAATATGAAACAGTTATTTGGAATACTATTTTACAAAGAATAAATGTTACTAGTAAATCACTGCAATCAGTGGAATGCGAACTATTGAAATGATCGATTCTACTGGTATTTAAAAATGTTGTCAATAATTTCAGAGAAGAACTTCAAAAAAGTGATAAGAGGCACCTGATTTATTAGGGCTATCATTTAATGTAAAAGATGGACAAACTCGGGGACAACAAAAGGAAAAAAATGTTTTCTTATGAAAACAAAGAAGTTGGATATGAATTTACATAAGAGAACATTTCATTGTTAATTCATTTATGTCATATATGATAACACCAGGGCATATTATCTCAAAGAACTCAGACGTATAAAGTAGTTGTGGAACCTTTTCGAATATTTTTTTATTGGGATTTATCAATTAAAAAAGAACACGATAAAAAATTTGAAGGATATTTTCAAAAATGACATTGATGTTTGTACTTTTGAAGATGAATTTGACGATTTTTTTTAATGTTTTCTATAAGTAAACGAGGACACCATAAAAATCACACCAGACATCTATCTAGCCGCCAAAGAAATGTCTTGCACATTTTCGAATGTTGAAATATTAGTGTAATTTTTTTAACAATTCCTTTCCATAGTGCGTTAGGAGAAAGATCTTTTTCTGTTTTAAAGCGTGTAAAAAATTATTTCAGTACTATGGGAGAAGATTAAATAATACGGCTATTCTGTATATAGAGTAAGAAATTTTAAATCGAATTGACACTGCCAAAATAATTAACGAATTTGCAAGAAATAAAGCAAGACGAAAATTCATCTAAAAAAGTTTTTTTAGTGAATTTATTTAATGTGCTCTGGTATGGCATTTTTATTACTTTTCTTTTTTGTTAATAACTTGTAGCGAGCTTAGCTATCACTCCACAACTGAACTTACAAATGGGTAGTATAAATACCAGTGTAACCCAACTCTACCATGAGTACTTTTTGGTAGACACTAAGTTACGCTGGTTCATTTCGGCATGCTATAAACTTAATGAGACTTTTCTTTTTTGTTAATAACTTAATGAGAATTTTCTTGAAACATTTTTTTCTAACTTGGGTTTGAGGGCCTCGAAATTTTTACCGCTTGGGGCCGCTAGTTGACTTGATCCGCCACTGATTCTGAAAAACTTTTGTGTTGGACGTTAAATCAAGAAAAACACGTATTTGAGCTATTAAATTCTAATAATAAGTATAAAATTTTAAGGATATGGAAACACTTTAAAAGCGCGTTAAGGTTCAGCGAAGTTGCATTTAATGCCAGTCGGAGACTGATGTCAGTAATCTGTAGGTGATAATTCTATGAACAGATTTATTTTCCAATACTCAAATTTTGGATTTTTTCAAGCCTTTTAAATTATTACTTGCAAACTAGTCTTTAATATATCCAACAGATGGCAGCAGTATAGCTCTCGGATATTTAGAATTTTTTTGCAATCGGAATGTGGCGCCATCTTTAGAAATAAAAATTATATCTATTTTTTGCATAATGTGTTTATCAATGGGGAAAATTTACTCCCTTACAATCGTCATATGTCTGTTTTTAAATTACTTTCATGGAACTTCAGAAAGAATAATTTAGATTTCTTTTCATAGCATAGATCTATGTTGCTTAAATTTTTTCTGAGAAACTTGAACGAGAGAGAAATATGGAAAAATATAAATTTATTCTTCAGCGATAGTAGATATTTCTAGTGTGTACAGGCCCTGATTTACCATTAGGCCAGTGAGGCACGCGCCTAGGGCCCCCATAATTTAGAGGGCCCCTAAGTTTCAAAAGTATCTAAAAATTTTAAATAGTTTTAAGTAGTTACATAAATTATTGGGTATTTACGTAAATGTCCGTCGACCGTTTCCCCCACTATCACATTCTTGTAATTACATTAATTATCTAACTATTATATTTTTGATTTTCATCTGCTTTATTTTGTTTTGCCAAGAGTTATAAGTGATGTCACGATTTTCTCAAAATTTTTGATATCTGTGAAACGGTCAACAGTCAAATACGTAAGTACCAATTATTGTTATAAAATTAGTTTTTGTGATGAACAAATAACATGGGGGGGAGGGGGGGCTTCCTGCGTGTTGTGCCTACTATACCAAATTTTCTAAATCGGGCCCTGAGTGTGTACGCAATGTTATCTTAAATGCCAATTAGAAAATTAGGTTCTAACAATTAGAAATATTGTAAAATGTTTGCAAAGAACGTAAACCTCTGTGACAAAACCAATTACAGATACACGTTCCTTCAATATAAATAAAAATGTATTAAATAACAAATCTTTCTGAAATTTTAATGTACAAACTTGTGTATTACTTTCATGCTAAAGAGAATCCAACGTTTTAGCTTTCTTACATAAGAGGGAAACCAATACTTTCAAGAGTAAAAGTATTAGTTTGAATAAGAAATAATATTAAAAAAAAAGTGGCAGTAAGAACAGTTAAACACAATAGATGAAATGTTAATTAATGAGTTGTGAATTGCTTGAACTCTTAGCGGGGGATATATATATATGTGTGTGTGTGTGAGAGAGAGAGAGAAAATATCGTTATATTCTAATAATAATTCTGATTATATATATATATGTTAATATTCTGATAATATATTTTTTGGTAATCCTTTTTCCGTATTTTATTTGAATTGAAATGATTGAATTACATTCCAACAAATGGAATGTTCAAAGTTTTAATTGATAAAAACAATCAAATTTGAGCCAAATTAACCTCTTTTATGTCTACCCTTGTTCGTTTACCCTAATACTTCCGTACAAAATTAATCTCCAATCATGAAATTCCTATTCCGTGAATATTGGGAAAGAGATTGTGGAATCTAAAATTGTAGTGTTTCTAATAGCACTTTAATTCTACCCAAGCATTTCTAAACAATGCTGAGATGTACTTTGTTAATGGCGGATGTTCACAAGTTAAATACACTCTATAACAAAAAAATCGATGCACCAAGAAGGAGTTGTCCGATGGAGACAAAAATTGGTGGATAGGAAAATTATGTACAGAATAGAAAATGACTAAAATTTCAGAACAATTGAATGATTTATTTCAGAGTTACAGTAACGAGCTCAAAAAGGTGTTGACCCGCCTCTAGCCTGGATGCAAGCTGCCACACGGCGTGGCATAGACCGATAAAGCTCCCAGATGGTCTCCTGCGGAATTTCTTGCCAAATGTGCTCCAATTGTTGGACTACGTCATCAACATTCCCTACCGGATGCAGTCGCCTTCCCATCATATCCCAGACATGCTCGATGGGAGAGAGATCTGGTGATCTGGCTGGCCAAGGAAGTGTTTGACAAGCTTGAAGACAGTTCATAGCAACACGTGCCGTATGTGGTCTGGCATTGTCTTGCTGAAAAATAAGCCCAGGGTACTGCGAAAGGAACGGTAGCAAAACAGGTCTCAGAATGTCGTCAACGTAAAACTGTGCAGTAAGTGTACCTCTAATGACGACCAAAGGGGTCCGGCTATCAAGGGAAATGGCACCCCAGACCATAACTCCTTGTTGAGGGTCCGTGTGGTGTGCAATAGTGAAAGCAGGATCGGCATGCTCTGGGCGTCTCCAGGCACGTCTTCGATGATCGTCAGGACACAGTTAGAAGGGCGATTCGTCGCTAAAGACTATACGTCCCCAGTCAGCATCATTCCAGCCTGATCGAGCCAAGCACCACTGTAATCTGGCTCGACAGTGTGCAGGCGTGAGTGGCAGGTGGCGTAACGGTCGGTACGAGCGTAGATTTCGCTCTCTCAGCCGTCTGTGAATAGTCATGGTGGACACTCGTGTGTGGGTCGCACGACTGATGGTTGATAGCGATGAATCAGGCGCTGTGACAGCTGATCTGACAATCACTCTGTCCTCGTGATCTGTTGTGGCCCTGCGTCGACCGCTACCATCATGACGCTGAAATTTGCCATTGTCCACTCACTCTTGCCAGCATCTTCTAATCGCCCCATTGCTTCGACTCGTATGACGAGCGATTCTCCGATTTGCCCAACCTGCCTCTTTCAATCCAATGATAAGACCTCTTTCAAACTCTGAAAGTTGCTCGTAATGAGCTCGAATCCTGCGGCGAGGCATTTTTTCAGTCGTTGAAAGGTATCCTAAATCGCAATGCAGCATAAATTTTTAACAGCACTTCAAGAACAACTCCTTATATACATCTGCTGGATGCGCAGTTCCGATGCGCTGAAGATCGCACTATTCATTCATTGGACACCAAATTTTAATAATTTGCATATTTGGTCAAAACATTTTTGCATACGAAATTTTAAAGCAATCGGATGATTCCTTCTTGGTGCGTCGATTTTTTTTATAGAGTGTAGTTGAAATGATTAACTGAGAATCCAGAAATCTCAAATTGTTTATAGTTAGAGGTTTTCCAAACGTGCAATGCACAAATATAGCGATATTGCGTTAAAGAACTTTACAGTTTTCATCATTTCACTTTGATTGCATGTTGGTGCGATAACTCTTCTTGCAACCTTAAAAAACTCAGTAATGGTTTCGTCATAATTGTGCATTTGTAACTTATTTATAAACCTTTCTAAAATAGGGTAAATTTTAGAATTTAATTACAAATAAATATTATATATATATATATATGTAATATAAAAATAATTTTATATTAATAATCTCTGATTTCTTAATGTTTCTGTAAAACAAGGTTTATTCTATTTTCAAAGATGATGTAATATTTCTAAAGTTCTAGTAATGCTTAATCCTTTCTGTCCCCTGTAGACAGGTCGAATTCCCTGTCAGACTTTGAACGTCCTCTGTCTAGAAGAATTGAGCCAATAAGAGTCATTTGTCACACCCTAATATGTGACGTAATATGCCGTTATAGGGAAAAACCCTTTTATCATCTCTTCTGTAAATCCCCATTTAAATATCGTTGCACGCCTGTAATCCCTCTCTTTCTGATCAGTACTATTCAATACCTATGTAACATGACCTAGTTCCCTTCCTGCTGGGGAAACTGCCACGATGATGTTTTAATAAAGACCTTTTGTTTAACTTCGCCTGCTTTCTGAGTCCCAATTTACATCTGATATTCAATTGTGTCCGGATGTTATTATAAGCCGCCAGGATGGTAAAAGGGACTAGGTCTAAACAAGTGCAAAAAAATTTTTTGGGACGCAGGCGAAAGCTGTAGAAAATGCCGAGCTTCCTGGATGGACAAAGGATTTCCTCCGCCGCTGTTGCCCGCCAAGTGTCGGAGTCAGCATTTTTCGCGCCACATCTGATAGATCCGCAACGGTACTTGTGTCTAGATGTTCCGTTCGCAACAAACTCTTTTCAAGTCCAATCAACAAAAGCGTGGGACGATTCCTGTTGGTCTGCGATCTTTGGATAAGAAAAGAAAGCAGCGTTTCCCGCTCTTCGTTTCACCATAAAGTAATTGTGCAATTGCTATCGTGTTCCTCCGATTCCTGATGCTTTCGTTTTGTGTGCAAACTTTGGAGTGCGATGGGAGGGCTGCCGTTTCTTGCCATCTTCCAAGTTTTGCATGTGTGAAGCGACTGTGGAATCCATGCCGTGTTCCGGTTGTGAAATGCGATACCAAATTCCGTCATCTTGTTGCTCAGCTGGGTGTGGCAGCGTAATAAAGCTTCGTCTGGAAAAACAAAAACAATTTTGCCCCTCGTCATCTGTCTGCCTACGAGAGGGAAAGTGAAACTGGATAATGGATGCGTATTATTCTGTTTCTTTCTTCGTTCTTCTTTAGCAAGGATAGAATTGTTCATGTGAGTAGTTTTAAGTTTGTTTTAAGGAATTCTTTATTGATATTTTGTGTTAAGGCGGAACCTGTTCAAAGTAATTTGGAATAATGTGAAAGTGTTAACAAAGTTGTTATATCTGTAGACTAGGTGAAATTTTTTTTTGGAGATTGTTTATTAATATTGTAACTATGTTACTTAAAGATATTGAAGTAATTAGTAAAACTGTGAGGGAACAAAAGTCCTCAACAGTTAAATTACTGGATAAATTAATCTTTCAAAATGGGAACAGTACATTAGCGGAAATTACTAATCAGATTGTTTCGTTTCTATCTAATTTCGAATTTCTTAAGAATTCGTTAATTACAGAAGACGAAATTAATGACGAGGCAGAACGGTCTGTAGTTCTATCTGGATCCACAAACAAAGTTATTAATAACGAAAGTGGTACTCAAACCGAAACGGATAGGGTACAAATGACAAGTAATATAATTAATAAAGATAGTTCTTTAGAGCAGGACAAACACACTGACAAGAAAGATAATTCTAAAAATGAAAAGGTTAATTTAAAAACAAAATGCGAGTTGATTGATAAAGGAAACTTAACACAAAGCGAACATGAAACCAAAAGCTGTGAGAACGATAGGGAGATTGGTTCCAAACTAGAAAATGTTGATATACAATCGACATTCGACGTAGGAGAAACGAAAATACTTGTAAATTTCTCTGATATTGAAGCAGTCACGCCACTTTTTAGAGGGGAAAGACATGAAAATATATCACACTGGATTGAAACGTTTGAGACTCATGCGGAATTATTTGGCCTATCTCCGTTTCACAGATTTTTGTTCGCCAAACGTTGCCTCAGAGGAAAAGCATTACTGCTCATTCGCAGTGAAACTTCAATCAACTCGTATGACAAATTAAGAGAATTATTGATTGAAGAGTTTCAAATAAATTATAATTCTGCGGAAATACATGAAATCCTTCAAAAACGTACAATGAAATGTAATGAATCAGTACAAGAATATTTTTTACACATAAAACAAATTTCTGCTCAGGGTAACATTGACGAAGGTGCTATAATGACATATATTATCAAGGGAATAAATGACACAGCGCAAAATAAAGCAATTTTGTATGGTTGTCAAAATTTAGTAGAATTTAAAAATAAATTGAGAATTTACGAACAAATTAGTAAAGACATAAATAAATCTAAAGCTCCATTTAATAGGGTCCCCTATGCAAATAGTAAGATGGATAAACCGAAACCTGAAATCCGTTGCTATAGTTGCAATCAAATAGGCCACAAATCTTTCGAGTGTTGTAAAGACAAAAATGTAAAACTTAAACCAAAGTTTTATGGTAACACAAAATCAACAAAGACTCCAACGACGCATGCAGTACAAGATTTGCCCCCCGACCCATGTAAATTTTGCGAGCAAATAGGGATTATGAACTCGTTTCATTCGGGATTCTCTTGTATCAACAGACCATCTAGGTCTGAAACAGCGTCTAAGCCTCAACCCGAAAAAGGGCAATTAATAGTATCTGGATATATAGTAAACAAAACGTATGTACATAATAAGAGAAATATAAAAAATGAAAGCTCTAGTAAAAGTTTAAATAAAAAGTTAATGTTAAATATAGATACGGGGTCAACAGTGAATATAATTCCAAGTGGAATTGTTTATAAACTAAACGTTCCTATCAGAAGAAATAAAGTAGTAAACGTGAGACAAACAAAAGGACTAATACAGCTTGACAAAACTTGCAATCTCAACCTCAAAGTTGGTAACATAGTTAAATCGGCTGAGTTTTTTGTGCTTGACACCGATTTACCGTATGCTCTCTTAGGTTTAAAGAGTTGTATTGATTTTCGTTTGGTAATTAATTGTGCGAACCAAGTTGTTGTGCAGTATGGGAGAAAACTGATCACTTTCTCTGGTTCTGAATGCAGCGATTTGTCTTTGCATATCCTACCTGAAAATCCTGTTGAGCAAAGTGTTAGTAACGTTAAAGAGAAAAACGAAGTAACTAATAAAAGTGTTAGTAACGTTAAAGAGAAAAAGGAAGTAACTATTAAAAGTGTTAGTGACCTTAAAATGAAAAATGAAGTAAAGAAAAAGAATAATAATAAAAGTGTTAGTGACTTGAAAGAAAAAACCGAAGTAAAGACAAAGAATAAAAATGTTTCTGAGACGGATTCTGATAATGGGTGCACACATTGTCAGATTGAAGTCGAAGAAAAAACGAAAGTAAGTGAAACTGTAGGAAATTCCGAAATAATGGAAATTTTAGAAGAATATGAGGACATATTTGCGAAAAATAAATATGATGTCGGGACAGTGAAAATAGAGCCCCAAAGAGTGAGATTAACATCAGATTTGCCAGTGTCGTTACGCGCATATAAAACTTCGCCAAAACAACAAGATGAAATCGATAGTCAAATTAAAGAATTATTAAAAGCTAATATCATAAAAGAGAGTTCATCTCCATATTCTGCGCCGGTAACACTCGTATACAAAAAGGATGAAAACAAAAAGAATAGGTTATGTATTGATTTCAGGAAGTTAAATCAAGTGACTAGGTCGGATGCTGAACCATTACCCCTGGTCGAGACATTAATTGATAAATTAGCACAAAGTACGTATTTTTCAAAATTGGACATGGCCTCGGGATATTGGCATATCCCTATCCACAAAGATGATACAGAAAAACTAGCCTTTGCAACACATAATGGTCTGTATGAATGGCTACGTTTACCTTTCGGCTGGCGCAATGCACCCAGCATTTTTCAGAGAACTATTCGTCGAATCCTAACAAAATATAAAATAAAATTTGCTGCAAATTATTTTGATGACATTTTAATTTTTTCTGATAACTATTCGAATCATATCGACCACATTAAACAAATTTTTGATATTTGCAGGCAGGAAAACTTAAAATTAAAATCTTCAAAATGTTCCTTTTTACAAAAGCAAATTCAATTTTTAGGATATGAAATTTCAAATGGGATTGTCTCTCCAGATAATAGCAACATTGAGGTTATTAGAAATTTAAAACCCCCAACTAATGTGAAATCTTTACAAAGATTTCTGGGTTCAATTAATGTTTACCACAAATTTATAGATAAATATGCAACAATTAGACACCCACTGAATAAATTGTTAAAAAAAGATGCATCTTGGCAATGGACTGAGAAATGCCAAGAGGCTTTTGAAATGTTGAAAAGAACTTTAATTTGTAAGCCTGTGTTGAAAATTTTTAATCCAAAACATGAATGTCATATTTTTGTTGACGCCAGTCAAACTGGTGTAGGAGCGGTTTTAAAGCAAGCAGATGTTTCTGGTGTCTTATACCCTGTAGCATTTCACTCCCGCTCATTAAAGGATTATGAAAGAAATTATGGTATAACTGAGCTGGAATGTCTCGCTATCGTGGATTCTTTAAATAAATTTCATCATTATCTTTTCGGACAAAAATTTACCATACATACGGACCATGCGGCGTTAGTTTGGCTTAAAAATGTAAAAAACTTAAAAGGAAGATTGTTCCGATGGTCCTTACAATTAAGTATGTATGAATACGATATCAAGTATACAAAGGGCACCACAAACATTGAAGCAGATATGCTCTCTAGAGATATACCAGATGAAAATGTGCAAAATGAAAATGTAAACAATATTGAAAATCAGGTATCGCATCTCTTGCAGTTAAGTGAAATTAGAGAGGCTCAAAACAATGACAATTTAACTGGAAAGTTTGTCGAAATTAATAATGTTTTATGCCTTCGTAAAAAAGGATTTACCAAAATTGTAGTCCCTTTTTCTTTAAGGCTTAAGCTACTCAAAATTGCACATGAGAAATTTGGCCATCCTGGTATTCAAAAAACAATTAATTTGCTCACCCCTGTTTACTATTGGCAAAATATAACTTCTGATATAAATAATTTCAATAAACATTGTCATACATGCCAAGTAAATAAGAAGCCCAGACAAAAAAGATTTGGCCTTTTACAATCAATGCCTCCTGTTGACAAATCATTTGACTTGATTGCAATTGACAGTGTAGGTGGTCTCAACCACTATAATTCAACTAAAAAATACCTGACGTTAATTGTTGACCATCATACTAGGTTTATATGGGCTTTTGCTTCAAAATCCATTACAACAGAGACGTACACTAACTTTTTAAACCAAATTTTTCAAACTCAAGTACCTAAAAGTATTCTAAGTGATAGAAATGCAGCTTTCACATCTTCTCATTTTAAAAAGTTTCTCAAGCATTATAAAGTGAAACAACTATTGACTACAGCTCATAGACCAGAAACTAATGGTAAAGTGGAGAGATTAGGCCAGACCATAATCACACGTTTAAAATGTAAAATTAATGAATCTTCTACAAACGTTCCATGGCCTAAGTTATTAAAAGAAGTAGCTCAGGAATACAACTTAACTCCACATTCAGTTACTACATTTCCACCTGCATATTTAATGTATGGCACAGTTCCATATACAAATCCCATAAAGGAAAATATTTACCCTCCAGTTGAAGAGGCTAGGAAAATAGCAGTTGAGAAAACAAAACAATATCATGAAAGGAATAAAGTACATTATGATGCTAGGTTTGTTGATGTACAGTTTACACCTGATGAGTCAGTTATATATGAAGAATTCAAGTATCCAAATACTAGGAAACTATCTCCAACCTTTAGTGGTCCTTATAAAGTTATTAAAAAACTTTCTCACGTTAACTATGAAATAAATAAGAAAAATGCTCACACTAAAGCACACTCAGAAATTGTACATGTTTCAAAATTGCGAAAATACCATGTACCAGAAAAATTAAAACTGAGTCATGAATAATGTAATCATTTTTGAGTCTTACTGTTGTATTACAAGTGTTTATTTTGGAATATTGCTGTTGTATATATAATAATAAGTGTTTATTTTGAGTATTATTTTTGTGCATTTGTGTTCATTTTTATTTGGCCCAACAGTGACAAGAAAAGACTTTTTTTCTTCCAAAAACTGTATTTATGCCACAAACAGAACAACCATGGTTGTTCCTTCAAGACGTCTTGTATTTACGGTGCTTCTCGTTTTTCTTGTTTACCTTGTATATGATGTTTACCTTGTATATAATATTGATACTGTATAATATGTATGGAAAGTTTGTTGTTAAAATTTTTTACATGTAAGTGAGCATTAAAAAAGTTCTGAATGTTAGTTTTGTAAACAGAAGAGCTGGTGGATAGGTTTAATTTCTTAAATTTCCGATTTGGTAAATTAATTAGGTTTTTGTTTGTTTTGCTTAATTTGGCAGTGGGACCTTCTTTTTTTTTTGAAGGGGGGATGTAATATAAAAATAATTTTATATTAATAATCTCTGATTTCTTAATGTTTCTGTAAAACAAGGTTTATTCTATTTTCAAAGATGATGTAATATTTCTAAAGTTCTAGTAATGCTTAATCCTTTCTGTCCCCTGTAGACAGGTCGAATTCCCTGTCAGACTTTGAACGTCCTCTGTCTAGAAGAATTGAGCCAATAAGAGTCATTTGTCACACCCTAATATGTGACGTAATATGCCGTTATAGGGAAAAACCCTTTTATCATCTCTTCTGTAAATCCCCATTTAAATATCGTTGCACGCCTGTAATCCCTCTCTTTCTGATCAGTACTATTCAATACCTATGTAACATGACCTAGTTCCCTTCCTGCTGGGGAAACTGCCACGATGATGTTTTAATAAAGACCTTTTGTTTAACTTCGCCTGCTTTCTGAGTCCCAATTTACATCTGATATTCAATTGTGTCCGGATGTTATTATATATATATATATATATATATATTATATAAATATATTATATAAATATTAGAATTTAATTACAAATAAGTTTTGAAAATAACACAGAACATGTCCTTGAAATACTTCGAACGATCATTACTGTTTCAGATTTTGCTTGTGAATAATAAGAAACGCCACACAGTATTATTCCTTTTCAGCAATCTCAAAAGAAAAAGAGAACAAATTTATTCTATTTTTCCTTCAATTTTTTATTTAACAAGTATAAATCTGAATAAGGTAACTAGAATTATTGACCTTATTATTCAGATTTTTACACTTGTTGAATAAAAAATTGAAAGAAATGTTTTATTTTATTGAAAATCTCTTATCTTTATCTGAACGAACCCGAGGTACTCAAATAATCTTTCTTTTCCCATGGAGTTTTCTGTCTTTAGAAAACACAGGTGTTGAGTTCCCGGAATAACCAAGCGATCTTCATCCGTTTCCATCCCCATTATTCTATTCCCCGATCCCTCTTAAATTTCTCTTTCACATATTTTACTTGAAGTTGTCTTGTATTTCGCGCAACGTGTCTAAATATGGCACTTGCGCGATAAAAACCCCGAAACAACTAGGGTCATTCCACGCAAAATGAACAAATCGGCTGTGACTGACACATCACCGATTTTAATGAAAATTAGTTTTTAGATCATATAAAGTAAGGAGGTACTGCCAAATATTACAGGTCCAAAATGTATATTTTATTTTTTTATTAAATTTTAAAGTTGAAGGTCACACAAATGTAGATTTTTTTAGCACTAATAGTAGCCTGTTTGAGACCCTATATTTCAATAAGTTATTGATAGAAATTAAAAAAATTTATATTGTTACTTTCTTCAGTAAAAGGTCTTTTATAAAATGTCAGAGAATATTTTAAAATCCGTCACTGCTCATTCTCAAAGATCAGCGAAAATAGAGATTTTGCCTATTTGATACAAATTTCAAATTGCTCTAGTACTTAAGTAAGTTTGACATAATTTCGTGATTGTGTTTCCATTCCTTAGTTATGCGGGAATACACCAGTAAGACATCTACTTCCGCCTTTGAAAGAGATGCTATTACATTCAAGGACAGATAACCGAATAAATAAACACTATCAAATGATTTATGGTTATAAATCTGCTTGGTTTGCTAAACAGATAATTTTTTGCTGAACCGAAAGCTTTCGAACATATTCTAGTGGCAATCCAGAAGTCATGGCAAAAGTCCATGCGATGGATTCGGTGGAACTATCAAATGATAGCCGCAAGAACAAGTTTAGACACCATACGACAGTCAGATTTTAAATGCAAAACAACCGTTCTCCTTCTGTACTTCAACCATTTCAAACATCAAGTTCTTTTATGTGTCTTCAACTGATGTTATTCAAATTGAGTTTTAAGCTTCAATAAAGGTTCAGTGAAGTGACGGCAGGCCATTACGGGAACGCGTAACTATCATTGTTACACTCCTATTCCAAATTGCACGTCACAAATTCGTGTTTCATATTTATCACAATCACCAACAAAAGAAGTAAAGAGTTTAAAAAGAATTCGTTAGCACAAAAGAAACACGTTTCAATAAAAGAAGATACAAAATTATTAACAGGGAAGTTTTACCACCTAGTGAATTTGAAAAGGTAATTAGTTAAAAGTCATAATGTCTAAGTTACTAAGTTGACATTTTTAAGCTTGTTTTGACACTACTTTTTTCTGCTTTTATAGTTCAATTTTTAAGTAAAAATGAATTGGTATTTCTTTGTTGATATAGGGTTTCATTACCTGAATTTAATTTCACTGTTATCAGTGTGAAGTTCTCGTAATATGCATAGACTGGGAAGCAAATGTTGTGATTTTGATTTTATTATTGTTGCTTTAGGACTCAGATTACAATCCCGAATTTTTTTACAAGTAATAAACATATTAAACTGTATTCCGGTGAAATGTCGGTTTCAAATCAAAACTGTCCTTCATTTGATTTCTTGTCTTTTTTTGAGTAGTTGTCATTTTGGTAGCTATTTTGAAGATGAAAGAATTCAAATGCGATTTCCAAACTTTATCAGTAGTATTATCATACCTAGCACTGTAACTTGTATGAATTTCAACGATGTCTTAAAATTTTTTTATAACCCACAGAATTATTTTTAATTCTGTCAAAAATGACAATTTTCCCTTTTTTGCAACTAAATTTTAGATTAAATATGATGTTTAAAATTATTGTTGCCCAAGTGAAAAAAAAAAGAAAATTTTGTAGATTGTAAAAAATGTAAAACATGTTTACCTACATTTAGTAGTTTTTGAGAAACAACTTCAAACATGCAACATTAAGTGATCTCACAATTGCTCTTCAAAGGTACAAGTCCTTAAAATGCTTCAAACTTCGAAAATATTTAATTTGGAACCAAACTTTTTTGGATATTGCTATTTGTGCATAAACTAAACCCCTATACTGATTTCATGAAAATGCAACACCATACGGCCACAGGTGTTTCCTGATTTTTGTTCATTTCACGTGGAATGACCCACTAACCAATCTGTTTATAATGAAAAATTTTTATCGGGCCTGAAAACATAATGCTTCACGCCTTCGAAAAATACAATCGATGATCAAGATCCTCAAGTACAGTACAAAGTCTGGGTACCTGAATTATGGTACAAAGTCCCAAATTCAGAATTGTCCAAAATCCGGACGTTTTGCTAACATGAGTTTTTTTTACATCTTTCCGACATATTTTATAGAACAAGGCTTTCAACCTGGAGTAAATTGATGAAACAACACAAAATAACGGACATGTTCAGAGTAAATACCACACAGAAAAATTAGAAGATTTGTAAGAAATGTGTTGCATTGTATTTAAAGATTTTTTTTTCTATTTTAAAATTTATTTTTATTTATATATCTGCTATTTTACTATTGCAAACGCAACATTCGCAAGAGGGGAAGGGTGGGGGAGTATTAGGTTTTTTTTTAACAAAAAATGCAAATAATCCGAAACCGGAATGGCCGAGGTCTTGAGGAATTCCGGACTTGGGACTTATTTGCATTGTAAAACTTTTTTGAAAAAACCGCGTGGTAAATAACAATTCCAAAGGAGGATGGATTTGATAGTCTCACTAGTTGTACGTTATGGATCTATGGTGTAGACTTCGCAAGTTTGGCTGCGTTCGGTACCCATGAAAGAAAATAAATTGCTTCGAAATAAAATTTTATTTCGTAAAAAATTAACTTAATCTTATAAATTTCATACAAAATTTACGACTGAAATGCTCTTGATTGGTGATTTTTTCACGTCTGTGATTTATCTGTGCGATTAAATACTATCAAAAACCAGACGATCAATTTTTGATTATTCGCTCTTGAATATTATAAGAACCAAAGCAAGAAGACTCATTCTCTGTAAAACTGAACCCCTGTTCTCGATCCAACCTATCATGCACGGGGAAGGAGGCGCTTCTTAAATAATCGCAACCTCTAATGTCCTCACGTTGGCGTGGTGTGGAAGCTTGCTGAGTGGGGTGCTAGAAAAAGTCTGACCGCGGTTCTACATGACAAGGTGATGTTCTCAGATGATTGATACCACACCGTCCCCAAAGGCACGTCGTGTTGCTCTAGTGCGATGTTAATTCAACTATCTATGAGAAACACGAATCCGTAGATTATGAAGTCAAACTTTGAGGTGAGTTCTGTCAGGGTGGACCCTAAGCCGATTCCAGCCCCACATTTTCCAAGGGGCTTTACAAGAATGAGATTGGAAAACGATGCATTTATTTGTAAATTGTTTTATCACTAAATTATAATTAGAAACGCACTTAAACGATTATATTTCTTGAAAAATGTTCGATTCTCACTCAATTTACTTCATTTTAAAAGGATGATTTTTTTAGGGGGGGGGGGCTTGTGACTGACCGAAATTGCGCCCCTTACTTCGAAAGGCTGGACCTGAGTACTGTCTGTCAATCACAAGAACTGCTGCTGCCCAAGTTGCTATGGAAATTTGGCTCGTTCATTTTGAGGAGTGACTGGTCGTAATTTAATTTTGTTTTCGACGGATGTAGGAGCAAAAAAGTAGTTTACTAGTACAGATTTTCGTGCACCAATATCATTAGTTGTATCCAATTTGTCATCAAATGCGCCAATAGGACATACTTGGTATTTTTTCAAGCATCCATCACTTACGGAAAATGAGTGTGTCTGTGAGTGTACGTTTACGTGCGCGTGCGAGCATGAGTGGAGGAAGGGTCCGTTTATACAGCAGACAATCGCAGACATTGCAGCGCGAACAATTGTGGTGATAGACTGACAGTATAGAATTTAAAATTGCGCTCACAATTTTATTTAAAAAAAAATTTTTGGAAGTTTCCAAGTACAGATTGCTGGAGTTTTGTGATCTCTAAACGAAACAACTTGTTTTTACAAGTATCACTCTTTTATTATCTGGCAGGTATTTTCTCGTTCCTTTCTATTTTGCATGACACGTGCGGAAAGTAACGGAACAAAATGAATGACAAGATATAAAGGAGGCTTTTGCTGTCTCTGGAAAACAATCCTTTACTTCAGTTACCAGGTTCTTAATTGTTCTCTCTCAGAAGGCACTTCGCAATTTTTTGTAAGGTCAATTCAGTAAATCTTGCCCAGGTAGCAGAAATGGCAGTTCGGAAACTGATGTTCACATAGAAGCAGTTAATAGCTCGGATAATTCACCGTTTCGATCGCTCCTACTGCAGGTGATGGTTTCTGAAACTGGTTTCTACTAGAGACGCCTTAATAATGGCTATCCTTACCACTTGATGACTGGTATTGCTTCTTTATCCTCAGGCAGCCACACAGCTTCTGCATTTACCGCTACATCGTTGTTTTAGATTCGTGGGAAAAAATACCTAGGAATAGAATTCTGCAACAAATCCGAACTAACTGAAAACTGCCACTTTTGCATTTATCGATGCGAGATTTCAAATCAATATGTATCTTTTTGACGTGAATACGTCTTTAAAATCGAAATAGTTCTGGGGCATGCATGAAAAGTCAAACGTTATGGTAAGTAGGTATTTAATTAATGTCGCACTGGAGCGACACAATGGGCTATTGACAATAGTTTCGGTATCAACCCTCGAAGAGAAAGGTCCGAGGACAACACCACAGAATTTTGAGCCACGGCCAGTTGACCTGAACACCTGAGCTGACACCCCACTCTCCAAACCTCCGCACCACGCCAAGGTGAGGACATTTGAGGCCACGACAGATTTAACGTGCACCAGACCCCCTTTGTAATCTACAGTCTTTGGTTGGATTTGAACTCGCAACCCTCCTATCGCAAGTTCATTACTCTTTCAACCGGGCTACAGCGCCCATCGAACGTTATGAAAAGTGTTCTAGTGTTTTGTCTTAAGAATGTAGAACTAGAAGATACATCCACAGAAGATAAAGCGTCGTGTGTAAACAAAGGATATCTGTCCCCGGCATGTCTTATGGGTCGAGCGCGCAGGTACACTGAGCTTGGAGATGGGGGCCGCAACATGTCGACATTCTACGGTGCAGGGAGAGCAGTGGGACAGATTCACTTTGGATTGCGTGGAGTGGGGACTACGTATGTAGTGCCATTCGAAAGATAACGAACTACACTCCAATGACAAGGTATCTCGTCAGTTGCGAAATCGGTCAGGTCTTGTTGATTCTCGTCGAAACCACTTGGAGGGCTAAGAGAACTATATACGGTATTTGTAATTATTTTGTCAGGAATTTTAGGGCAATCCTTAAGGTGGTATTTACTCATTAAGACAATTCTTAAAGGGGCAGATCTCGCTACTACAATACAGTGTAAACATCTTTGTTGGCAATCATGTCCGCTAAGTAGTCGAAAGCAGGCGAGTCCTGCAGCTCTGGATAAGGAACCTGGGATACGAGCTTAATCCTCAATAAAACATTCCGGTTCTTCCCTGTAGACATTTTCGTAGATCGAGAGTCTGTTAGTCCTTATAGAATAGCATAAAAGCCTATTGATGTTACGTGTTACGTAGAGGTAGAGAGGGGGCTTATGCTGGGTCAACTGTTCATTGCCACAGCGAAGGCGCTAGAACATTTTCCAGGTGGTGCGAGATCATCTCCTAGATACGCCCCACACCGTACATTTTAGAGCACCTTCTATGAAATCGGTTTACCGATCAATTAAGCGACATATAGGCTACCTTTTGTTTATTAGAAATTATTATAAGTGTTTTAGTTTAAAAAAAACCCTTATTCGATAAGTAGATTTTTATTAAACAGCAGATCTCGGAATAATTTATACTTTTTGCAATATCGTTTTCAATGGATATAATTGCAAAATCCGAAAGCATTTCCTGGCAAATAATCGAACATAAATAAGTTTTGATTCACCTAAGTGAACATATTCATCCAAGTAGTTTAATAATGTTTTTTTTTATGTTTAGAAAATATACACCAAATGAATGTACAAACAGCTATAGTTTACTCCGTGCATTATTTGATTTCGGCGCCACCCCAACTAAGGCAGCGCCCGGTGTGGTCCCCAAAGTCAGAATGAAAAGAAACAAAATAATTATTTTTCTGAGAATCTGCTATGTGGGAATCAAGTGAAGAAGTACTGCTATGATAAAAAAAAAGGTAGAGCGATGAGAAAATGTACCGAAGCTCTATCTTAATCATAATTCATTGCTGTTTGTGAATTTTTCTAATGACACGTTAGCCCTGTGATTGAGCGAATTAAGGCTTGGCGCGAATGCGCACACTCAGGTGTCTTGCAGGTACTCCAACTACAACAGGTGGAATCGGTGATCAATGCTGTTTCACATCCGCAAGTAGCACATGTGAGGCAGTAAAACTGGTACACAAGCACGCACTAGTAACCGCACAGTTGTGTTTGCACTTCTCTAATGGTTCCTGGGCGCACCCTACCAAAACGATGCGAAAATGTTGTTTCTCATTGTCACTCTAACATGAACGTAGCAATTATATTGCGCACAGAAAAAAGAGTCAAAGCTGAGGGTGTTTGAAGATGCATTTGCTCTAATTGAACCACAATAGCTGCCAATCAATCCCTTAATGTATTTTGGATTGAATCACTCGGTCCTTTTCTCTCAGTGATCAATTTTAGTGCGATGAAAAAGGTGTCAAAATCCACACTAAGTGAATCGTCTTGAACTCGTTTCGGTGCTTATCGACTGGTAGGTGAACGTCGGGATTTGCGTGAAATGGTGTCTACTAATATTACACCATTCCAAATATAACATATAACATTAGATGGATAATGACTTCTAATACAGGATGCGCCATGTTTCCCTTTTGGAGAATGCGTGTGTCTCACTTTAGTTAATTTTCCATCTTATTCTTCCACAGAAATAAAGTTTAATCAAAACAATCTTAATATAGTTTTTCAGAGAGCAATAGTCGCGGAAATCTAGTTCAGAATCAATCCAACACCTATCCTACCCTACAATAATGGACCGGACGCCAGCGGATGTGCATAAAATCCGTCTTCTTGTTTGGAGGTATTTTTCGTAATATGACCTGGGACCTTTGCATGTTGTACCTGGTCAATTGAACGCCGACGCCTACACGAACATTTTGGACAATCAAGTTCCTCCTACGCTCTGGCAATTTTATGGAATGGACGAATGTTACTTCCAGGATGACAACGCTCCATGTCATGTTGCAGCCTCTATCAAGCAGTGGTATCAAGATATGGATGTAAAACGTTCCCTGGCCTGCTCAGAATCCCGATCTAAACCCCATATAACATGTGTGTGACGAGTTAGAACGATACTTACGGTCCAGGGAACCTCTTCAAAACCTTGTTGAAAGTATACCAAGAAGGGTTGCTAGTGTAATTGCAGCACGTGGTGGACAATCCCCCTATTAAAGCATGTCTTCTTTCCCTTATACCATCACATCTTGCTGCCCGGTCCATTATTGCAGGGTAGTGTATTTATTAATTTAGAGGTAAGTTCCCGTGGAAGAGATTTTAATACTAATCCCTGTCCTAAAAAAATCCACAGGATATAGTACTCCCAGTTATAAAGCTCTGTACCTAAAAAATTATTTATGCTCAAAATCTTTGCTAAACTTTTCCGCTTTTAGCAAAACTGATGCATGCATCAATGTAATTGTTGTTCAAACATTTCTAACTATATAAATCAAATATTGTAACCCTATTAGTAAAATTATTAGTCACTAGGGGGCACGCCCCCTGCTCGCTGACGCTCGCCAACCCCCGGAGGATTGCTTCACAATCCGCATTGGATCGCTGCGCGAACCAAAACTCGCTTCGCTCGCATCAATGAAGACATGTGTCCTAGCAGAAGTAATTGTTTACAAAATATGATATTCCAAAACAATACTTTTCAAATCAAAATTTTTTGCTGTTTTTCAGAAAATATATATACAGTACCTCTAAAATCAGAATTCAAATGAAAACTTTGAGCAAATTTTGACTCGAAATGTGAGCGCTGATTTGGAAATTGAATACCCAGCATGTTGTTTGTATGTACATTTACCCCTGAACTTGATCCACCCACGCTTTTTCATTCAGTTTGTAGTCGAAAGTTGTAGTGCAAGCGTCTTGTTGAACTATAATTGTTGACCCTGAAAAGGACCTTTTTTTAAATGTCCCTGAAAAGATCCTCCGCTTTATTTGATTTCTATTATAAACTGCACAGCTCGATTAAAATTCGTTTTTTTCCAATAAAAAATTTCATCCGATAACGCTATAAATTTAATTGAAGCGCGAGGCTCCGTGATAAACAAACAATCGTACAATGTTGCCAAAACGCGATAACTAATAACGTCTTTTTTGTGAGCCACGTAAGAGAATTATATATATAGATTTTACTCATTATTGTAGAGTAATTCTGTGCAAAACGGCAAAATGTTCTTAGTCATTTTTTTAATTTTTCGTGACAGCAATTTTAAGATTCAAGATTCAATATGTGTCTCTGTTTTTTTTTTTTTTTTTTTTTACTTATTACATTTTTTCCACCTTTGCTTTCTTATAAACTGAAAGAAAAAGACTTACGACATTTTGCCACCTTCTAAACATTAACAAACCAGACTCCAGAATGGGACTTACGCAATTTTTTGGGAAAAGTGACTTGTAACATTTTGCAATCAGAGCACAGAATTTGTCTTCGACTTGACCAAAATGTGTTCGAAAGTTTTTGTTCATAAATATAAAATTCTAAATGATAGAAGCTTTCGAATAATTTTTAAATGTAACATCCATACTGTTAAAATACTGAATTTGGAAATCATTCCCTGGAAAATTAATTTTTGCAATACTTTGAACATTTTTTTCATTGGAACGAACATTTTCAGGTACTGCCCTCCCTTTTTAACTAGTCTCAATTTTCTATGTTGTCCAAAATAATATCGGTCCACCTCAAATCGCCAAAAAACAGGCACAGCAAAACGCAAACTTCGGAATAAGAGTCAACAGGTCTGTACTATCAAATTTCAGTTCAATTTTCTAACTGAATGAGGTTGAGTTTGGTATGGTGTTGTAATTAACGTCGCACTGGAGCGATACAACGGTCTATTGGAAACAGCCCAAACGGAACGATCCGAGGACACGTAATTTTTAACCTATTCAGATGATGAGGTTAGACTTGAACTGGCACCACACTCTCCAAACTTCCACACCTCGCCAACGGAAGGATCTATGAGGCCATAACAGATTTAACGTGCACCAACACAGTTTGTACACAACCGTCTTTGATTGGATTCCAACTCACAACCCTCCGGTTGCTAGTCATTTTCTCTTGCCACCGGTCTACCGCGGTCTGCTATTAATCGAAACTTTTAAGTGCATTGTAACACTGTAACGTGTATTGTGTCAAAATAGTCAATTATTAGGATGACTAATAGATTAGTTAATTAACGTCACTCAGGAGCAACACAACGGGCTATTGCTGACGATCAAAGATCAACCCAAAGGGAAAGATCCATAGACAATTCCACGTAATTTTGAACAACGGTCAGATGACAAGGTTACACCTAAGTTGGCACTCCACTCTCCAAACTTGTATATCACACCAACGTGAGGACCTTTGAGACCATGACAGATTTAACGTACACCAGCCTCTTTAGTGCACTTCGTTCATTGGTTGGATTTTCGAACTCGAAACCCTCCGTTTTCTCATCTGTTACTCTTCCAACAGGTAACTATCGGAACAGGCTGGTCTTGATTGCGCCAACCAATCGCTCTTGTGGTTAAGCCTCTGGATCGGAAGGTTCCTGGATCGAATTCGGGCCAGTGCATGTATATCTGTAAGCGTATGGTGTAGAGGCGGCTGGTGATCCTTAAATCTGTCGTGAAGGAAGGTGCTCACGTTGAATTGGTATGGAAGTTTGGAGAGTGGGGTGCCAGCTTAGGTGTTGCCTCGTCATCTGACCGTGGTTCAAAAGGGACGTGGTGTTGTCCGGGAATCTTTCCCTGAAAGGATTGATCCCGGACCGTCGTCAATAGCCCGCTGTGTTGCTCTAGTACGACGTTAATTAAATGTACCACAGTTTACCTCCCTGACTGTGTATCTTCCAGTGAGTGCAACAGTTCATTTCCAAAATGTGGGTTAACCCACTGTTCGACGTTCCACCACTCAGACCGAAGAAATATTAGAATCCGCATTGTTCGCTGCTTTTCTGCTCTCCTCGCTTCGAGTATCTCAATCGCAGCTTGATTCCAGGAAGCAAAGGAGGGCTCAGAAAGACGAGAAAAGAGAGCTTTTTCCTGATCTCTGTGAGTCACATCGAAATGATGCGCTCTCCAATCGACCAGAACTTCCGGTGTGGATCGTACGCTCTTCGGGTGGATCTCCTTTCATCAATGGAAAGCGAGGGATCGTCCTTCACGAGTGCGTGCCTTTCTTTATCGAGCCTCAAGTGACGATCCTCGAGGTCGCTAGGGCATCAATACGAAGGCCTTTCGAGCAGAGCCTCGCTTTGGGTTGGTTTGTTTTGAGATTTTATGGCGCAAAGAGCCATTTTTGGCGTTGCCGCGCCAGACACCAGACGTACAATAATAGATACACTCAATGATAGTTATCGCGCCAACCAACCGGTATAGTGGTTAAGTGTTAGCCTCTAGATCGGAAGGTCCCCGGTTCGAATCCGGGTTAGGGCATGGATGTTTGTAAGCGTATACCATTTCAGGTGTTGCTTCGTCATCTGAACATGGTTCAAAATTACGAAGTATAAAATGTTAGGGGCAATGATGTTCCTCCCACTGGGTGCTCCTTCACAAGCGGCCATCACTTCCGACCTTGTAGTGGCCAATGACTTAGGTCAAAATGTGCCCGCCATTAAAAAATAATAATAGTTATCGAAGAGGTGGGTATATAGGTAGTTAAATTAACACCGTATTGGAGCAACACAACGGGCTATTGACGACGGTCTGGAATCAATTCCCCAAGATCCGAAGACACCACGTCATAAAGAACCAGGATAAGATGACGAGACAGCACCTAAGATGGCACGACACTCTCCAAACTTCGACCTCCCACCAGAGTGTATGACTCGTTCTCCAGAAAATGCCCTGGTGGTGCCCTCTCGTTTGAGGGCCATATAGGGCAGCAAAAATGCATTTAAAGTTTTGCCAGTGGACACTTGGGGATGTCTCCTATGAACACGGACAGAAGGTTTTTAGGACATGCAACAAGTGCAGGACGGTCAACGCATCGCCTGATCATATTTTAACTGTCTTGAGTTTATCCTGGACGAGGTTTACTCCTTTCTCTTCTTGGATGTTTTGGAGGTTTATGGGCTCATGGATTTCGTCTAGCATAAATAGACCCTATCGGAGATTAGAAACAACAACAACGGACGCGAAGGTCGACGACTGTCGTATCCATAATTCTCAAAGCACCCAACAATCTTAGAATCCACCTCACACCGACAGGAGGACTTTTTAAGACCATGACAGATTTAACGTGCACTGACCCGTTTTGTATACGACGGTCTTTGGTTCTCTGCCAGAAGAAAGAAATACACCTAGGGAGGAATGCACCTGACAGGAATCGAACCTCCGAGGACATTGGTGATTGGCGCCCCTACCCCTGTCGCCCCATCTTAGTTACGCCACTGGGTACGTTTGGTTGTGGGTGGTAAAACTTCTGGCGGCTGGTACACCTTAAATATGTCGTGGCCTAAAGTCCTCTCGTTGGGTGGGTGTGGAAATTTGGAGAGGGGGGTGCCAGCTCAGGCGTTTCTTCGTCATCTGACCTTGGTTCAAAATAACGTGGTGTTTTCCTCTGATTTTTCCTTTATTGATTGAACCCGGACCATCGTCAATAGCTCGTTGTGTCACTCTAGTAAGACGTTAAATAAAAATTACCAATGGACAATTATCGAGCAAAAGATACAGAGGCTGTTCACACATTTTTTAAACAATGTATATTGCATTCACAAAACTAAATTACAAAAAAATTCTTGTGTTTTAAATGTTCTATTTGATAGCCCTTATTCTGAACTATATTTCGACACCCTAATTTCCAGGATAATAATACCTTTTGAAGTGTCAGAAGAGTTATTCTATCCCATTCCACCTGAACAGCCTTCCAGAGTGCTGTAAGGGTTGTGGGACGACGTTTGGATAATGCAGATTTTAAAAGTCCGAAAGCACAAAAATCCATAGGTGATACATCGGGAGATTTAGTAGGGATATCAGAAGGGTATGGCCTTGATACCGGTTTTTTGTTCCATTTCGTTTAGGAAATTTACAGTGGATTTTGATGTGTGACTGCTAACTTTGTCTTAATGGAGTTCCACAGATGGATGGCACTGTGGGTAAAGCGATGGTATTTCATTCAGAAAAATTGGCGATAAAATATGTTCCTGATAGTATTTGGAGTTAATCTTGACATTTTGTTCCACTCTCTTTATTTTTAACTTCGGCAAGTTAGTTTATATGAAAAACCAGCAACAATCATGAATCCCTTAGAAAAACTTTCTTTCGATTCTGTGAACCATGTACTTAATTTTTTTCTCCCCTTTTATGGTAATAAATGGCTCTTTTTTTGCTGCAATCATTTAAATACACCCATGATTCATCTATTGTGACAATTTTTTTTTTCATTTTTCTTTGGAAAAGTGTTTCTTATTTAGAATTCGGCAGCGTGTCCTGCGTTCAGCGATATGCTTTAGAGAAAGACTATGCACATTGCGTTTTTCCGCTCTTTTAAGACTTAATTCAACGTTTATCATTTTGTTTACAGTGGACACCTAGTATTTTAATGATTTTGCAACTGTCCTTTGACTAGGGGGATTTTCTTTTAACATTAAACAACGTACCTTTGCAATAGTCGAAGATGTCCGTTTGTTCCTTGGATACTTGTTTGGAATTTTTGTCTCACTTGAGGCTCCAATTTGACGTTTTTTTCCTTTCTTGTTGACGATATTACCTATCGACGCTTTAGATATCACAAAACCATGACTCTCACATCGTTTTGGGGTAACGGAATACGAATATTTCTCTTCGGAAAGAGCATAAATATAGCCTTCGAACCACTGCTTCGTTAAAAACGCCATTTTGATTAAAAACAAACCTCTCAAGCAGCAGGCGAAAATTTTGACTTTTAAAAACATAGTACAACTACAATTATTTCTTTTGCAGCAAACGATTTTTTTATTACCGCTAACCAAAATCGTCTAAAAAATGTGCAAACAACCTCTGTAATGTTGACTTCTGTAATCGAATGACTCAGGCATTTAGAAATAAATCCAATTTCAAATCTCAACCGACGAATTTTAACAGGGTCTGTAGCTGCTTCCCCCGATCTCTAGGAGCAGTCTCTATACCTATAGCTATTGGTGTATTTCTTTGTTTTGTCTCCTAACTTCCCTAGTGTGTTTGACCGCGGTAGAATAGCAAATTAACAACCGGAAAGTTGCAAGTTAGGATCTTGATCCCACTATTGACCATCGTGTTCGTGGGGGTTGATGCACGTTTAATCTCTCGTGGCCAGAAATGTCCTCACGTTGGTGTGGAAAGTTGGACAGTGGGGTGCCTGCTCAGGTGTTCTGGTAATTTAACCGTGGTTCAAAATGACGAGTCATTGTCCTTTGACCTTTACCTTCGGGTTGCCCCTGGACCGTGTGTTGCTCCAGAATAACCTTAACTAACTACCTGCCCATTTATAATTTCTTTAAACCAGTCTTTAGATAACGACTGCTAATAGAGGGATGATCAGTGTAAAATTAATCAAAATGCCGGTGAAGAAAATTTACCAAAGCTAATTTGGTTTTATTTCCAATTGGCAATATTTAAAGTTAATTTTTTTTTTAAGTGACATTGCATTCCACTTTGCCAAATTATACCACACGTTCCGAGAGGTTACACTAACTCCCTATATGTGTGTGTGCATTTAGTTTACAGAAAAACTAATTTAATTTGAATAGATTCGTTTGAGATTACAGAATTATATCCTTTAGAAAAAAGTTGTTATCATCAAAGGTTATTGAATCCATGCAAAAATCAATCCTTACAAAAATACAATACATACAAAAATACATACTCCATACAAAAATAAAAGGGAATCCCTACTTTGAAATGTATCCAAATTCGGCATTACCCCTGTAGTTCCGTTTCGCTGCGTAGATCCTCTCCCAACTGGGAAACGACGTCATGCGTTCAATCGTATTCCAGAGGGAACAATCTTTTCGTGAAAAAGCAAAGGCAACTCAAAACTGAGATTTCCCTTGCTTTGAAAGAAAAGGAACTGGAAAAAGCCGTGGAAATCAAATCAGGATGTAGGTATTGAATTCGCAATGAACAAATACGAATTCTGGGAACGAATTCTTAAAATTTCAGTTTTGGAATTGTTTTTATCCTTTTGGCTCTCTATAAACATTTACATTCTTGAATCTTATCACTTTTCTCGAGAGATATGTAAAGCAGCCTTTTGGCAAAGGAAATACCTCGAGTCTACAACTATTTAAATGCACAAAAAGGTTTTCCAAGTCGAGCTTGTATTACGTAATTTGCAATCTGTTTTTGCTAATATTTTAAATATCATTTACAACCATCAATGTACACTTCTGAAAAAGGCTTTTTTATCCATCGAAATTTAGTGATTATTTTAGATAGATTTGTTATGATGCGAAAATTTCTTTTCGAGGAACCACACTAGTAGAATAATATCAAAGTAATCAATTAAACCCTGTAACGAAATGTACAAACTCTATTATAATAATATTTTCCACTTGTTGCACAACAATCTCAAGTAAGGTGGAATTTTTGCTCTATTGGCATTCCTCGATCTATTACTTACATTTCGTCACGCCATTTTAACAACCGCAGGGTTGTGAGTTCGAAAATTGATCGAACTGAAGTGTATAAGGAAGGTAGCGCACGTCAAATGTCCTCATGCTGGTGTGGTAAAGAAGTGTGGAGAGTGGGGTGCCAGGTCAGGTGTTGTCCTCGTCATCTGACAGTGGTTCAAAATTATGAGGTGTCTTCGGATTTTTCCCTTCTGGATGGATCTCGGACCTTCACCAATGTTCCTCTGTGTTGCTCCAGTGGGGCGTTAATATTCAACAAGGCAACATCGGCATTTGAACGCAAACATTTTTATATCTTCGCAACCAAGCCTGATTACAGTTTCACTGCGGATAATGGATCCATACAACAGTTTTTTTTTTGTTTCGATTTGTCATTACGATCAATTTTTGCTGCACGAGGGGCAATTATACAGGATCTACGCCTTATAAAATGTATTCAAGCCACTAACTTCGACGTGGATGCACCAAACGCAAGGCAAGTGCGTCAAGTTATTTCGAAAACAAAGGTATTTTGGTGTTTGGTATTTTTTAATTAATGTAAAACTAAAGCAACACAGCGAGCTAGTGGGGACGGTACGGGACCAATTCCGAAGGGAAAGATCCGAGGACACCACGTCATTTAGAACCACGGTCAGATGACGAAGCCACTCCTGAGATGACCCCCAGTCTATAAACTTTCAAGCCATGCCAACGTGAGGACATTTTAATATACGACGGATTTCACATACACTAGCCCCCTTTGTACAACACGATGGCTAATCCGTTGCTCTTCCAACCGGGACCCCGCGACCTTGAAAAGAAAGGATGGTGAGTAGGGATGCTATTAGCGTAGTTTGGGCTTCCTGGATTCGCAACCCTCATGTTTACCAGACACAGTAAACCCAATGGGAAAATAATAAACCTCTAGGGTACCCGTGGCTCGTGAAGCCCGTACATGCTGTACCGGATGAAATGGAGTAATGACAATAAGAAATGGTAGCGTAAAAGAACAAGATCTTTGAGTTTCATCACTATAACATTTATGCTAGCATCCTACAGCTTTACATACACTACCTTACAATAATGGATCTGACAGCAAGATGTGATCGTACATGGGAAAGAATACATGCTTTAAAAGAGGGATGGTCCCCCACGGGCTGCAATGACATTAGCCACCCTTCTGGGCATACTTTCAACAGGTTTTAATACACAGCTATGGGTATTTGTGCCTCCTTTCCTGCTGCAAGAATGTCGCCGGCTCAGCTGCAGATTTCGGAAGTGGTTTCCTGGTCCGTAAGCGTCGCTCTAACTCGTTCCGCAAATGTTCTATGGGGTTTAGGTCGGGACTGAGCAGGCCAAGGAAGACGTTTTACATCCATATCGTGATACCACTGCTTGACAGAAACAGCAACATGACATGGAGCGTTGTCGTCCAGGAAGTAATATTATTCCACTCCATAAAATAGCCAGTGCGTAGGAAGAACCTGACTGTCCAAACTGTTCATGTGGGCGTCGGCGTTTAGTTGACCAGGAACAGTATGCAAAGGTACCAGGCCATACCACGAAAAACACCCCCAAGCAAGTAGTCGGATTTTATTTAGATCCACTGGCGTCCGGTCTATAATTGTAGGGTAGGGTATATGTACAGCAAAGTTACAGATATTTTGGGACAAGAAGGGTTCGGCAGAGGTTAGCGAGAGCGTCCTTGCACTCTTAGGTCTCAATGGTCTCTGGTCTTCCAGCGTTCGAGGTCGCTTTCAGCTGAAAACCACGTGTCGATGGAATCTTCAGAGTTCTCGAGGAGCTTGAGATTTGTGAGATCGTAATGTCAATGTAACGTCAGATGAAGATGGTTTGTATCAAGTGTCCGGAACTTTATGAACGATGTAACGTCAAATACAGTGCTGTAATAGTACTTCTAGGGTTAGTTATGAACAGTTGATCACTTATGTATTCCAAAAGGGGGCTAGTCATTTTTTAACACGTGCCCACTTTGAGAATGCGTGTTGCCAACTTTCAGTGCTTTAAAAATAAATAAATACTTCAAAGTCGGTCTTTTCGAATTGATAGTGTTGAGTAACTGATCAATTTTGAATAACAGTAGGACCCTTGGAGCAACTGTTGATTGAAAGCGTTTCAAAATGTTCATCACACCTTTTGACAATCTTTAACATTAACCCTCTGATATTTCCGATTTGTGTAGCATTGCTTTGAATATATGAGAGAGAAGAAGAAGAGAGAGATAAGAGAAGAAGAGAGAGAGAAAAGAAGAAGAGAGAGAAAGAGAAGAAGAAGAGAGAGAACAAGAGAGAAAGAGGAAAAGAGAAAGAGAAGAAGTGAAAAGAGAAGAGAGAGACCTCACAATACGCACAAATAGTGACTAACTGACCACATCGACTGACTGAAAGAATCCCGGGAAATATTCAATTGGTCCAAAAGGGCAAACCTTGTTTAAAAAAAACATGCGTAAAAGTCTACAGGGGTTGCGGAACGGATATATGCGTGTGAAACCGTCAGTGTTGTTCATCTGAGCGTCACGAGATTTCCGAGTAAATTAAATTAGTCAGCGAGTTAATGTAATATTGCTTTTACTCCGTTACACACCTAATGACAAAATCATTTATTGAGTAAGCAAATTCATGGATTGTAACGTAGTGGGCCGAGTGGTGTGCCTTTCAACATAACGAAACAGCCTGGTTTACAAATAACTTGCATTTATTTTGCAAATAATTATATATACAATAATTACAACAGGTATTGGCATCCCTATGTCATGGGTGGTGCAAAACAGGCTAAAAGCTAACAGCCGCGGCCTCATAAAACGAGCACCGCAAAACGAAAAACCTCTGCTCTCTTCTAGCTCTGCAACCGATATCATTGTGTCGCCAGACCCCCCCCCCGCATTCAGCCAGCTACAACTCACTTGCACCCCAAAACAAATGGGACAGCTGTTGCGACATTCATCAGCAGGGCTCGGAAAAGGAATTCTCGATCAAAGGTTAGTGGTGAACGGTCGAACGGTGTTTGCGACGTCACAGGATCCTTTCAACCATTAGAAAGTTTACTAATTTTCTTGGATTATAATCCTTTGGAAGATTATATTTGTTTTTTACTTAGGATGTTGGGCGCTATTTTGTAGTATGCCTTAGAGAATCACTCCTTGAAGATGGCGACCAAGAAATGGACACTCCTTGATATCTACAAATTCTTTTTTTTTTTACATCCTATTTACATCGTGCAGTTTACATGTTTTCAGAAACATCTGAAATACCCGACCTTCTGTCGGCTCCCGTGCCCCGCACACACACCTTTGCTAGCTAACTCTTTCTGAAAGTGTTCTTGATCAATAAAAGTCTACAATGTCATGTTGACTGTGCTTCTCTCTATTGCGTGAGTGGGACATTAATAACATCATAGCTACAAGGATAAAATCCTTTCGAAAGAAGCTATTGATAGGGAACTTCACAAATGGTTAAAAGCCATGCAGGGAGAACTGCATGCTGCAAGATGGAACTCCTTAAAGTGTTTAAGATCAAACTTGGGGATTCTGCCTTCTTGACTATCGCAGAGATTTCCCACTGTGCAAGCAACCTGCGAGCTGTAAGCTTATAGACCATACTGCATACACGTAGCATGTAACAGTCATCAATTCTGAATTACCAATCTCGAAGGAGCTCGGATTCCAAAGTTAGAAACTGTATCTTGCAATGGCCATGATTGTATATGCCATAAATCGGACATTAAATATGTAGCAACCAAACAATTTAAGGACATTTGGCCGCATAATTTGTGCAGAAATCCGGTCGGCTTGTTTTGTAAGACAAAAAATCACGCTCTCCTCATAAAGTATTCTTGCCTGTTCGGGTTTTAGCAGCTGCGGCTGAAGCATTCGATCCATTCCGCTTTTGCTGCAGGAGGGTTGGCGATCTTGGTGAGCTACTGACAGCTGTATCTTCCTCGTGCTCCATTCTGCTCTGATGTGTTTGTTCAGCTGGGAATTACTCTGCTTCCTCGACACCTGTGTGTTTTGCGCAACAGCATTACGTATATGGCAATATTTTGGTATAGTTAGCAAATTTCTCGGCTGTAAGACTAGTTTGAAACAAACGTCAATCGTTATTGATTTCACGGTTATGATCTGATAATTTTTTCCCTTAAATCTTTCTTAGCATCAAAGCAAACGAAAGACAGTAGTTAACTTGATGCTTATTACCTAAAATTTCTATTAAAAACGCTGGTTTTTAAAATTTTATTTAAAACGATGAAAAATACTTTTATTAGATACATAAAATGCACTTGGAAAATAAAAGATGTTATTTGAAAACGGATTCATCCGAATACTTTATATTTTCTTCAAAATTATGCACCAAATGGACTCAACATTATGAGTCAGGAACAAACATCCTTCTTTTCTATACAAAATGCACTAAATGTTTGAAGTTTTGAGGCACTTTCAATGTTTGAAGGCATTTGGTTGGCTGGTTTGGGGGATTATGCCGAAAAAGCTATATTTGGCCATTCTGCGCCAGACGCAAGATAGACAACGTCAGGTAATGGACATGCACATACATAAAGAAAATTTTGTCACAGGAGAAATACACCCAGAACCTGATTGGAATAAAACCTGCGCCGCCTACAACTCGTAGGTTGCTAGCGAAATGGGCTTACCAACTTAGTGCCTTAAATAGACACATTTCTTGAATCTATTTGTTAAATTATACTTTAATGATTATACTTTTGTTAATTCGAATCTATATAAATAAGAATGGAGTGTTTGTTTGTACATTCAATACTTTCGACCCATTTCAAGTTTTCTATCCGTTTTGGACCCTTCTGATGACGAATCCGCCTTTTTCTCGTTTGGTGTCTGTCTGTCTGTCTGTCTGTATGTTGTGCCCTATACACGTCCACGCGGTTTAAGATATTTTCATGAAAATTTGCATACAGTGAGTACTTATCTTCATTTAGTGAGTGGCATTGGTTGCGAAAGTCTGTCTGTCCGTCTTTCTGTTCTATGTTCGATTTTGTGTTTGTGTAGACATCACATGAATTGTATTCCAGATATTTGATTGCATTATATTTTATTTTATACATTATCTATTAGTTTAGTGAATGCAATATCAAACATTTCCTTATTGTTATATTTAGTTGAGTTTCATGCTAAAACACCTGAGCAAGTATACTTAAATCAACCATAATTTGGTAGTTTTGGAAAAATTGGAATGTCTATTGAATATTACGATTACTTCGATTGCTTTACCAGTACTGCTGAAAAAGTGATTGTACTTCAAAAAAATATTTTTTTTATGGAATTTCATCTCTGATACTTCATTTATTTCGAGTCTTATTTTTATTCTTTGCGCAATGAAAACGATTTCCGAATATTTGGGACAGACGATATTTTTCAATGAAACGAGAATGAACAAGATCGAGCGAGCATTGATATTTTTTCTGGTTCTTTCGCTCTGAATTAATTTCACATTTCTAAATTTTGTGCACTTTTAGTTGTAAGGTGTGGCAACTGTGCGAGATCAAGAGATAAAATTGAATCACAAATTAATATATTTAGAACAATTTTTTGCGACATCTTTTATTTTGTTTTACTTCGCTGTTTCCTGTTTTAAATATTTATTATTTTAATAAATGTGTTTTCCTTCTCATCACACGCAACAGCACCACAAAGTATTAGACTTAAAAATGTTAGGTAAGTCAGTATAAATTTTCAGTAAATTTTAAGTGTAGTTATGCCATTATTGAAAGAATAATGCCGTTATTTAAAGAATAATACCGTTATTGAAAGAATAATAATGTTTATTAATCCAAACTGGAACTTTTTCCAACATTAAAAAATTCGTTGTAATAAGGACAGGAGAAGATTGCAAAATTTCACAATGTCGCATACCGGAGGCAAGAGTGCCACAAGTAAAAAAATATTGTTTTGTTGACTATGAGTGCGAGAGCACTCGCCGTAAATCGTAATTTTAATTAATTGAGTTGAACATGAAAAGAACTTAAGAAAGGGAATTCCAAATCTTCCTATAAATCGTCTTTTATAGTAATAACCTTAGTATCACCTTTCGTCATTTTGTAGCTTTGTCATACAGCAATTGTGCGATGTATGTGAAATGTATTACATGAATGGATATGCATGTGCAGGATTTGTGTCCAAAGTAAGTTGTAGAAAATATAAAGATGGCGAAAGATGTTAAAATAAATTTTATTCTACAAAAAACGCGTAAGTCATTATATATTTTGATTATCTCTTCAATCTAGAGTAAACCAATTCAAACCGAGTAAGGTCGGGTATTTTGCTAGTAATATATAAATTCGAAATTCGTAATTTCAATCATTCACAACAAATCTTGAAGAACATTTTCCTTTCTGTGTTAGAAAATGTATCGTTTTTCCCTGTAATAGTTGGAAATCTGAGATATTAATGAAATGTTGAATGCAAGAGAGTTTAATATTCATAATAAAATTTTCAAACATATGAGAAAACACATTTGATTTGAAACAAACCACGAACTGAGCATATATTAGCAATTAAATATATTAGTGCTTTCTTGATGTTCAAAATTGACACGTCATCGGCCGTAAAATGGTCAATTTGTCTACATAACTATTAAAAGATTCAGTTTGGGAAACGCAGCTTGAAATATTTCTGATCAGCGTAGAATGACAATTTACTTGTTGAAATGAATGCCATTTAATTATATGGGCTTTAATGTAATCACACACAAGTCAGTTTATGAATCCTGCAAAACAAACTAAAATTCATAACATAGTTATACTTTTTAAATATGGAAATTACATATTATATTTTTGCGAATATATTTAAGTTTAAAAAAAATGCATTTCCAAAACAATACCTTAAACAATATTCCAATTGGAACAATCCCTAAAACAGTTCTTCATACGTCATCACGCATTATCTGGAAAATAATAATGCACAACAACGTCTTTTCTTCAAAGTTTCATCCTTTCATGCGTTTATACGTCACTCAATTCTTAATTTGGTTCTTATTTGACTACTTTTCAAAGCGCTCTGAAATTACCTGATTTATCAAAATTTTTGCTTTATTTAATAATAATATATAAACTCTATTTGATAAACTATTTGGTGTCTCAAGAAGTCAACTATCATCTCGACTTCCTATTTCTATTCCATTCTTTTCGATTAAAGTTTAGAAAAGGATGGATCTTAGTCTACGGAAGCAGTTGTCCAGAACATTGGAAGTACACCATTTTTTTTTGTTAATGTTTAGACTTTGCTGGGGATTTTTATCGTATTATCTGGTTTTTTTTTTCTAAAGATAAATTCAGTATTTCTTACAATTATCTTGATAACGTAGTCATGTGTACAATTATTTATATTAATTTGTATGTTTTTCCAAATGAAAGAAACGGGAACTTAATAATGTATTCGATTTCACCTTTTTGCCTTTTGGAAAATATTAAATTCATAACTGAATAGAGTTGTACAATTTTGTTGATTTGAAAGGTTTATAAAATAGTTTTATTTTTAAGTTTATTATATTTGATAAAAGTTGTGCATTTGTGTGCGCTTAATATGTATTGAATTTAAAAATTAATGTTTCATTCATGTCACAGATTTGGAACCTATGACCGCCATTCATATAGTATAATAGACGCACTTAAGATCTCACCGAAACGTTATGATGTAAGTATAACATTTTATAAAATATGTGCCGAATAAACAACTTTAATGTTACATTGATTTCATGGGACGTTATTTAAAATCGATTGCTTTTGTTTTAACAGGAACAGCTGACTAGGATGGATGTGAACCCATTCAAGAAAATAAAACTCAAAGTTCAGCAGTAATTATTACTCCTAAATTTAGGTGTTCATTAGAATATTCAAGCTTACATTTGCAAAATTTCATTATTTCTCTATTTCAACAAAAACAGACTGAGTTAAAGATACTACGTTTTTCTTCTACGAGTTTCTGCATCCTCCGTTCCACCAGTTCAAGTCTTTATGAAATACAGAATACATGGATGAATTCAATTATGTAAGCATCAACTAAATTTACAGCAGTGTACTTAAATGCGTTTTTACGAATGAATGATTTTGAATAGTTACTGATCCTATTAGTTTTCTTAATCTTTTAAAATGTTATGAATTTCAATTGTTTGTTTTTATAGACCCCTACTGGACAACGGTGGAAATTCTGAAACCTTTGACTGCCAAGAAAAGGGCCGAGACCCTAGAGCATTTCATTGAGATTGCCAAAGCACTCCACAAGCTGCATAATCTTTACTCGGAGTTTGCCAGATACAGATATAAGCCCAACTATTATCATTTTTGAAAGATTTAAAAATTTCATAAAAATCTTTACCATTTTCTTTTTTTTTCCACGCGGTACCATATTTTATATACACAAACTATCAAAAATAATATATAAGTTGTTATAGCTTACAATAACTCTGACATCCAAATTTAGGATTACACAAAATTTTGAGAATCATAAACTAAGTATTTTAGGCCATTGATACTAAGTTTATAATTGTAATTGTATATTGCACAAATTTGAAATTATCATCAAGTTCATAATCTAAACTGGTATTATCACCGATATAAACTAAATGATCAAAATCATATTATTAGCGGCCTTATTCCAAATCGATGTGGCCGACCAACCGGTATAGTGGTTAAGGTGTTAGCCTCTAGATCGGAAGGTTCCTGGTTCGAATCCGGGTCCGGGCATGGATGTTTGTAAACGTATGGTGTAGAGGCGGCTGGTGCACCTTAAAATCTGTCGTGGCCGAAAGTCCTCACGTTGGGTTGGCGTGGAAGTTTGGAGAGTGGGGTGCCAGCTCAGGTGTTGCTTCGTCATCTGACCGTGGTTCAAAATTACGAGGTGTTGTCCTCGGATCTTTCCCTTAAGGGACTGATTCCGGACCGTCGTCAATAGCCCGTTGTGTTGCTCTAGTACGACGTTAACTAAAATTACCATTACCATTACCATTACCATTACCAAATCGATGTCACAAAAATCATCTTTGTTTAATATTTAAATTTTATAAATGCTTATTGAAGTGTACATATTTTATGTATTTATCCACAGGAATGTGCTTGAAAGACATCAAAGCAATCGATGGCACCTATCTTAACAATGGAACTGTGGACACCGAGTACCGGCAAATAATGATTGCGAGAACCGTTGGTTTCATCGAGAAATTTCAAGAATCAAACTATGATGAGTGTCATTATTAGTGGATCTCAAAGTATAATTACTAATACTTTTCAAAAAGTTTAAAGGCAAAAGGTTGGTATACTGTGTAATATCTCACACTAAATACTGTGGAAAAATGTTAAGAATATTATTTCTTCGAAGAGACAAAATGTGTTAATATTATTGTGTAATTTTAAGTTTCTTTGTCATTTTATGCACGTATTTTTTCTTACTTATGTGTAACTTGTTTCAGATTTTCTTCCAGAATCGAGGGTAATTTAAGACGGATTGAGTTTACGGAAATCTTTAAGAAACATCTTCCGAATGCCAACTATTTTTAAGTTACCTTTTTTGTTTTCTGATCATTATAGCTGTCTTTAAATCATTTTTATCAGTTTAAATGAATCGATATACATTACTGTTTGTTAATCGTTCCTTTAGAGCAGGGATTCCCAACCGGTGGTACGCGTACCACTGGTGCTACGCGGCAACGTTTCAGGTGGTACGCAAGGATGATACGAGTGACCCAAATATTCTACGAACTTTGTTCGATTTTTTAGTATGTACAACTACATTATAGGAAAAATGGGTTTATATGAAATCAATTTTGTGATTAACGTTTTTATTACATTGTAATAAATGACGCTAACAGTTGCACATTATTTAAAGAGAAACTTCGTTGCTGATTATCTAATTCTATTCAGTGGTCAACTCGGCGAAATTAAGTTGATATCTCTCCCTGTCAAATCGTTTTACGAAGAATTCCTTTATCTTTGCGTATGAGAAATACGCACGGATAATTGGAGATAATTCGCACGAGATAATTATTTGTTTTTAGACCTGTGAGTAAAAAATAAAACTGTAATTTTCAATAATCGTTTTATTTTTTCCTTTATTAAAACATCTTTAATACGAAATACAAGTGCATTAATCATAAAATATGAAGCTTTCTTAGTATTTTAATTAAAATAAAACAAGCCATTGGGCACTTTTTTGACATTAGATATATGTTTTGAAAAATATATAAGACTGGTGGTACGACAAAAATTTCTAAAAATTTCAAGTGGTACACAGTTACTAAAAGGTTGAGAGCCCCTGTTTTAGGGTATCATTGGAGCGCGAACCTCAACCCAGGAAATCCGTTGTCAAAACCAAATGTGAATTACTTAGGGAACATGGAAGGAAAGAGAAACTGTTTTATTATATACTCTTTTATTATGTCTTTTTTATTGACAAAAAATCAAAAACTGATGGCTGAACGTTAAAAATTTAAACCTAAATATAATTATTTTATCAAGTTTTTGTACGAACGTAAAATCAGACAATGAATCTGAATTTGCACACATCTGTTTATCCGATTAATCAATAAATGTAACTTCTCCTTTAAAATAATTATTCCACAAAAAAAAAGCCGACCAACCGGTCTGGTGGTTAAGGTGTTATCCTCTAGATCAGGAGGTTCCTTGTTCGAATCCGGGTCAGTGCATAGATGTTTGTAAGCGTAGGGTGTAGATGCGACTGGCGCATCTTAAATCTGTCGTAGCCGAAAGTCTTCACGTTGGATTGGTGTGGAAGTTTGGAGAGCGGGGTTTGAACTCGGGTGTTGCCTCGTCATCTGACCATGGTTCAAAATTACATGGTGCTGTCCTTGGACCTTTCCCTGAAAGGATTGATTCCGGAACGTTGTCAATAGCTCGTTGTGTTGCTCTAGTACGATGTTAATTAAAAATTGTTATTATTATTATTTCGTTGTTTTGAAAACAGCAGGGGCGTAACAACAGGAGGTCGAAAGGGTTTGGTACCCTAAGCGCCAATGTCTAAAGAGGTAGGGGGACATTTTAGAAATACTTTTAAAAAAATGTGATGAAGATTCTTGGGAAAAAAGTGTTGTAATATTAAACACAATTTAGTGCTTATCCAGAAGTTTTATCCAGTACTATGGCGTAGTGTCTTTGGAATACAACATTTCAAAGACAATCCAACGAAACATGTAGTCCAATGGAATCGTATCACTATTCAGAAAAGAGAGAAGGAACAAAGCAATAGAATGCTCTTCTCACGAACGTCTGGAGAGCCCCTAAGACGCCACAGAGGGCGCCTTTCTTACTTCCATCCTGGAGACCCTGTAAGAAGAAGCCATTCATCCTCTTGGTGGTTGTCTCGAAGAGGTATCTCGTCATTGGCAAAACTAACCATACCTTAATGGACAAGTCTTCTCGTCCATCAAGATGTCTTCGTCTTTCGTCATTAGAAGAAAGTTGGACATATCTGGATTTCTTCATCCAAAAATCAGCAAAATTTGATGACGAAATGTATCGTCAGTAGCAAAATGCTCATATCTTGATGGGCGAAATAGTCCGTCGAAACCACTTGAAGGGTTTGCAAATCGTTTTGCTAATTTTTATGCCTGTCAATAAAATTCAAGAATGGTAATGGTAATGGTAATTTTTAGTTAATGTCGTACTAGAGCAACACAACGGGCTATTGACGACGGTCCGGGATCAGTCCCTTGAGGGAAAGATCCGAGGACAACACTTCGTAATTTTGAACCACGGTCAGATGACGAAGCAACACCTGAGCTGGCACCCCACTCTCCAAATTTCCACGCCAACCCAACGTGAGGACTTTCGGCCACGACAGATTTAAGGTGCACCAGCCGCCTCTACACCATACGCTTACAAACATCCATGCCCGCACCCGGATTCGAACCAGGAACCTTCCGATCTAGAGGCTTACACCTTAACCACTATACTTAAATCTAAGAAGTATTCATATTTGTTCAATCTTATAAATTGTTAATTCATTTCAATCAATTACCCAACTGTGTTGTAGCTACCAGCGAAACGTTGTAGGCGATGTAGGAACAAATCCTCACTATGGGTACTTCTTTCTAGTATGCCAGTAAACCTCTATTAGTGTATGTCCGTCAATTGAAGCTGCCTGCTTTGTATTGACACAGCATAGTCAAATATGGTCATTGCTCCATAAAACCCAACCAAGTGTGCCGAGTGAGAAGCCAGACCAGATGGGATCTCGTAATCTGACCGTGGTGTTGTCCTAGGATCTTTGCCATCGGAAGTTGATTCCGTACTGGCGCTAATAGGTCCGTCGCTTCGGAGGTTGATTCCGTACCGGCTATTTCCCGTTGTGTTACTCTAGTATTACGTTTATTAAATACCTGCCTGCATTTAAATCCAACCATCTTTTAGTATGTGTTCAGGAGAAAAAGTATGTCTTACTCCTATTTAGCAGGACAGGTAATTGGTAATTGGTAATTTTAGTTAACGTCGTACTAGAGCAACACAACGGGCTATTGACGACGGTCCGGAATCAGTCCCTTAAGGGAAAGAACCGAGGACAACACCTCGTAATTTTGAACCACGGTCAGATGACGTAGCAACACCTGAGCTGGCACCCCACTCTCCAACTTCCACGCCAACCCTTTAGCAGGACAGGAATAAATATATTCGAAGAGAAACTACTTGCCGATTCGAAGTCATCTCCTAAAAGTAGAGCTGTGACCCGGTTGGAGGAGTAACGGATTAGCAACCGGAGGGTTGCGAGTTCGAATCCAATAAACACCGTCGTGTACAAAGGAGGCTGATGCACGTTAAATCTGTCGTGGCCTCAAATGTCCTCACTTTGGTGTGGTGTGGAAATTTGGAGAGTGTGGTGCCAGGTGTTGCCTCATCATCTTACCGAGGTTCAAAATTACGTGGTGTTGTCCTCGGATCTTTGTCTTGGGTATTAATCCCAGACCGTTGTCAATAGTCCGTTTTGTTGCTCCAGTACGACGTTAATTAACATAAATACTTACCGAAAATTAGAGCAGTTACCTCAACCCCACGAACCATTTTCACTTCAAGGAATTAACCTACACAAAAAAATAGGAAACAAATAGGGATGATTCATAACTGGAGTTTTATGTCCGAATATTTTACGATTCTGGTTTCCATTCCGAGCAAGCCTTTCGGAACATTATATTTTATTGCCTGAAACTCGGACAGGTGTTTTATCTGACGTTTGTTTTGCTGTTGAAACTTGTTGCCGTCTGGATAGCTAAACCACCTGTCCCCCTTTTCCGGGTTAAGCACATTGGAATAAACCACATCCAATTACCCCAACGGTCTCGGAACGCCAGTGCGATATACTTCACCAGCAAAGCCGGTAGCAAACGTGTGAGCCAAAACCGCGAATCCACAAGACTGCCGATGGCGCGGCGAATCAAAAAACAAAAAAAGAACGAATCAAAATAGCAAACACAAATAAATATGTCCGACCGGACCCTTTACCTGGTGGATAGAAAAATGGAATTCGTGAGGAACTTGACCGCGACGAACGCCACCTGGGTGTGATGAGATGATCTACTGGCGGCGAATTCTGGTTCGACCGCTAGAGCCACTCGCAGGGAGAAAAAGAAAACGTGTGGAATGAAAACAAAAAACAACGAACTCGGTTGAATCCCGCTCGGCTGAGAAGTTTGTTCTGATAGTGTACCATTTCGGACCGAGTGTTCGCAACTGTCGGTTCAGTTGAGTCGAGAAGCGTGATCTGTTTTGTTCTTGGATGGGGGACGAGTGTTCTGCTCGTGCGAGGAATTATTCGCTACCTGTTTCAAGTTGAAGGTCGCTTTTCTGTGTGTGCTCTCATTTGATCATTTGATTCCAACTGTAAAGGTAGGTGGAGATATTTTGCTGTTGGCTTTTAAAAGTTTTCTCATGTTTATTGCCTTTTCGGTGTCGTATTCCAATTTTGTGATTACACCGGCATCGGCGAATATTCACACCTCGTGTCATCATGCGGGTTCGACACGTATCGATTATTGCTCAGACACGTGTGCTCTGCATTCACGAACTTTGTAACTAAAAGGGTTGCAAACTCAACAGGTTTATCGCATTACATATTGAAGGTATAACAGTATCGAAAATGCTGCAAATTATCCTATGAATATAGCACTCGAAACTACTTTTTTGGTAATCGGTGTCCAGTTGTGAATGAAATAATCACAGAATATTTCGAAAAGTCTATACGGAATAAAACAAATTTTTTCAAAAAATAAAAATTAGACTGAATTGAAAAAATGCCAGGCGAATAGCATTTATTGCACATAAAACGGCAGATTGCTGTAAATTATAGTACATTACTCTAACTTCACGAACAAGCTACGCGTTGCTAAAAAAAATATTCCATTGATCTCGAACAGAAATGCCCGATCGTGAATTAAATAATCACAGAATTCACAAAAGTACTAACATAGTAATACATTCTTTTGTCAATTCTGAAAACTTGCCAGGTTTTCACCTACTATTTACAATTAACCTTTAGCACCAAGAATATCACTTGTGTGCAAACGAAGGCATTGAAATGTAAAGATGCAGTTTTGCTCAATTCAGAATAGATAAATATAGCAGATGGTATTTGAACAACTATTTCAAGATTTTTAGTACCACCAGTCTTCTGAAACGATTAATCTTATTTTCTGAAAAATATGTTTATGGTATGTGAAATTTATTAATTACTAACAATTTTGGAGACTGAGTTGAGTGGAAATCCGTTTATAACTTTGAAAATCAAACAATTTTTCTGATTCATAAATGTAAACGGCAGTAAAACAGTAAACAAAAACTACTTACCTATTTGGACACATTGCTGAGAGAAACTCCAACAACATTGATCACGATTTTCCTATCTGTTCAAACTGTCCAAGCGTTTAGAGAAAATAGATGTTTAGAATAGATGTTCTGAAACTTGGTAAATGCCGTAAACAAACTTCATTTTCTGAGTTCGCGACTTATTTTCTGAAATGCATTGAGTCATTTTAGGCCATTTTTCTTCGGTCTATGATTATTTGAGTGACTGGCAACAGATTTTTCGAATGTACTCTTCCGAAGGGATAAATTGAGTTTTTCTTTGAAATTTGTTCACAAAATGTTTCAAAATCCTTCGGAGTGTAGTTGCTAGATAATATCCAAGCTATTCTAATTTCAAACGCGCGTTCGAATGTTGACTTTCAATTCGCAACCTAAAAATAACTTTTCAAAGCCTAATTTTTCATCACAGATCGGTTTTCTGATTATCATCTCACTCGTTTCAAGTGGCGTCTAGACTTGCATCTGTCGAAATACAATTGAATTCCAATGGTCGTATTGAAAACGCATATTTATGCGATTGAAATGCAATTCGCGTAGGTTTTAGTGGACGCTTCAAAATTGTCAGAGTGATTTTCAGTGTGAACACAAACAAGACGTAAAGTAAAGGTTTTACTTCTGCCCAGATGCTCTCTTATGATACATATCAGGGGTTACCTTAAAATGTAGCTTATCGTCGTTTTGTGGCGTTTAATCTACTATTTGCGTTAAGCCATTCACTTTTATTTAGCTCGACAGAAAATTCCTTATACACGGAACAAAATCTATCAGATTGAGAATGTGAGGACGAAAGCATAAAAAATGAGATTTAGAAGGGCACAACTCAAAAGCTTTTCAGTGCAAACAAACAGTAAACTACTGAAGAAAATATTATTCCCGTTAAGAACTCGCTTTATTTATCGCCTTTTTTGACAATGTTTGGCTTTAATTTAAAAAATAAGCGACATGCTGCAATTACATTCGAGTAATATGTCAGGTGAATTTAACAAAACCCTTTCTTTGAGTTTTATTGGCGCAGCTCGCCCAAATATGGCCCTAGAGCGTCATACAACTTCAAAGCTACATACCGAAATATTTTTGTTTAGCTTTAGACAAAAACTCAAAGAAGTAGTCATTTATTACTTCAAAAAAATTTAAAAGTTAAATATACCTTCTAAAATTTACACTGCCTCGAGAAGTGACGGTTTAAGAGAAGTCAATTTGACAAGAAAGCGCGTGCCAAAGAATTGTAAATTGTACTTCCGAGTTTCATATTTGTATAAATCCATCACATCTTTACGTTGTTTTCCAGTACGACGTTAATTAAGATTACATTAGCGTTACATCTTTATTAAAAATGTGTGGTGTATTTCCTGATTTAATTTCCAGAGTTTGTTTTAAGTTTAATTCAGGTTTGTCTGAATAAAATAAAATTTTTGATTTGATTTATCAATTCTTGAGGTAAGATTCTAGTTTTAAACTATCAAAACATAAATATTAACTTGTCTGGTGTTGCATGGCAACCAAAACACTAAACTAAACTAATACAATAAAAACCAATTATACATAGATATGAAAAGCTAAGCAAATGATCATAATAAAAAATATCGCATTCGCAAGTGAGTAATCCGGAATTTCAAAACTTTTTTCGGTTGTAAAACAGCTCTCAATACCGAGAAGCGACTAACCACTAAAGACACGGATTTAAAATAACGCACCGCAAAATGATTTGGAGTATGAAATGTAAACACCATTCTCTATTATGCCTTGAAACGAAGCTGCTTAAACGATTGCAAAGAAACCGTATCAGATGATGGTGTTTTGTTTCCCGATACCATCTCCATATTCGGGCACGTTTAACATTTCCAAGTAATATCACGAAGTATCGAACTCTGGTATCGAATGCAACCGGAATTGCAATAAAGACAACTACCTCGAAGAAAACCGAATCCTACGAATAGTTGAAAGAGTGATTGTTTTTGCTGTTGTAGTGATTGCATTGTTGAATTACATCAACTTTTTCTGACAAGACCGCTTAAGGAGAGTAAACTATTAGCATTTAAAACGAAAATATTAATTTTTAAATGTTTCAATTCGTATAAATGAGCCTCCCTGAAGTTTTTTGTCATCTGACCGTGGTTCAAAATGACGTGGTGTTGTCTTTGGATCCCTTAGGGGATTGATCCTGGACCCTCTTCAATAGCCCGTTGTTGCTCTAGTAAGACGTTAAAATTATCATTGCGTCGTTGGGTGTATTTCTCTGTATAGGTAAAACATTCCTTGTGTGAGTATGTCCATTTTCTTGCCATGGATTGGCATCATAGCTTAACCAGATACATGCCATAAAAACCCATCCCAATCAACCGACCATAGTATAAATAAATGCATACGAAACGCATTCTAAAAGACAGTCGCGGTAACTTGGATGGAAGAGTAACGAATTAGCAACCGGAGTTCGGAACTCGTTCCAACCAGTCTCGTGTATGTGTGGGCTGGTGCACGTTCAATCTGTCGTGGCATGAAATATTGAGACGTTGTATTGCTCCAGTGAGTTGTTGATTTAACGACCACCTACAAGTCATTGTCTAAGGTGTATGCGTTTTTGTATATTGCCATTTTGTTTCGCAAGTATGTTTGGGTGCCTGTCATAATTTAATGTATATTTACTTTTTCACAAGAAATATATTTGGTTATTTAAATCGTATATTAAAAAGTAAATCTTTTAATAAGATTCTAATTTATAAGAATCGGCACCAAGAATGAATTTAGACTTCGTCAGTTACAGCAGTTGTACCTTAAAATGTATAAGAATCGCGCCAGGTAAAAATTTAGACTACAGCCGTTACAGCAGTTGAACAGCATTTCCTGAAGGGAAAAGCATTTACATTAGAGTAAGCTAAAAATATACAAATTTAAAAACCAACTCGAATGATTGTGATAACTTGTCTCTTAATTTGTTTTTTATGGCATCAAGGATTAAAGGATTCCTTTATAAAACAGATAAATTCGTTCTCTCTTTCGCGCATTTTATTATATAGGTAGAGTATACAGGCGATGGAATCTTCCATGCTGTCGAAGGGGTCGTCGTGCCTCAGTGGGTATGTCCACTGCGCTAGCAAACCTTCGAGTTGTAGGCGGTGCAGGTTCGATACCTGTCAGGTGCATTTCTTCTCGGTTGGAAGAGCATCGGATTAGCAACCGCAGAACTGTAAGTTCAAATCCAGTCAGAGACCGTCGTGTACCAAGGGGACTGGTTCCACATAAAATCCGTCGTGGCCTCAAAGGTCCTCACGTTGGGTTGGTGTGGACGTTTGGAGAGAGGTGCCAGCTCGGAGGTTGCCTCGTCATCTAACCGTGGTTCAAAATTACGTGTTGTCCTCGGATCTTTCCCCTTTGGATTGATCCCGGACCGTCGTCAACAGCCCATTGTGATGCTCCAGTACGGAGTTAATTGAAATACCTACCTCCCTGGTTGTATACTCGTATCTCTTCTTCTGTGTCAGTAAAACCTTCTGTGTATTTGGCTGTTACTTGATAGTGTACGTCTTCTGTCTGACCAAATATGGCCCTTGCGCCATAAAACTCAAAAACAACCAACCATGCTGTCAAATTCGAGAAGGAAACCAAGACACTGAATAAGCGGATGTAAGTATCCGTGAACTTTTAAAATACCATAATTACTATGCCCTGACACGAAACATCAACACAACTTCCATGTGCATCAGATTTCACAAAAACAAACAAAAATTCTGCACGGAATATATTAGGCAGAAACGTTTGATTCAATACGTAAAAATGAGTTTCGAATTGCGCCTTATCGCGTGCCATCAGCATGAGCAATTGTGACGCGCAGATCCGATTACTGTTTCACATTTCGAGGACTTACGTCATCAAGGTGCTTTGATTCATGCAGCTTCCCTTTCAAGGTCTGCGGATCTCAGGGCGCGCCGACCTGTTCCAAGTACCAAGGATGGAATACCTCTCGAAGCACCTCGTCCTGTTTGTGGGACCGCGGGAGCCTGGTTGGAAGAGTAACGGACTGGTATCTTAGCGAGTTCGAATCCAACCAAAGACCATTGTGTAGAAAATGGGCTGGTGAACGTTAAATCTGTCGTGGTCTCTAATTTCCTTACATTGGCGAGGTCTGGAAGTTTGGAGAGTGGTGTGCCAGATCCAGTGTGACTGACCGTGGCTCAAAATTAGGCGGTGTCCTCGATCTTCCGCTTAGGGGATTGATCCCAGACCATCGTCAATAGCCCGTTGTGTTGCTCTACTACGACGTTAATTACAAATTACCAATTATTACCTCGGACGTTTTTCTTCGGGGGTTGATCCCGGACCGTCGCCAATAGCCTATTATATTACTCCTGTGCCGACATTAATTAAATACCTACCTAAAGAACCTACCTTCCTGTTTGCGGTTCAGCCTCGTGTGGTCGAATATTTCTCTTTGGGGGGGGGGGAATAAATGATTCTGGACTGTCGTCAATAGCCCGTTGTGTTGCCCAAGTACGACGGTAATTAAAATACCTACCTATCGTCAATCTCGTGTGGCTCAGTGCGTATGTCCACTGCCCTAGCAACCTTCGAGTTGTAGGCGGCGCAGGTTCGATTCCTGTCAGATGCGACTCCCCCTGTGTGAATTTCTCTCCTTTGTGTTTGTAAAACTTTCATTGTGAATGTCTTGCGTCTGGAGAAGCGTTGACAAACATGGGCCCTTGCGCCAAACCAACCAACTATCATGTTTGCCATTCGTGTAGACCAGACCCCTTACCGGTACCAATGTGCTTGGGCCACTCAAGACTATGAAAGTTGTTTTTAATGTAATGTGCAGTAACCTTTTCCATCTTTCGCCGACCAACCGGTCTGGTCGTTAAGGTGTCATGTCCGTTTACTTGACATTGCTTAGCTTAGCGCAATATGCGTGTTTGCTCCATAAAACCCAATTCGGGATTGATCCCGGACCATCGCCAATTGCCCGCTCCAGAGCGACGTGAATTATATACCTAACCTAATACCTATCCATAGAACCCAACCCTCAAGAGTTAGGTAGGAATCAGACATGGATTCGAAATGAATCTCGACGTTAACCAACAGTCCACAAACCGAAGGCAATACTCCCAGTGTATTAATAGCGCGTTTTCACGATTCGCATGCTAAGCGGAAACGCAACTAATCTCCGTGTTTCGGATCTTCACGCAAGAGGTAATCTTCGTTCTCATCTTTAGATCTGCCTTAAATGGAGCGTCCGTTCATGGTTGAGGTGGCAAAAGCAAAACGCGTAAATGGTGCTTTATCCACCGTCATTTGAAAATTTTTTCAGAGATGGCTATACTTTTTCTTCAGCTTTCTCCTAATTATTTTTTGTACTGAATGATCGAAACAAGATCGCTATCAATACGACAAGGTATGCTCGATGGAATCATGGTAGTTCTTCGAAAGAAAGAACACAGATTGAATTACGTTTGAGAATTTATTTTCAACGTTTTTTCGGCTTCTCCATCTTTTTGAAAAACATTTAAATTACTTTTGCGAAAATGATTACATTTCGAAAATTCCTAGCGGAGATTGAAGAGATATCACTGCTCTTGATTTTTCTTTCCTGCGTTACATTTGGGGGGCAGCTTGTCCGTATGTAAACCTTGCGTCATGAAACCCAACCAACATCAGTGTTGGATTTCACAATTCAGGTAAAGCAATCGGTATCGCATTCCGTATTATAGCGTCGTAAGAGAGAAGAGTTTAATGTTGATGTGTTTCTAGTTAGTAGTTTGGATGTGTGAACTTTAAATTCAGAAGTTGTTTTTCTGAGTTGTTTACTCAGTTTTTAGTCTTTCTAGTTTCTTGTACATTTGATATCCCGATCAGATTGTCAAATTGTTTTGTTTCATGTTCATAATAAACATGGATTCTTTTTTAATATTATGGATCTATTCCGTATTTACAATATACGAACACGAACACTCAGTTTCATTATCTTGTTCAGTTGACTTTTCAGTGTTTTGTACACAAACTAAATTTTAATATTCCCAGCAGATGAAATACATTTATCTCTCTAATTTATGCCACAAGACTTTTTTTTGAAAAGAACGGATGATCTTGTTTCTTTGTTAAATGGTATGCAAAAATATCTATTTAATTCCTGATTAGTTTTTGAGAATTTATTTTCCATTATTTGGATAACAAATTGTTTACCTAAAACAAAATATTTTCATAGGGCGAGAATAAAGGCAGAGTAGTCTTGATGGACAAAGTTTTCAGAATGTTTTTAGAAACTAAAAATTCAAATATGATTACATATATGAAATCAATAGTTGAAGCATTCGACCGAATAATGGTCTGTGCTACATATCACTAAATTTAAACGAGCAAAAACACTCAATATTTTTATCGTCAATATTACATGGTTTGATGCACTTATTCCATTCAGTTTTGTAAGTTTTACTGAACTTGTTACCGTCACATAAGAAGTGCTTCACCTCCCTCCATGATCGTAAAATACTTCTTAATGGAGGAAAAAGAATCGGGACCATGTTACAAGAAGCGCGACGCTTAGCCATTCCTAAATATATACGAATCCTTCAGTAGTAGTCCTTCATTTCAGTGTTGCCACATAGAGTTCTACGCCCGACGGCGCGATTTCATGGTATTAAATCCTGACCCATAACACTTTCAACATTGTGAATCACACAGACGCTTATTCCATTAAAATCTCATTTTCGATCATTTTTTTCTTGCAACAATACTCGGTCGAACGCTTTAATTCTAGGCCATAAAAGTTCACTTTGCACCTAAAATAGTTATGACATCAAAAAGTACTTGAAAACAAATGTAACTCAATGTAGTCAAAAGTAGTGACTTCGATTTCGCTCTGACCTTTCACACATACAAATCCAGCGCAAAGCACCATTTTCGAAATGGGCACAAGTGATCAGACATGTTCGACACCAACTTCCGAAAGCAAGTGCGCAGTCAGTGACAGATCTCTTTTAGATATGTACGGGCTTCACGAACCCGAGATGTCTGAGCGATCTTTTTTTTTCCTCTTTGGGGTTTGCTGTCTTTATTAAACATGGTTAAAAACACCCAAGCTATCTGTTCCTGATTTCATCTCAGAACTGTTCCCCCAATCTCTTATTTTTCCTTTCATGTCATTTTTTACACGATATTGGAAGTCGGGGAGAGTGGGGATGCCTGCCAGCTCAGGTATAATGTCATCTGACCATGTCTTCCCCATCGGGATTGATCCTGGACCGTCGCCAATAGCCCGTTTTGTTTCTCCAGAGGGACATTAATTATGTATCTACCTACCTTTACTCGACGTTGCATTTCACGCAGTTTGGTCAAACATGGCCATTTTACGCCATAAAAGCTCAAAAACAACCAGAATGCACTAGTAGATGTTTTTTGGATAGTTAAAAAAAACCTTTAAAACAACCAGAATGCACTGGTGGATCAGTTATTTAACATACAGCTGTTGATTTTACTTCACCAGGATGGACCCGCAGAGGGTTTTGCATCCAAAAATCGAAAGTACGTATAATTGTGTGTTGGCTGCTGTCGCAAAGGCATGAAAAACAATTGCATCGAAACGAGACGTCTTTTGACACAGGTTACTTACCCTCACTATCTCGTTTCGACATCCGCCAGGTAAATTAATCCATACCATCGTTGTACGAAAGATTGATACGAAGCATTCCTCACGAAGAAGGAAATCATTAACAGCCTCCTAACAAGCAACCGCAATCTAATTCTTCCAACTAAGTAAACAACAGATACATATCCACAGTCCACTAACTCCTTAAACAATCCCATGGTCAGAAGAAAAACCACATCGATCCTTTTTCATTGAGATACCTGCTTTGCAATTGAATGGAGACGAAAGGATTCTCGGTTTCGTGTTAACCTGATTTGGGAAGGAAAACGTGCCCCGCTGTTCCATTGTCTTCGGACGATAGGGACAGTGAACAGTCCTACCCTCATTAGAAGAAATGGTTTAACTAACATTTCTAATCCGCTTTGTTCCGATTAGTTAGTCTTGGTCAGTGATCTGAGACTGTAACGGGATTTGAAGTGGAATGCGTCAACACCGTTAGCAGCAGGCTTGTTACCTAGTTTGCTAAAGCTGATGCCACTGACTAACGTTAATCGCAAGAGATATCCTATGATCAAAGGTTTCTTTGTTTCTTTTCATCCAATAGCCAGTTATTTTGCTCTAGTGCGACGTTAATTAAAATACCTACCTACCTCTGATGTTTAAAATTTTTTTTCATTGAACAATAGCAAACTTTCCGTGCACAACAGATGTACAACACTGAGCTTACAAATGTAAGTTGACTAAGAAGAGTTGTTAAAACTAGATTTATTTTTTAATGTCTTCATGTCCCACTTATACAAGTGTTGAATCTTTTTGTACATTCGGGTATCTTTTATAAAAAGTACCACACCCTCAGTCATCGTGCGTTCGAAAAAAAAAATCTTCTTAAATAAAGTATAATTTGTTTCAGAAGCTTAAAATGGGCAAGCAAAGTAAAAAGTAAAGATTTTCGATGAGTGTTAGCGCGAGTCAGCGAGGGAATCCTCATTGATTGTTTGTTTTCGATAGACAAGTTTCAAAGAGAATTGTGGAACAGTTGTTTGCTCGTCAACAAAAACAAATGCCAAGTTATTGTATATGTACACCCGTCAAAAAAAAACGACTCGCCGAACGCAATTGCACAATTTACAACGCAGAACAAAACGGAAGGTTTCAATCGATGGGAATTAATGTTTTCTAAAAATATCAATACTAAAAATTTGTCTAAGGGGCCGTCTTCATATTAAATTGGGTGCTTGCTCCGATAATTTCAACACGAACCCCCATCTTTTATCACAGATTCTACACGGAATTTCTAGCGGAAAGAAAAAAAAGTTCATCAATTTTATTGGATTTTTCACCGATTTGTAAGTGTTTGAATATTAGATATCCTAGTGTTAAATTGGTGTTTCACGTTTTTTATTATATTTTCTACAAACATTAATTTTTTTTGGAAATACCTTTTTTATCTTTTGTTATCCAAAATCCCAAACACAATCTATAAACATTTTAATTACCAAACTAAATTTACTATATTTTATTAATTGTGAAATTAATATTAATAAAAATTATGAATAGAAACATGGACAAATTTTGACACCATGTCATTCAATTGTTACTGAAACATCGGAATTCCAAATTAGAGCTCATTACGTGCTTAATTAGTAGCGCAGTGAGACTATTTGCAAAATTCGATGATTATTATCGTTATTGGGGATCGTTCACAAAGTGAAAACAATTTTCTGCCAACAGATCCTGGGAATCAATCAAAATAGATTCTGACTTAGTCATCATTTTAATGAACTCCATACCAAGGTACCTGCAACAGGTCATTAACTGCGACGGCCACAACACGTTTTTATTAATATTTATAATGTGATTTAACTCCGAACATTTACACGCTCCCTCAATGGTTTTTATGAATTTTTCTCGGTCAATTTTATGCCGTTTTGCATACTTTTTTCATCAAATCCGCCTGAAATTGTATGTAGAATCCAAATTTGTGATAAAAGATGAGGGTTCGTATTGAAATTATCGGAGCAAGCGCCCAATTAAATATGGAGACGGCCCCTTAGACAAATTTTAAGTATTAATATTTGAAGAAAACATTCATCCCTATCGATTGCTACCTACCGTTTTGTTCTGTGATGTAAATTGTGCAATTGCGATCGTTGAGTCGTTTCTTTTTTTTACGGGTGTATCTTAGACGAAAATGGGTCAATGTTCAAATTTAATGATTTTGAGTAATGTCCGCAAATTATTTCAAGGTAATGAAAGTTATTATTGAAAAAAGACCTATATCCTCCTGTCAGTACGTTATGAAAGATTCAAAACATTGGAAAGTATTTTGTGAGCAGTATTAAAAATTAAATGAAAACAGAAATGACTGAATCAGGTGTCGGAAACTTACACCTAAACATTTGCCCTTTCTATCAAGGTCCAAAAAAAATGTCCATGAGTTAGCGACAAACAAAATTTTTTATTTGAGTAGTGCTATTCAACCTTTTTTGCCTGAGTCAATGCGATGCAAATTTTCTTAATTTAGTTCTCTTGCTATTTGTTATTTATGTATAGCAAACTAGAATTACTCAATGATAAAAATACATATTGATTGACAAACAACATTGTGTGCTTATTATCAAGAGATGAGGAAATACAATTCGTATTACAAATCATACAAAAAAAAAATACGAAAGATTAATTTTACCATCTATTCATTTGATGAGAAGGCTTCGCATGTGTTTTCTCAAAGCTAGAAATTCAATTCGCCGACGAAGGTTACTGAATAAAAAGACAGGCTGTGAATGAAGGCAATTCCACTCCTTAATATTGATTACTGTCAGTTCGCTTACATAGGATCCTTACACGGACCCTGTCTCTTACTGGAGCAGTCGTTGTGCAGTGTATTTACCAACTGCAGTAACAACCTACGAGTTGCAGGGCGGCACAGGTTCGATTCCTCTCGGAGTGGGGTCATGGTAGCCCGGTTGGAAGAGGAACCGATAAGCAACCGGAGTATTGCGAGTTCCAATCCATACAAAGTTTGTCTTGTACAAAAGGGGGTTGGTGCACGTTTAATCTGTAGGCGTGGTGTTGAAGTGTGAAAAGTAGGGTGCCAGCTCGGGTGTGTGACCTTGTCATCTGACCGTGGTTCCAAATTACGTGGTGTTGTCCTCAGTTCTTTCCCTTTTGGGTTTAATCCCGGACCGTCGCTAAAAGCCCGTTGTGTTGCTACAGTACGACGTTAAGTAAAATAGCTACCTACCTCCTCTGAGTTTTTCCAATAAAACTCTCCTTGTATGTGCATGCCCATTATTTGACGTTGTATGGCTTGTGTTTGTGGAAGCTTGGCCAAATTTGGCCCATGAGGAATTAAAACAATACCAAACAAACATAGTTCCTCTGTTAATATCTTATCTCTCCATTTTTAGCATTCAAAACAGTTTTTCCTACAATCGGAACAAAGGGGACTGGTGCACATTAAATCTACCGTGGCCTCAAATGTCCTCACGTTGGCGTGGTGTGGAAATTTGGAGAGTGAGGTGCCAGCTTGGGCGTGACATCGTCATCTGACCGTGGTTCAAAATTAAGCGGTGTCCTCAGATCTTCCCTTAGGGTATTGATCCCTGACCGTCGTCAATAGGCTGTTCTGTTGCTCTAGTACGACATGAATTAAAATTTACCAAATATTACCGTCAAGTGCAAAAGGGGGCTGGTGCACGTTCGATCTGTCGGGGCCTCAAAGGTCCTCACGTTGTCGTGGTGTGGAAGTTTGGAGAGTGGGGCGCCAGCTGAGGTGCTGCCTCGTCATTTGACCGCGGTTCAAAATTACGCGCTGTTCTCGTATCTTTCCCTTTGTTATTGATCCCGGATCGTCGCCTATAGCCCGCTGTGTTTCTCCAGTGCAACGCTAATGAAATACCCACCAACCTGGATTTTCGGAAATCATTCTTCTTAAAAAGTCAAATTATAAATAAAATTAACAGCCGACTTGAATATTTGTTCGCATCCATTGGGTTGACTTCAGGTACCCCTAGGGACACGCGGACCACAGGTTGAATAGCACTGCAATAGACCATGAATAATCTACATCAACAGGTTCGAAGCAAATATCTTGGAAATTTCTTTCAAAACCAAATCTAATATACTTGAGCTCAAATGGAAAGAAAATCTCTTGAACCGTAGTGAAGAGAGCACAAAACGAGCACCCCGAATTCAAAACAGACTTTTTATTTTCATTCCCTGAAACAGATTACAGTCGAGAGTGCAGAGTTGGTGAACGTTTTACAACCCGGAACTACAACTGGAGCTGCTTCGCGTGAATCGCCGGCATAAATTAGAGCCACGATTTCGAGATTTTCTCTGCTAGAAAGCGAAATCGCTCTCTTCCAGTCGTAAACGTCACTCACAAATCTCTCATTTGTTGTGGGCAGAAAGAAACGAAAGCAATAATCCGCTCATTGTCGTACCTGATAACTCCCCGAGCTGAGAATGGAGGCCTTCGGCTAGGCTGATCCCCTGCCTCCTTTACTCCTCGGCTGGTACCTTGCTGTGCCGAATTTCTAATATTCTGAGTATGCTGCTAGAAGTTCTGGTTTTTGCCTCCACCCGAAATGAAAATATAAACTTTTATGAAAAGGTTCTTCAGTTTATGCATAACAATTTTTTCCTTGTAACAAAATTAGAAGGCGCGACACAATAAAGTGACTGCAGACGAGTGTGTACCTTTTTTATTTCCAATGGCCGGTACAAAAGACAAAACTGAAGACTAAAAACAGGACAAAAGCAATGTAAAAAAAAAGGCAACAGAAGAAAGTCTATGGACCCATTCGGTCCCTCGCTTCCCAGTATCGTTCCAAAAAAGTTGTAGCGGAGAGCGCGGGACAGTTTCGCAGGTGTGTATAGTCCATGAGTTCCTGCAGAACTTGCAGCGTGGATCGTCAAGGATGCCTGTGCGATGTAAATGCCTTGCAATGCAGTCGTGACTAGTAGCGAGGCGGAATTCTGCTACGGCTTTCATTCTAGGCCAGTCAGAAAGATTTGGGATTTTTTTCCACCAGGATTTCTGGGAATTCTCTTCTGAAAGATCTTTTTCCAAGTTCTTAAAAATTGATTTACTGATTGCCTTTACATTTTGAAAAGGGATTTCATCATTTTCAGTTTGAGTACCTAATATAACTCAAAAAACATTCGAAACAACCCGAAACCAGTTTTCGGTTGGAATTAAATAGCATGCGTGTGCATGAGGAGATAACCAGATAACCACTAGAAGGGCCCCCCGAGCCTGTCTTTTAAAGGGACTTATCAGTTTGATGGGCACTCCTGGGTACTTTATTAAAAGCAACAAAAAAAGTGAGAAAATTAGAGTGAAGAATTTTGGAAATAAAAAAAATCCTCACTGCGTGTGTACGGTAAAACAACCCCTTTCGTAGAAGGGATTGCCCACTGGAGCAAGTTAACCAAAAGTAATATCACCAAAAACAAAGCAAATGAAAAAAAAAGAAGAGGTAGTAATTTAAAGACTAAGTTACTGCTGGCCATATCATGGCTATACTTCAGCATTAAATGGCGTTCACGAGGAGAAAGAAACCATCATTATGAACAGTACATTGGACTCTAATATTATTGTAATTGCATCAGACACGCCATGGATAAAGTTGGTGGTCATCTGACGCCGATACATCTGATGGCTTGGCAATGTCAAGAGTGATTGAGTTGGATTATGCCAAGCAGATGCTGCTTCCAATCCTTTATATTCCGGGGATATGCAATTGACGGCTCAGCATAACTGAGACAATCGCTCAATGGGAGACTGATCTAGGATTTCTGGCCAAGAAAGGTTTTTACCATGAAGGCAATACGGAACAGGCGAGCTATGTGTGGCAAATAGTCCATTTTATACGTTACATGGGTGTTGGAAGATTAACGGAATGGTAACCGGAGGGTTTTACGAGTTAGAATCAAACCAAAATCAAGCGTGTGCAAAGGGTGCTGGTGCACGTTCAATGTGTCATGGCCTCAAATGTCCTCACGTTTGCATGGTGTGGAAGTTTGGAGTGCCAACTCAGGTGTTGCCTCGTCATCTGACCGTGGTTTAAAATTACGTGGTATTGTCCTCGGATCTTTCCTTTAGGGGATTGATCCCGGACCGTCGTCAATAGCCCGCTGTGTTGCTCTAGTTCGGCGTTAATTAAAATTACCTTATCTTAACCAAACCGTCCCAATAGCCCGTTGTGTTGCTCCAGTGTACATTAATAAGCAAATACCAAGGAGATAGTTTCACTTGAACGATCTCTCAAATGACTGAACAATAAAGAAATGAGTCGAATCTATGCTGACGGCACCCCCAGGACCTGTGACAAGTTTACTTTAAATGTGTGTTTGTATCTCTCCATGGCAATCTCTTTCTTTTTATTTAAAGTTTAATACGGTTGTGTGGACGTCCCAAGCGGGATTTGATAAATTATCTTCTCTAAAGAAAAAACTTTTTCCTTGAGTGAAAATCATCGAAGCGTTCATCGACGTAGATTCTCAGCGAAGCAATTGCTGATGCCTCGGAGGTTGTACACATTGTTACGTTTGTAGGTTTGTTTGAAAAAAGAGTATATATTTGAATCAAACAGTGATGCCTTTATTCGTTTAAGTGCAGATTGTTCTTTATAGGGCGTCACGATGGAGGGATGTAATGTCAATACTCTTCTCGAGTGTTCAACCGAATTCACCATTCATCCTTGCAAAATCGTAATTCGACAAAAATTTATACTGTCATAATTTTTGCAACAGCTTCCTTTTATTTGTATGGTCTTATCAGTGTTGGTGACTGAAAATGTGTAATTCTTCTCAGATTAAGGAAGGTTTTGGAACTTACATTGTTCTGGAGCAAGATAACTAGCCGCGATCTATCCATTAGGGAAATGTCCGGGGACAACACCTTCATTTCGAACCGCGTTCAGATGACAAAGTCAACACCTGATGTGGCACTCCACACCCAACTTCCACGCCACGCCAACGTAAGGACGTTTGAGGCTACGACAGATTTGACTTACACGACGATATGGCTAGGTTCAATTTTGAACTCACAACCCTCTGGTCTCTAATCCGTATGAGGGCTTCCACTCCCCCTGAGACTAAGGAAAATGTCTGTTTTTATATCAAAATTAGAACAAATGTTTATGATAACTCTAAAGCAGTGTGGTACTTAGCAATGGATCGCACATGTGAGACAAAACGATGATTTGCACTTTCAGTTATGTAGTAGTAGAGTTCCGAAGTCACAACTATCTGGAAAGGAATGAAAAAAGTTAAGGAAAGAAAGCTATCGTGATCTCCCATCGCAGATGCGTATTTAATAAATACATCTTTTGTAATACACTTAATTATCATACAAAAGAGAATTAACCTTTAGATTACGGCCGGTATACAAGCAGTTGTACCATGATCCCGCAAAGTAAGAAATAAGACAACGACCAGTACATCAGTTGAACCTTGTCAGTTATAAGAATTGCGCCAAGAGTAAAAATTTAGACTAGGGCCGTTACAGCTGTTGTATCTTGAAAGTTACAAGCACCAAGAAAGAATCGCGCTTGTTTATATCTATAGCCAGATATGGAATTTTGCCGAATTAGGATTTGCTGAAATCTACAAATTAAGTTTTAACCCACTATGTCTACTGTTGGTCTCTTCACAACCAATAAAAATTTATACGTCTTTCGCCCTAATGTTTTATTGAACCATCAGCCTGTTGCCTTGGAAAAAGACCCAAAATATTTGTGTTTTATCCTGGATCCTGAGATGTTGGGTAATAAACACATAGACCATCTTGTGTTGAGGGCCAGGAAACGTGTAAACACCCTAAAGTCTATCTCGGGTCGCGACTGGGGAGCATATGCTGGTACTCTTAGAAACACCTATATTTTACTTATTAGACACATTTTGGAGTATGGATAACCAGTTTACTGTTGTGCCTCTGACACAAATCGGCAGAAACTTGCAAAGGCTTGAGAGAAATAGTCCAGGCAGTCTCTTGCAATCTAATCGCTGGTGCTGTGGAACAGCATCACTTGACACAATGCATCGGTCTATCGGAGAGTCTTAACCTGATGTCTTTTTCCATACTGAACTTCCTGTTCATGTGAACAAGCAAATCGATCTTCCTATTTATCTGGCAACGGGCTCTCGAAAGAATTGGAGAAATTCCAATGGATGCTGTTCAGGTGTTTACGAATGGTATTAGGAATGATAGTGACTGTTCTGGCAGTGGAATTTACATAAAATCACAAAACCAAGATATAAGGATTCAGAGGAGGAATCCTGACCTGCTCTGTTTTTCGTATTGAACTAATAGCCATTATTGAAGGCCTTGATTAGCTCATATCAATGAAACGTGAACTCATGGAAATGAAATTTGGATCCTGTCTGATAGCAGGAGTTTCATCCAACATTTGGCCAACTGGCATAGTGTGCGGGATAATATTGGAGTGACTATTAAAAAGCTGAAACGACTCTCCTTGTCTCATCGGATACACCTAAAGTGGATTCCTTCTCATGTCGACCTTTAGTGTAATGAGATCGTAGACATCTTTTCCGAAGCGGGTGCTGGTGATGCCTCGGAGCATTCTGCGTCTTTCACCTATATGGAGTTTTTTCTAGGACAAAAAGGTAAAATAAAATCAATTGGCTCGTTCCACCAATGCATCACTGGTATCAGAGTACTTGACCGGGAGGATCTCTGGCTTGTAATCCTTGATTGGATCACTTGGTTGTAACAGGAGGGACCAGACCACTCTCACTCGCTTCCTCTGTGAGTATCTTAGATCTCTGAAATATGCTGAGGGTTCTAAGTGTTTTGAAGTCTTCACCAAGTGTTCTACTGAGGATGCTTCCCCTGAACATATTCTTGCTTGTCTGGGGCTCTCCAGGCGGGATCTTGCTGTCAATCCTTTGTTGGTATTGGATTTCTTTAGGGTGTATAATGTCATGAACCTGGTCTAGCTCGGCTAGCTTTAGGGGATGTGCAAAAACATAGCCGTAGTTTAAAGGTTAAAAGTTTTTATTGGAAATCGTTTACAAGATCAGACTGCTTACATTATTTTGGGTGTTTCTCTATCGCTAGTTAAGCCTTCTTTAAACGAATCTCTCACTTATATTGCTTCTGAAAAATTTATAACTATAAACGATCCAGGTATTCAATTTTTGATATTTTAAAGAAATGTCATTACACGCCGCTGAGAGAGACTGGGAAGTCTTGCCTCTTCTCATTTTCGATACTATTGTTCGATAAAGTTCAGATATTGATTTAATTTAGTTTCAAGTTCTTTAGTCAAATTCTACTTATCAATCGCAAATGAGAATAAAATTATAAATTACCAATTAATTGAATGATATATATAATTTAAAGGTGATTCTGTATGAATTTAAATCAATCGCAGATCCCGTGAAACATTTTCTGTTTTGACCTGTTTAATGTCCCGGAACCCCTTGCAAATAAAATTATCATTAAGTATATCATAGACGCATTTATTTTCAAATTTCTGAAATGGCAATTGTACGAGGGCTAAAAAAAAGACTGACGAGCCTAACTTAGTGTACCACTTTTACATTTTCTCGTTAAATTGTGGATATGCCCACTGCTAGCAACCTTCGTGTTGCAAGCGGCACAGGTTCGATTCCTGTCTACATTTCTCCTTTGGGTGTATTTCTCGCTTTCTGTGTCAGTAAAACTTTCATTGTGTGTTATTACTTGGTATTGTAAATCGCGCGTCTGATTCAGCACATTTAATTAGTCATCAATATTACACTACGCAATTCATAAATAAACATCAACCGTCTTGAACGTTGCCGAGCCACTCATTTGACTTCTGTCAATAAAATATTTTAACTTTGCTTTGTAGTACGAAAAAAATCGAAAGCCATTGTAGCAAGCCCGGATAGCACACACAGAAAGGTCTTCCAACACGAAATCGAGCATTCAACCATGAATATTCATCGTGCTGAGTGTCGTTCGAGTTGGTTGGCTCACGCTGACAACACAGTGTTGCATGTCATCCATAGCATATGCAGATTGCGTGGGTGTGGGTTATTCAAATTCATTCCGTGAGACAAAATCACGAGGGAAAGAATGCCACAATTTGGATGGATTTGGCGGTACTTTTGGACTGAAACCCTACCAAACGCAGAGACAATCTTGTGAGAAATATCTTCATATCTGTACTCTATCTGGCTCAGTCATTCATTTCAAAAGATTTCGTCACTGAGTAATTGTACCTGTTTATATTGAGTGAATTGTCTGAAACTATCGAAAAAAATTTGGTGGGTCATGGTGATAGCAATTTCTATCAATTGGTTGCTTAACATTATGTAATCTATGTTGCACAACAGTTTCCAAATAGTTATACTTGCATATTTTAGCTCGGAACAAATTCCTTAGCAAGTCAACAGTAGCTGTTTTTATTATCGTTTTAGAGAAGATAAAATTATTAAGATACTTTTGACGATTTTTATTGTCCCATTAAGTCACCCCCTTAGTAAGAACATAATGCCTTTTGCGATTATTAGATAGCGTGGGTTATTCAAATCCATTCCGTGAGACAAATCCATTCCATTTTTCTCCGATTGGCGTATTCTTTCCAATCTGTATATCATAAACAGCTTTTTATTAAAGACAAATAAACGCAATGGATTTACCCACTCCGCTTTCAACCTGACAGTTGTATGTGGCTCAGGTTCTATTTCTGTCTTCCCTGTGTGTATTTTTATTTTCTGTATCAGCAAAACTTTCCTTTGTATGCTTATGTCTATCACTTGACGTTGATTGCCTTGCGTTGGGCACAGTTTGGATAAATATGATCCTAGCGCCATAAAGACAGTCACGTATGCATTTTTATTAATCTGTAAACTAACCAGAATTGTTAACCACTTTCCACATTAATCATATTTTAACATCTTGTACTGGTCTTAAAATATAGTAAAACTATCTAACACATTACCTGTTTTATATTGTTTGTTGGACAACCCTCCACATTCACCATTATTTGCCTTTTTGCTTCTCACGTTGGCGTGGTGTGGAAATTTGAAGGTGGGGTGCTAGCTCAGGTGTGACCTCGTCATCTGACCGTGGTTCAAAATTATGTGATGTGCTCCTCGAATCGGTAGATCCTGAAACCGTCAACAATTCCGGTGTAACGTTAATTAAAAAATTCCAAATACCTTTTGCAACGTTGGCTTTTTATGGTACACGTGCATTGAAATTAAATTCTGATCCAAAATTAAACTCTTTTGAGCGTTAGTTTTTTATGTTCCCTGTTCACTTATGGACATATTTTTAGATTCCCTTTTGTCGTTTTATTGGTTGCTTTTGAATATTGTTTCATTTTACGTTTGGCGCAACTTGTCCGCAATAGGACATAGCGCCATAAAAACGCAACCTACCGAAAAAGTTAATATTGCGGCAGATCAATTTTGAATTGCACTAATCCCTATCGACTTAATTCAATGCAATGATCAGGCGTTGTGGATAACCTTTTTCAGGCAGTTTTATTTAAAAGGGACCATTATTCATTTTCGATTAAACAATGTTTGAGAAGGACTCGTAATATATCAATTTTTTCTAGAATTTTGATCGCAATGCCTTGGGATGATAACAAATGTTTCGTAAGACATACTTCTAAGCACTCTCACCCTTCATGGATCAGTTCCTACGCGAGTAAAAAAATACTTGACCCGAAGAAAGTCTCAAAAACCCGTTTTGGATAGTTTGTAGAAATTATTGCCCCAGCGTTTATCTAATAGGTTTCACTCGGAAAACCAAAAGGCTGGTAACAACTGGTGTTACACTAATTCCAGTCTCATGCAGTGGAGCATCGAGCAAATGACAACATATAATTTCAAACCATACGAGATCTCCATACAGGGCTTTAAGGTTAAAACAACTGCTCGTCCAGGCATGCCAGCTGAAGGTTATAATCTTACAGTTTACTAGGGTCGAAAACCTGGGAGCCCGTTTTCCGGGATATATAAATCCAGTTTTCATATCAAATGTCTCATTGATGGTATGGCCCTCACGGGCACATCTTTAAATGTACGCCAGGCTTCACGGACCCGACGTACTCTAGTGATCTTTTCTTTACCATGGGGTTTCGTGTCTTTAGTGAACGCGGACGTTGAGCTAGATACCAAATCAATATTTTTCAGCTTCCATTCTATAACTATTCGCCGATCCCTCTTTTTCCATTCACGTTTTTTACTTGACATTTTCTTGTGTTTGGAGCTGCTGGGCCCTAAAGCAAGTAAGTAAGCAAGCAATCATTGAAAGTAGAAAAGTTCTTACTTGATTAATAAGAGCAATAGTTTTTTTAATTTTTTTGAAGACTTAAAGGTCCTCTAATGCTGTTTAAGTTATTGACCAATGTAATGTGTTAAAATTTCGCATTCTTGCAGAATATATTAATCACTAAAGCAACCTAAATGGTCTATTAATCATGGTGTTGTCTACCACCCAGTCCCAGGTCCAAATTCCGGGTTTTAAGCACACAAATGTTGATTGGCGGCGGCTTACACAATGGTGTTTTTAACAAATAACCATCAGTTTTTCCTTCGTAGTACAGAAGAGATCCGTGGTTGAGCATTAGAAATAACAAAATTGTTATTGATAAGTATTCATCAAAGAACTCCAGAATTATTAAGACCCTAAAGACAAATCTTTCCACAAAAAAACTGCCAGTTTAGAAACTTTTAATACTAACTTGTATTTTTGTTTACTTCAATACACAATCTTGTTACACTTATCCTATCATTTTTAGAGATAATTGTGGCATTAATATTCATAGCATGTTTATATATTTAATTTAATTTTTGTTTATTTTATTTTTTAATTTATAGCATGTCTATATATGAAAGTTACCATTACGATCTTCAAGGATCAGGTGAAAGGAAGAGTATTAATAAAAAAAATCTTAACATCTCTGCTTGTCTGCACATCAAGGTTAAATTAGGCACATAATTTTCTGTCAAGGCTGGACTGCTATTTAAATTCTACTTCCACTAAATTTCATATATTTTCGATTAATAAGAAAAATAAATCGATTCAAAAATAAAATTGGAGTATAATTTAGATCAATCTTTAGCGGTATATATATTTTAATTAAATTAAATTAGAGAGAGAGATTTCCTTTCTTATCCAATTCTCATAAAATGTAATTTTTAAGTGCATTTATAAAAAATGTTTCGCCATGTAGGCTACCAAATCAACTGCAATAAATATTCTTACTGAAAATGGTTCTGACAAAGGCTTGAATAATACATATCAACAAGACCTCACAATGCCAGAAGTGGAGCAACTCATTTCGCAACTGTTTATTTTGGAAGTAATTCAAATGAGACGGAATCGTAGAAGTCTGGTTCTCACTCGTCTCGTTTGAAAAACCTTGTAGACAAGTAACGCAGCTCTTTCAGTGTAGTATTTCTATTTGCGATTTCACTTTCAAAATCGAATTAACTAGTTGAGAAAGAAAGAAAATCACACTACATGTCTCAATTTGTTCTCAGTATCTCTCCCATCCCTCAGTTATCGCAAATAAACCAGCTGTAATCTCTATTAATTGGATCTATTCGCGGATGTTTTCAGTTCAGTCGTGTGCTTGATGACTTTCTTTAATTTTAGACTATTTCTTCTTACATTCAAAAAGCATTCAATTGTAAAGGTTAAAATTACACCCACTGCTGCTGTAATTCAGCCAACACCCATCATCAGATGGAGAAGGTGGAGTCCATCTTATTGCCATTGTTGATGGCGGTTCGAATGGTAAAATAAGCTTTGGATTCGAAACAGTTTTGTTCAATCATTTATAAGAGCTATTAATATCTCTGGAAAAATAATAGCGGGAATTAAACAATGAAGACAACAAAGTGGATTCAACCAGTTTTTTAAGCATTCGGGCGGGAAGCCCGAGTCCTTTATGCCAGATTCATTCTTTTCAGTATATTGTATTTAAAAAATGCTACCCACGTATTACCCAGTCTTGAAATCGAAAATACCTGAATTTTTCTATGTACAAATGCAAAGTGAATTTTGTGGTGTCAAATACTTGAAGATAAATAAGCTTTCAGAATGGTATCCCTGTATACTCAAGTTACTGCTTACTTTTGATTCCCCTTGATGTATTTAAATGATGTTTTATTAAAGAAAATATTATTTTTCCATACACATAATTTAGTTTCAATCCAAATGGAAATAAATGGTAGTGTTTTTAAAAACGAATCAAAACTCCAACAAGTTGTTTACAGAGCTATGCAGTGCCTTGAATCTTGTAAATTCCATCACTAGAAAGAGACCAAATTGAGAGCTACAAAAAGAATGCACAGATAGTGTCTTGGTTACTGGTGAATTTCGATTATTCGAAACCATTTAATCACCTCGTAAAGGCTGACCTATTCTAGAAAATCGACTTTCGGTATGATTGACAGAGAACTGGGATAGTAAAATTGCATATCCTGATGAATCATTGCAATTTGGTTTTTAGTTTTCGAAATTATGTTTCTTCTTTCTCGTATTTTGCTTTCCTTTTTCTCTCGTTTCGTATCCGCTTTTGTGATGGTGCGTGCAACGGATGAGGGATTTAGTGGACTACCGCCGTGGGAAAAGCTCTCTTGCGTCTTGAGCAGCAGACGAGATCGCTTGAACGTGCGTGCTCCGATGCATTGCGATCACGCACTTGTGACAAAACCAGTGAATGAAGCCTTGATGGATAAGCTTCTGGATATATGCATTACTTTCATTTGAGGTATTTAGTAGTTTTTAAAAACAAATGCTTTAAAACACTCATCAATCCAGATGCATCAATGATTTAGTTCGATTCCTCCATGGGTGAATTTCTCTGTGTCAGTAAACCTTGGAGACCCACCCTGGACCCAACAGGTTTCGAGCGTTAAGCGGACACGGTACCCTTTGAACAATTATTTTTTATTTTAATATTCACAACAAAATGTTTTAGTGTACATTATTACAATATACATTACAAAAGAAAAATAATAATTTTTTTCACTTCCAATAGTTAAACAGTTCAATTTTTATAAAAATATTTCAATATTTTCAAATTCCTACTACATTTCCAAATTTTAATTTTTTCCAGGTATTTTTTGTATTTACCTTCTATGAAGCGTTCTTCGCAATTATGGTGTATAATATTATCCCTTAAGCTGACCCAAGGGGAACGGGGTACTTCCGCCACAGCACGAAGGGGGTCCATCGGGACCCCATGCCAAGGATTTAGTCAAGAAACAAAAAAGACATTAAATAGGGTAACAGGCCGAAACGAAAACAGAAAAGGCCGAGTTCAATACCGTAAAAACATTCAAATAAATAAAGGAACATTTGGCAAGGTGCCAGTATACGGTTCCATAGAGTGAGTGTAGTTCATAGTATACGCCGAGTTTATATAAAATGGCTTATAAAAGGCGCCAGGAAGGAAGACATAACATGAGATGGAACCAAATATAAAAACAAAGAATGAAAGACAATATGATATGTTGTGAAGATGGTGGGTAAATAAGATGACAGGTGGGAACTGAATACATATGTTATAAACAGGTGAAACGAATATGTTGTGAAGTTAAAAATAAAACGAAGAGCATATAAGATTTTAAAAGACGAAAATGTAAAATGCAGTTGGACAGTCCGAAAACTCCCTACGATAAAAAGGGACGGAGAAACACAAGAGGTTAGGGGGTGGGGGGTGCAGATGGCCCCGCAGCGGTCAGCAAGCGGGTCCTACTTTTATATTTAGAGATCTTGCTCTGTAAGATGTAATTAAGCCGCTCCGGTTTATTATCATCGGAGGGCCTTCTTTTGATATGGTTATCCTGCGTACCCGAACAGTCGAAGAGGTAGTGGCCGGCATCCGCCACCACCCCACAACTACATAAATTCGTGTCCTTAATCTTGAACCTGAAGCCTGTGTTCAGCTCAACCGGTATAGTGGTTAAGGTGTTATAGCCTCTAGATCGGTAGGTTCCTGGTACGAATCCGGGTCCGGGCATGGATGTTTGTAAGCGTAAGGTGTAGAGGCGACTGATGCACCTTGAATCTGTCGTGACCGAAAGTCCTCACGTTGGGTTGGTGTGGAAGTTTGGGGTGCCAGCTCAGGTGTTGCTTCGTCATCTGACCGTGGTTCAAAATTACGAGGTGTTGTCCTCGGATCTTTACCTTAAGGGATTGATCCCGGACCGTCAATAGCTCGTTGCGTTGCTCTAGTACGACGTTAACTAAAATTACCATTACCTGTGTTCAGCTTGGTCAAATATAGCACTTGCGTGATTAAATCCAACAGAACTAACCAGCATCTGTGATTGAACTATTTCAAAATCTGCTATTTAACCGCCGTTCTGTTTAGTTCGAGGTTTCCACTTAACATACCACAATGCTTGGTATACCGTTTAAAAAAGAAACTGGCATTAGGGCTCCAATATGCAACTTCAAAGTAATTAGATATTTATATTTGCTGAAATTTTAAACTGTTTTCTTTAACTTTTACACTACGGCTCTCTCTGGTACAGCAGTTATACCATGATTGCGCCAAGAAAGAATTTAGACTACGGCCAGTACATCAGTTGTACTTTTAAGGCTATAAGAATCGCGCCAAGAAAGAATCGCGCTTTTTGTACCTATAGCAGAGTCAAAAAGTTAAATGCGTCTCAAATGCATTGTTGTGAAGAAAAGTAGTTTTCAAATATCCCTGAAATACAATTGGATTCAGTCGGCCGTCAGAGCCAAAAAGGTTACCAAAAAGATGCCAAGTTTCTGCCAATTCTAATGAATTAAAAATATTCAAATAGTGCGCTTAGTTCGTGAAAGAAACTATTTAATAATTATGATTTCATAACTTTGAGTTTTTGCTGAACTTTAATTATACTCTATAAAAACCTTCATACTTCAAATAAAGTGTATTTTCGTCTAGGTGAAAAGCGGAAGCGTTGTAGATCAATTGGTTTTTCCACTGTGCTATAAACCTACGAAATATTGGCGCAGGTTAGTTTCCATTCTGTATATTTCTCTCCTCTTTTGTCATCAAAACTTTATTTGTGCCAGTGTTAAGTTCATTTACTGGACGTTGCCTGTCTTGTGTTTGGCGCAGTTGGTCCAAATATTGCCACTGTGCCATAAGGACCGCGGAAGCCGATTGGAATACCATCGGAACAGCAACCGGAGGTTTGCGAGTTTGAATCCAATCAAAGACCGTCGTGTACAAAGGGGGTTGGTGCATGTTAAATCCGCCGTGGCCTCATATGTCCTCGCGTTGGTATAGTGTAGAAGTTTGGAGAATGGGGTTCCAGCTCGTGTGTGACCTCTTCACCTGACCGTGGTTCAAAATTACGTGGTACCGTCCTCGGGTCTTTCCCTTCGGGGGTTGTTTCCGGACCATCGTGCCAATTCTGTGTCCGACGTTAATTAAAATACCAACCTAACCATTGTGCGATAAAACTAAACTAACTTGGCGAATTAATGGCGCTTTTAAACTCAACTAAACTCGGTTTTGGAATCTTAAGGTAAAGAGCATCCTTCTGAAAGACAATCTGGCAATTTCGAAAAATTCAACTAACCCAATTCAATTTAATCTAACCCGATATTTTTGAAAAAATAGCAAACCAAATGGTATGGTATTAAAAAACCTTTCTTTTCCTCTTTTCCAATTCGACCCTGGGAAGGTTTGTCGCCTCATGGAGTCTCTTAAAATTACCGACCCAAAGCGACTACCCAACTTGAAAAACCACTCCAACATCCCCCCCCCCGCCCTTCTTCCTTTATATAAAAAAACAACAAAAAAAGAAAAAACTGCTTCATTGCGTCAGTGGAGCTTGAACTCGGAAAAGGAGTAATTACTTTAAATTAAAGGAACTCATTCGGTCATACAGAACCAACTGCTCTCTAAATTGCTCGATGTCTAATATCATCTCTATTCTTCCAATTCAGGCAGCTGAATTCGTCTCTTTTTATTTCATTAAAGTTCCATATTTCAACTGTGTTCGGTTCAAGGCAGGAATCATTTAGAACGTTGATTCAATGATGACTTTAAAGATTTCGAACTGGTAGGATCTAACTGTTCTAACTGGAAGGCTCTAAAGTCAATGATCTACTGGACCTTTAAAAGTACTTGTAAAATACTTTGATACATCATATAGGTGGAATTTCAGAATGTAAACTATACATTGCGATAACTTTAAATGTATTTTTATAGTACTAGTTCGATGATAAATACAAAAAAAAATTTATGAAGATAAAGGAAAGTTTTTATGTTTTTAGAAGATGTAATAATTATTTTTTAACATTAAAAGCTTCGCTGCCAGTCTAACACCTGGTAACACTATTCAAGGCCACTGTGTACATGGTGAGTATTTATAGCACAATATTGAAGTTCAATATTTGTAAAAGTCGGGTAATAAATATAATTATTAAATCCTAATGTAAATAATGGGCAAATATGACCCTCGCGCCATATAACCCCAAAATCTACCTATTGTAAATAAGCTTCTAAATAATCCCTTAAAATATATAGCATACAATTTTTATTTTCTTATCTTCCCATAATCCCGTTATGTTGCTCGTCAATTCAATTATATAAATTTCCATAATACAGGGTGTCCATAAAAGAATGTCCCATTTTCAATGGTATATTAGAAGTTTAATTTAGACTATTTACAGCAAATCATAAATCAAATTGAAGGTAAACTATCCTAGTTTTTCTTACAGATGTTCAATGTGTACACCTATAGTTATACGGCACACATTCAACCTAAAGTCCAATTCTTCCCACACCTTGGCTAACAAGTCCGGAGTAATGGAAGCAATAGCCTCTTCAATTTTGTGTCTCAACTCTGGCGAATCATTGATAGCGGTGGAACGTAGACACGATCTTCTATAAATTCCCAAAGGAAAAAATCGCATGGTGTTATGTCAGGTGAACGTGGAGGCCAGCGAAAAAGAGGTCTGTCGTCTCGACCATTACGACCCCATCCAACGGTCATGGACTTCGACGTTCAATCACTCTCGTACAAAGATTCCAATGGGGAGGGGCTCCATCCTGTTGCCAAATAAAATTTACAGGTTCACCCTCTACTAATTGGGGAAAGAGCCATTCTTTCAACACATCCAGATAAGCCACCCCTGTTACGGTAAGAATTGGACTTGAGATTGGACGTGTGCCGTCTATTGGTGCACATATTGAACATTTGTAAGAAAAACTAGGTTAGTTTACCTTCAATTTGATTTATGATTTGTAGTAAATTGTCTGAATTAAACTTACAATATACATGGTTAATTCCACGTGAGAAATGAGCAAAAATCAGGAAAAACCTGTGGCCGTATGGTAATGGATTTTCATGAAATTTGATACAGGGGTTGAGTTTATGCACAAATAACGATATCCAAAAGAATTAGGTTCAAAATTAAATATTTACGAAGTAGGAGGCATTTTTAGGACTTGCAACTTTGAAGAGCAGTTGTGAGATCGCTTAATGCTGCATGTTTGAAGTTCTGTTTCTCAAAAACTACTTAACGTAAACAAACATGTTTTACATTTTTATAATATGTACAAAAGTTTCTTTTTTCACCGTGGTAACAACAATTTTAAGCATCATATTTAATCTAAAATTTTGTTACAAAAATGGAAAATTGTCATTTTTGACAGAATTAAAAACATTTCTATGGGCTAAAGAAATTTTTACGACATACTTTAAATTTATGCCAGTTACAGTGCTAGGTATGATAATGTTACTGATAGAGTTTGGAAGTCGTATTTTAATTCTTTCATCTTCAAAATAGGTAACGAAAATAACAAAATGACAATTTTCTAGTCTAAATAGGCATAAGAAATCAAATGAAGGACAGCTCTGACAAAACCGACTTTTTACAGGAATACAGTTTAATATGTTTATCACTTGTAAAAAAAATTCGGGATTGTAATCCGAGTCCTCTAAAGCAACAATTATAAAAACAAAATCACAACATTTGCTTCCCACTCTATGCATGTTACGAGAACTTCAATCATAACAGTGAAATTAAATACAGATAATGTTACCCTAAATCAACAAATAAATACCAAATCGAGCGTAAGCGAGCAGGGGGCGGAGCCCACTAGTATTTAAAAAAAAAAACATAATTTTTTTACATGAATTTCCATTTTTCTTTATTTTTTGCAAATTTGTCAATTATTTTGGTATTGTTAATTCGGCTTAAAATGTCTTGCTCTATATACAGTAAAATGGCAATACTAATTAATCTTTCTTTTCCCAAAGTACTCCTTAAGTAATTCTTTACACGCTTTTAAACAGAAAACGATCTTTCTCCTGACGCATTAGATAAGGTAATGGTTAAAAAAAATTTCAATAATATTTCAACATTCGGAAATGTGCAAGACATTTCTTTGGCGGCTCGATAGATGTCTGGTGTAATTTTTATGGTGTCCTCGTTTTCTTTTAGTAGTATTAAAAAATGCTCAAATTCATCTTAAAAAGTACAAACATCAATGTCATTTTTGTAAATATCATTCAATTTTTTTATGAATCCCAATCAAAAAATATTCGAAGAGGCTCCACAACTTCATACGTCTGAGTTATTTGAGATAATTCTGCCTTGGTGTTATCACATATGACATAAAATGAAAATTGACTATTAAATTTTCTGTTAGTGTAAATTCATCGTGTTTTTATCAAAAATTTTGTTGTCTGCAAATTTATTAATCTTCTACATTAAATAATAGCTCTGATAAAACAGTTGCTTCTTTCAACTTTGTCGAATTCTTCTCTGAAATTATTGATAAATTTTCTAATGACTTCTGTAGAATAGATCCTTTCAATAGTTGACATTCCACTGATTGCAGTGATTTACTTGTAGCATTTATTCTTGGTAAAATAGTATTCCAAATAACTGCTATTAAGGCGGTTTCATATTAGTCAGTCCATTGAAGTGAAGTCGCCTCCACTATGGTAACTTTGTTTCTTCTGAATAACAAACTTCAGTTAAAGCCTCTTATATATATATATATATATGTGAAACCAAGTTTTATAGCTAATACAGCATCTGGCTCTTGCTGACCTTCTTGTATTAGAAACTCTTTTCGCTGCACTTAAAGACGCACATTGTAAAGACACTGTCACAACTTTCCACGAACCCTAATGAAAAGGCATTTTAGAGACTTCGGGGCCCTTTGGTATTCCGGGGCCCTACGCTGCCGCTTAGTCCGCTTAATCCGCCACTAAACAGCACGTTGTGTAGCTCCAGTGTGACATCAATTAACTACCTGCCCACAAAGGAGATTCGCGATTTTCCAGGGTCGCGGTAGCCCGGTTGGGAAGAAAAACTTACAGCAACCGGAGGGCTATAAGTTCGAATCCAGTCAAAGATCATCGTGTACATCGGGCTGGTTCATGTTAAATTCGTCGCTGCCTCAAATGTTCTCATGTTGGCGTGGTGTGAAAGTTTGGAGAGGTGTACCAACTCAGGTGTGACTTCATCTGACCGTGGCTCAAAATTAAGTGGTGTTGTCCTCGGATCTATCACTTCGAAGGTTCATCCAGTATCGTAGCCAATAGCCCGCTGTGTTGCTCCAGTGCGACTTTAGCCGACCAACCTCAATGGTGGTTAAGGTGTTAGACTATATATCAGAACGTTCCTCGTTCGAATCCTGGTCACTGCGTGGATATTTGTAAGCATATAGTGTAGAGGCGGCTGATGCACCTTAAATCTGTCGTGGTCAAAAGTCCTCACGTTGGGTTGGTGTGGGATTTTGGAGATTAGGGTGTCAGCTCAGTTGTTGTTTCGTCAACTGGCCGTGGTTCAAAATGACGTGGTGTTTGTCCTCCGATCTTTCTCTTAGGGTATTGATTCCGGATCGTCGTTAATAATCTGTTGTGGTGCTCTAGTACGACGTGAATTAAAATTACCTTAGCAGTGCGACGTTAATTAAGTATCTATACTTTCCTATCAGGAATTTTCTAGAGATCCACTCAATAAAACCGCGTCATAAAAAAAAAATCCTAAGCATTTACTCTTAAGTTGCTTTCCAGTGCATGACAGGTACTTCGGGGAGGATTGTAGCAACGCATCAGCGATGTCGATAGCGAAGGACCAACGCCTGATAGCCATCTTCCTGAAGATTTGTTCCATAACCGTCAGTTCGAGAGAAAGGGGGAGGCCTTGGGCCACAAACAACCAACGAAATCGTGAGTTGAAACTTGCACCTCGGGACATCTGAAGTGTTGCAAGAAAGTTAATCTTGATTTCAATGGACCCGTACGATTTCTCAAACTCTCCGTTTAGCGCGACCTTTGGAAAGTAATAAAAAAGTGGTTCGCGAGGAATCGATCGACTCGTTCGGCTTTGTGTTGAATTCCTGCGTAATTGTGGACCGCGGTAGCCCAGTTGGAGGAACAAATGGAGGGTTTGTGAGCTCGGTCCACCCAGAGGCCGTCGGGTTGACGGGAGTGCACGTTAAATCTGGCCTCAAATGTCCTCGCGTTGGCGTGGTGTGGAAGTTTGGAGAGTGGTGTGCCACTTCAGGTGTGGACCTCGTCATCTGGTTCAAAGTGACAAAAGATCTGTGTTTGGTAAGTATTTAATTAACGTCGCACTGGTACACTACAAGGGTCTATTGGCAACGGTCCGTGGTCAAATACCGGAGAGAAGGATCCCTACTGAGGAGAACAAGCCCATAGTCAAAATAGTCAGTCAAGATATAAAATACGAGAGTTTGGTAGTGAATAATAGAAGGGCAATTACAAAATCCACCAATATCAGTATTTAAAAATAGTTAACTTATCGTTTGCGACTGAATTACACTTATGCTAATGTGAGTAATGTAATCATTCGATTCTAGAATGCTATATTTGTAATCAGCATTCTTGTTGTTTTGGCTCTATAAATACAATACACAAATGGCACATACATTTCACTTACGTTACAAAGTGATACACATTTTACTACGTTACAGAATTTTCTTCATTTCAGCAGACGTTATTTCTTTCGTGTTTGTACAAATTCATTGACTGCTGGAGTTAACCTAAGCATAGAAATGTATTCTGCTCCAGCCTTTTCCCTCGTCTTGAACGGGTCAAAGAACCTCCAACATCAAAAATGTATTACACGAGTCGATATTCCTCCTTAGTAGGCCATAACTATAGGTTACATTAGAAAACTGACCACATAGAGCCGAGTTATTAATTGCATGAAAAGAAACACGCCCAGCAATTTATGATATTTTTTTTGCCACCATCAAGTCAAAGAAAGAAAGAAATAGGACGCCGTAATATTAAATCACCTCTTAGAAAAGCTGCCGAGACCGAACTAAATTTAAAAAAATGTTTTCTGTTTCTTTTTTGTGGATTTTTTTTTTACATCTCGTGTTATTCGCTTTCGTATTCTACTAACTTTATATCACTAGATTCTGAAATTATAAAGCAGTAATCATGTAAGGGTAGAAATTTTTCAAACAGTTATAAAGTATTTAAAACATGTAGTAACATGTTAGTACTCAAAGAATTGGGATCTTTCCGCTACACTATTGGTTTCTACTTAAATGCTCTACTTAAATACTCTGCTCTACAATAGGCAGAAAATGAATGATCTGAAACTGAACAGGTGCCCATATACGATATTGATCACATTTTAACTCGAAACAATATATTAATCCTGACAGGCCACACAGGATTCGGAAACCCTAAAACTACATGGCATTCAACCCTCTATTAAGGGATTTAATAAAACGAATATGGATAGAAAACTTATTAAATTTACGACGCTTCAAATCGTCATTTTTACTTACATATTTTACATATTTACTTACATATTTTAGCTATGGCCATTTACTATGCAGTGAAACTATTATTTTATGCTTGACTTACAATACTATAGAATCAATTACAAATTCAGATTTTTGAGAAACTGTTCAGTGTTAATTATAAAGTGTACTTCAAACGTCCTGTTAAAGCATACTTATCATGCCCACATATCTTTATTTAACGTAGACATTGGTTTAAGAAACTAAAGTCCATAGCGTAATTAAATTCCACAAGGTTGGTTGGGTTTTATGGCGCAATAGCCATATTTGATTAAGATGTACCAAACACGAGACAAACAACAACAAATAATGGACATACGTACGCAAGGAAGTTTTTACTGACGCAAGAAAGGGCCGGGCCGGTATAAATCTGCGATGGCCTCAAGTGTCCTCCCATTGGTGTGGCGTGGAAGTTTGTAGAGTGGGATGCCAGCTCAAGTGTTGACCTCGTCAACTGACCGTGGTTCAAAACTTCGATATTTTCCTTACGGATTGATCTCGGACTGGCTAGATCAGATGTTGCCTCGGCATCTGACGGTGGTTCAAAATAACGTGGTGTTGTCCTCGGATCTTTCATAGAGGATTGATCCCAGACCGTCGTCAATAGCCCATTGTTTTGCTCTAGTACGACGTTAATTAAAAATTACAAATTACTTGGACTGGCCAGTAACCCATTGTATTCCTCCAGTGCAACGTTAATTAACTACCTACTTGACACAAGAAAAAAATATATACCCAAGATGGGTTATAGAAATCAAACCTTCAACTCGTAAAAATTTCGCTTGGAAAATAAATTTTATATTCAGCTTTGTTCGAGTTATTTTGAGCTTTCACTTGAAGGACTTGATTTATCAATGCGCAGCATTTCAAGCAGCTTACTCATATCCGTCTGTTGCGGTGAAAAATTTTAGCTAACTATATTTCAATACAATTTCGAAAGTCAGTATTATTTTCTCATTTCATCAGTGTTCGTACTATTTCCGAACATTCTCTGCTGCGAAACACGAGCACTTTTCTTAATGGCGCGGATTAATCCTCTAATGCGATGGCCCTTGTGCCAAAAAGAAATTCTGCCATCCTGTGACGCAAGAAGAGTAAGATGGGATAAGATTCCATCGGCTCAATCGGACGGCTTATCGAGGGCCGAAAAAAGAATTCAAAAATTGTGGCCATTCATTTTCGGTAGACCATGAAGTCAATAGAGAAATTTTCCATCAAACGCTTTCTTCGCTCCAGAAACATCGGTCTGCTGTAATAAAGTCATTTTAAACTGTCATGTTATTCCTTAAAGTGCTGGAAATTGCACTGTTCTGAAGGTTAAAACCACATGACCCGAACCGAGGAGTTTTATATTCCCTTTCTTTTTCTTTTCATTTCTTTCTCTTTTTTTATTCCTTCTTTCAATCCATCTCCGTGCCGTCTGCGTTTCTAAACTTAGATTTTGACTTCACTTCCTCGTTCGCATCCCGTTGGGGGTCACGTGTGCTGCCGTCCGATCCCGAGACTCAAGACAGGATTTGCTCATCAATCGGAATGGAGGGAGGAAGGGGCGATAAATCGTGAATTGTTGTAGCAGTATCACGTGTCAGGTGTGATACCTTCCAAAGCGTGTATCATTCAACAAAGGAGTGTGTATCCTCCGGAAGTTGGATTGGGTGTGAACATGAACGACACTCAAACGAGCAACAGAAAATAGCAGGTTTTGGAAGAGCGGTTTAAAATTAGACAAAGACTCTCTAAAAGTGTTTGCTCAAGCCCGTCTGATAGCCGAGTGTTTAGCACATTCGGTTTAGCTCTCGGGTGAACAGATCCCAGGTTAGAATCCGGATTATAAAAAGATTTATATTTTAAAACAAAATGGCTGATTTGACAATTTCTCGAATTTTCGGCTCAGAACACAAACTTCTAAACTGGAAAAATCATTTCTTTGAACAAATGTTTCTTTTCTAAGTATTACTCTTTTGGTCACAAATAAGTGATATGCATTTTTGAAGTGTTAAATATACGTATATATAGTGATTTGCAAGAAACTGAAAAAATTGAGTATGCACGTAAAATTCGCAAGTTCAGTTAGTTTTATTGCACAAGTCTGTCTGTGACAGGCAGTGGTTTTACGGTCAAGTAACTGGACATTTTAAACCCCAGGAAAGGTTTACTGGCAATTCTATACACCCAGGATTCTAACCTGCGCCAGCTACATTTTACAGTCAAAGTTGCTATGGATTCTAGAATAACTATCGTTCAACTGTATAATTGTTATACCATCTCGTTTGCTTAATATTTTAGTAACGTTGCTATTCTCAAATTCGATTGTTTCCCATCCAGACACCTGTTGTTCTTCCTAGCTAGTGATAGCAATGAACAAAAAGGGAAAAATAATGGAACCCGAAACAAGGAATGTAATTTCTTAACGATCTTGTTAAATCAGCATATACATTAATATATACAATGGCAGTTCTGTTATATGTAACCTGAGTAATCATCACTCGGTCTGATGATTGAGTGATTACTGCTCTGGCGTTTGTGAGAATGAGTTCCTTGTATATTCTACCGATGTACATTTCAAAATCCTCTTTTAGCGTCTGTTCTGTATAATTAGCACCTCGTGCAACTATTAATAACCGTAGAGTGGTAAAGTCAACCGATTAAAAATTCTGAACAGATATGCCTGTTAGTGCGGATTGTTTTAAACAGTGGCAATTCTTTTCTTAAGTACCAGTTATCATTATCAAAATATTATTTTAGTTCAGAGCTCGAAATACCCGGGTGCACTGTGTACATGAAATTAAAATTTGTGCACCTAATTTTTTACCGCTATGTGCACCTAATTTAAAAACTTAGGTGCACAAGGTGCACCTGTATTAAAAAATATATTTCGAGGCCTGTTTTAGTTTGTTAATTGTGCAAAATGTGCTGATGAATTGCCTCGTGATTTTATCCCAGAAACCAATTTTGATTCAATGAAACTTTAAAACATGGTAATGATTATTCACATTTTGTGATTCGCGTTGAAGAGTTATTCCACTTTGTATTTGAATCAAACTTCAATCATAATTTTTTCAAATTTAAAAATACTTTTAACTCTCTGGGCGTTACGAAATTTTTCAGCAGTGTCATATTTCTCTTTTACCGCAACATAACACCTAATGCACCACCGTATCTATTCGTTGAAAGAATCTTCGGATATATTCCACTTATCAGAAAGATTAAAACAGGTTAGAAGTAACGTGGAAAGGTCTGCAAGATACAGAACGAAAATATGCGTGTGAACACCTCAGGATTAACCCTCCTGTTCGTTGTCTCGACGAGATATTTCGTCTGGTTAGTTTTCGTCTCACGACGAGATATCTCGCCATTAGAGGAAAACTGGCCAGATATTGATTTCGTCATCCTAAATATCGACACTATCTTAAGTTATAAACTAGCCGAGAACATGAGCCGACCAACCGGTCTGGTGGTTAAGGTGTTAGCTTCTAGATAGGAATGTTCCTGGTTCGAATCAGGGTCAGTGCATGGATGTTTGTAAGCGAATGGTGTAGAGGCAACTGGTGCACCTGAAATCTGTCGTGGCGATAATCTTTGGGTTGGTGTGTAAGTTTGTAGAGTGGGCTCGGGTTTGCCTCGTCATCTGTCCGTGGTTCAAAATGACGTGGTGTCCTCGGATATTTCCCTCACAGGATTGATCCCGGACCGTCGTCAATAGCCCGTTGTGTTGCTCTAGTACGACGTTAATTAAAAATTACCAAATTACTTGGAGGGTTGGGTATTTTTGAAAACGAAACAAAAGTAGTCATGGAATGGGTAGACGACCGGTTGGTACTTGTGGTCACAACTATGATTTCCCGTCGCAATATTGCGAGATATTTCCTGAAAAACCCTGGTTCGTTTACCCTCATCACAGGATATTAATATAATCCCGCATTATAAATACATACCAATAGGGTGACTTGTTCAATCTGTAGATAATTGCTGAAAATCAAATATCCGCTCAGGATCTGAATCTGCATTCAGCCAAAAATGCGGAATGGGCTTCGTTTCCCGTCACCACTCGGAAACAAAAACTCGGCGTATGATGGAGTCCAATTCAGAGCGAATGAGGAAAACGGGCGCGATGAAATAATTAGCTTGATTCCCTCTCTTTGAGCTCGTTAACCTCATCTCGCGCCCATACGCATTTTGCTCACTGCGCAGTTTGTAAACATACGCAGCATCCTGTTACCGCTCAAACAGACGAGATTCGGTTTGGTGTGAAATACTTGGAAGAGAAGAGTTCAGTTTGTAGGTGTGTTCATTTGAGAGCGTCCATTGGAAGAGCCCTGTACCGGATGAAATGGTGTGGTGACAGAAATTAATTGGTAGCATAAAAGAACAAGACCTTTGCGTTTCGCCACTACAACATTTATTCTAACATCCTGTAGCTCAGCAGATATTTTGGGACAAGAAGGGTTCGGCAGAGTAGCGAGCGTGTCCTCTCGCTCTCAGTTCTCAAGGGTCTGGCAAAATGGAGCGTTTTTCAGGTCGCCCCTCAGCTGAAAACCATCTGCGGATGGAATTTTGAGGTGTTCTCAAGGGGCTTGGGATTAATGAGATCGTAATGTCAGTGTGAGGTCCGATGAAGAGAGTTTATTTCAAATGCCCAGAACTTTATGACCGATGTAATGTCAAATAGAGTGCTGTAATAGTACTTCTGGGGTCAGTTATGGACAGTTGATCACTTGAAAAGTGTTTTATCATCTTCAGTTAAAGAATTGAATCTATTTGCTTTGTGTCGGCTTGATCAGAGAAGCCGCGTTTAGAGTGGTACAAACTCTCTTCGAAAACTAGTATGACTGAATCATCAAAACAGGACATTTTGCCGCAAATCTTAACGGATAGCTCCCATACTCTCAACCTGACTCCACGAGTCTCTCGTGAATACATATTTTTGACGTGCACGGGCTTCACTGAGTGATGATCTTTTCTTTTTCCATGAAGTTTACTGTATTCAGTAACCACGGGGGTCGCACTCCCGAGTTACCCAAACAATCTTTTTCTGATTTCATCCCACAACACTATTCCCCAATTCCTCTTTTTTCCCTACAACACAGCCGACCAACCGGTCTGGTGGTTAAGGTGTTGGCCTCTAGATCCGAAGGTTCCTGGTTCGAATCCGGGTCTGTACATTTATATTTGTTAGCGTATGGTGTACAGGCGGCTGGTGCACCTTAAATCTGTCGTGGCCGAAAGTCTTCACGTTGTGTTACTGTAGAAGTTTGGAAGAGTGGGGTGCCAGCTCAGGCAGGACCGTGGTTCAAAATTACGTGGTGTTGTCCTTGGATCTCTCTGTTCGGGGGTTAATCCCGGACCTTCATCAATAGCCCGTTGTGTTCCTCCAGTTCGATGTTAGTTAAAATTACTTTACCTTACCTTCCCACATGCTATTCACCTATCGGTCGGTAGTATTTACCGAACTACGGATTTACCGTGCTCAAGCCCAACGTCTAAATGAGAGACAGCAGAACGCAATTTCCCAGGCTCCAGCCATCCACCCAAGTATTGAATGCGATATCATTAGTTCTGTATATCAAGCGATGTAGGTAAGGTCTGAAAAATCTAGTTATTCTGATTTCGGTATTCAGCTTTGAGAGTGGTGTCAAGATAAAGTCCAGCAAAATCGTGACACTTTCCTTTAACACACACTTTATAATCGCTACTTGTTTCTCGAGCCACTTTCTAAGCAATCACAGTATTAATTCGATGCTGTTATATTCCGATTTCATAATCTTGTGACCTAATCCCTAAATTTGATGACTGTGCACCTTTTCCAGGCTCTGCTTGTCCCTTTCGCATTTACTTTTCTCTTCTCCTAACAATAACTTCCAATACAGCTTGTACGTCCATCCTCAATCCACTATTCGCCTAATCAGTCTTCGTTAGTTATCGTTTATGCTATAGGTACGTAGGTATTTTAATTAACGTCGTACTGGAGCAACACAGCGGACTATTGACGACGGTCTGGGATCAACCCCCGAATTGAAAGATAAGAGGATAACACCCCCGCCATTTTGGACCATGGTCAGATGACGAACACCTGAGCTGGCACTCCACTCTCCAAATTTCTACAACACGGCAACGTGAGAATATTTGAGGCCACGACGGATTTAACGTGCACCCCTCCTTTGTGCACGACGGCCTTTGATTGAATTTGAACTCGCTACCTTCCGGTACCTTATCTATTGTCTTCCATCCAGTCTACCGCGGCCCCTTTTATGCTATAATCAACTATGTAATATTTTAACCGTAAGGCCCGTGACTGCTTCGTTTCAATGTGACTAATACAAATGTGAAAAGATAAGCCATTAATTACACTTAATATGTGCCGATTAGTATCCTATATACGTGATTATTATAAACAGTAAACGAACTGTTTCCCTTTCGCGTATAGTTACATTTATAGTTACCAATACCCATCTACAAAGGAATTCATTTCCGGAAAAAATTCTTTTATGTCTCCAAAAAATAAACATCCTCTTGATGAATAACGGGGAAACATTCGCATCAGCATCACGTAAAAACATTCCCCGGATTTATATCACTCCTGATGGATTGGGCGCACGTTTCTTTTGTAACGGCCGCTTACAATACCGTTAAACCTGATTCTTATCTGCCCCAACGGTGCAGGTCGACATGGAACCGTTCCATGGTACTGCACTCCAAATACATTCACCGGGAACGTGAAAGAATGATACGCCTGCATGTCCTCCATCCCCCTCTTTCCTGCGTGGACTCTAAATATTGCGCTACATTTCTCCTCGAAGGTGGTATTAAATTATTTAAATACCCTTTCTGGCGTTTTTTTTCTGCGGATGCGAACTTAAGTTTTCTTTCGAATGTCACTTCCGTGTTAGAAGGATTGGGATTCTTTTTTATTAATTAAAATACTAGGTTAGGTAGAAAGAGAACCGGACACCCTAAGGGCTAATGTGTTAACAAACTGTCACTCATGAAAATTTGGTGAAAAAGGGCAATGTGTTGTTTTCAAAAGAAGCTTTCAATGAGGTGGGAAAAAAGTTTCTTTTGAATTTCGTTGTATTGACCAGTTTTACCTTGTAGCGGTTTTGCATAATGGAAATTGTCACGTGCGTCATTCGGCGTGAGTGCGCTCTAACTTGGTAGATTCGATCCCTTTTACTTTGAAGCCTTTTTGAAGTGCCAGTAAAACCGGACAGAATTGGGGTTTGATGAACTGAAACTCGGTTGCAGAACGTTCCGTAAGATTTGTGAGGAAATTGGAAAAACTGTTGTGGTAGAACGCTCTGGGCAGAAATCGTTTGGGAAATGCGTCCTGAATCGTTTGAAGGTGCGCGCCATTTTCAATTAAACCCTCTTTAACCCTAAGTTAGGTCGTTTTTACCAACTGACATCCTGAGATCACGAAATTGTCTTTCCTATCTACACTATTATTAATTAATTTTTCACATTGTTGTTGTTTCTTATGCCTACATTGGCAGACCAGAGGAGTGCCAGGCCCGTCGAAGACGGCAAGAGGCGAGGGGGGTGCGCCTTCCATGTTATTGAGCCCCATTGGGAGGAAGTCCGACTTTGCTCGATATACATGACACATCCGTTTTACAGGAAGGTCCCTTTCATACATCCATTCACTCACACATATCGTAATTTAGATTCCAATCAGAGGCTGATAACCCCCTGATCAGGTACCCTCAGAGGTATTGATTTGGTATGGGAACATGGGGGACATTGTGACCACGACCTATTTAACGTGCCAAAGTCACCATTAGTGAACACGACGGTCTTTAGCCAGGTCGAAGAGCCGATCTCGAAATCATCAGAATTGTAGGCTCCGCCGAGGACAGAACCCACAACCCTTCTGATGCGAGCCCGACGCTCTACTGACTGAGCTACCGCGGCTCATTTTTCACATTAATTACGTTAATTACATTCGCATTAATCATATTAATTAATTTTTCAACCCGTAATAGATTTAAGGACACTAAAACATAAATTACAGCAAAAATGTATTACTTAGAAATATAGATAACGCGATTTTTAGTTATTGCTTAGCAGAAAAATGCCCACCGTGCTTCTGTCGGGACCAATGCTATTAACGTATGTTTAAGACACGAAAAAAAAATTGTTTTTACAAGAAAAATATGAAAATTATGAGTGACAAGTTTTAATAAATTAAACCTTTCATCTTTTTAGAATATATTTTGTGCATAACTACAGTACTTTTAGTTCTTTAGAAGTAGGACAAGGTATGACTAAACCTCACTGACGAAACCCTTTCACGCCAGAACATCAAATGAAACAACATTTCAATATTTTATCTGTAATTAACTGTAGAAATGTTCAAGCAGAACACCATATAAGTTAATTATAAACGTTTATTATTACATTGAGGACAGTTACACGATTGGGACAAACATTTAAAGTTAAGGAAAACATTAAATTACATCTGAAAGTTACATCTTAGCTCAGGGCTCGAAATACCCGGGTGCACAGGTGCACTGTGCACATGAAAATATAATTGTGCACCTAATTTTTTCCCACTAGGTACACGCAGTGCACCTTGTGCACCTAACTTAAAAACTTAGGTGCACCTGTATTAAAAAATATATTTCGAGGCCTGTCTTAGCTAGAAACATCTTAACACATCTTATCAGCGTGACATCTTAGTAGCTATCTATATAGAGGGCGCTTTAGCAGGAAATTCCTATTGGGCGAGAGCGGTTTGGCGGGAACCAATCTCCACAATACCTGTAGATAATGTTATACACTAGGCCTTAACCTGATCAGGTAAAGAATAGACAATGTTTCATTTAATATTTTTGCTGCATTACAACTATATATAAGGTTCTATGTATATGTCCCATCTATATACCGAGAAGATAAAAAATGAAAAACTACATTCCTCTGCTTTTGAAAATGATTCTAGATTAACTCATAAATAATTTTCAAATGCGATAACCAGGGTGCACTTTAAAAAATGTGACACTTTTTTTCTCATAAACAACTCTATATTCATGTAAAGAAAAATCATTGGATCTTTTTTACCAAAAGTTTTTCTCATCTCTACTGTAACAAGCAGTTGTGTAATTTTATGGTTGTGATGTCAAATGCAAATCCATTTATAGTGTAAATGGAACTTGAAATAACATTATGAAAAATGAAAAGATTGAAATTCGATTCTAACTCAAAAGTATGCGAAACGAATTAAGTCAAATTTATGTATAAAAAAATTGTCATAAGTTTCTTCACAGCGTGCAAATGTTTTAATTTTTAAGTACGACAAACCATATATGAATAATTGGAAATGCTATCCAATAACTTTCTAATAAATTAAGGTGGGCTAATGTAGATTCTCAACGAAAAGCTATTTGACACATTGTCATAACTTTTATTGGTTTTAGGTTTTCCACAACTCCTTTCTCTTACATTTCCCAGGTATAATTTCCAACCAAAGAACGTCGTGTACTAAAGGGGCTGGTGCACGTTAAATCTTTCATGGTCTCTAAGGTACTCACGTCGGTGTGATACGGTTTATACAAGTCGGTATAATACAAGTTTGGAGAATGGAGTGCCAACTCAGGTGTAACCTTGTCATCTGACCGTTGTTCAAAATAACGTGGTGTTATCCTTGAATCTTCCTTTCAGGGGTTGATCCCGGAACGTCAGCAATAGCGCGTTGAGTTGCTCCAGTGTGACATTAATTAAGAATACCAAAATAACCAGGTATAATTAGCCTTCGTGTAGATAGACAATAGAGCGACTAGACAGACAAACCTGACATTTTCCAGAACTTAATGCCAACAACTACTCACAGCAAACAATATTAATAAAACGGGGAAATTTCTTCCCAGTTTGGATAAATTCAGGATTAATCTGTTTCTCTGTGTCATAAACCAAGCAACCAAATTTAGCAATGTTAAATGGAGATGTTACAAAAAACATGTAAAAAAGGCGTTTGTAATTAATGGTTCTATGCGATAAATCGATACGAAAAATTTAGGCATACAACTTGATTTTTGTTAAGATGCTATAGAGAATTTCTGTTTATTACAATTTCGTTAATTGCTGCTCTGATCTCTAATGTATGAATTTCAAAGCAAAATTCCAATTTTGATCACCATAGTGATTATATCATTTACATATTGTAGGATTGGTTTCCGCCAAAACCCCTCTCGCCCAATAGGAAATGTTTCTAGCTAAGATATAACTTTCAGATGTTATTTAATGTTTTCCTTGACTTTAAATGGTTGTCCCAACCGTGTAACTGTCCTCAATGTACTAATAAACGTTTATAATTAACTAATAGTGTGTTTTGCTTGAACATTTCTACAATATCATAGTTAAACATCTTATTTTTTTAATCTGGTCGTAATGGATGTCATGCTAACGTAGCATAAAATATGTGAAACGTAGCATAGAATGAATGTGTACGTTTGTAGAACGTAGTATAGAATGAATGTGTAGCATATGTAGAACTTAGTATAGAACATAACTATAGTAGTTGGGAATTCATTCAAACCTTAAGTTCCGGTATAGTTAGCTATAGTACAGCAACAAAGAACACGCGACATAAAACTGATTTCCAATAACTCTCATTAAAAATCTCAATACAAAAGTCACGTACCATCTAAAAGAAGCTGTTCCGTCTATTAGCAACACCTCAGGAGGTTTGAAAGTAAAAGGTTCTTAGGAAATAAAATACAACAATAAGTTGAAAAAGAAATTGTTAGTTTAGACATCTCGAATAATTTTTCACACCTAATAATTCATTAAAATTATGCTTTCAACTCAGTTTATTTTCTACGTATTCTTGATCGCCATGTTAATTTTTTATATTCCAACTTCATGCTGTTGGCAAACATGATTTTTTTCCAATATCTTTTATTCTATTAAATTCTTACACTGGAGTCTTATTACCCACAGTTTTTAATTTTTGAATATTTACATTGCGTTTAGCATATCCTGTGTATTTTTGGACCCTGAGCAATAATAAGATCCGAACATCCCATCCCAATCCACCCCTCCTACCTGGCTCAATGGGTTTGCCATCTCATCATCACCATTTTGTTATCTCATCAGAAAAATTGTTTAAATCTCGATGGACGAGATATCTCATCGCAACCATTTGGAGGCTTAAAACAACCCAGTTAAATGTCAACGTTAGTACAAAATGTATTTTCAGCTACAAAAGCATCAAATCTCGGGTGAAAAAAATTAAATGTGTTCCAGTGCTCTCAAACCGACGTGAGCTTGAAAAATATTTTCAACCTAATTTATTTTTATTTAACCTTTTAAAAGAAGAGAAACGACGCACATTTGAAATGCCGAGCGCGTTTCTGCTCTCAAAGCCTTGAAATATTTCTGATTCCAAGGGGTCAAAGCACTGATCTTACCCGTTATTCGAATACTAAACGCGCAGAGTTCTGTGAAGTGGTTTCTGAATTCCGAATACCGCCCTCCAGCGCATCACATGTGGAGACCTGTTCCTAAAATCAAAAATCCTGCACGAGGCCCTCTGCGGCTGCCCCCCCCCCCCCCCCGACGCTTCTTCTGGGTGTTCAAGTATCCGTCTAATCCTTCGCAAACACCTGACTCGCTGAAGGCGGGGCTTAGGATTATCGTTGAATGATGCAACTGAAGGTTTGTTTTCCTTTCCATCGCTAATCCTTCCTTTATTTACATTAGAAGGGAGAACGAATTGGAGTAATACTTTGCGTAAACTATTTTCTTTAAAATTGGTAAGTAAATGCGTACTTTTTGCGATTTTTAACTGTTAAAAGAATCTAATCGGTAGGTTTTGAAATGGAAAAGAGGAATTAATTGGTCTTTTGGATTTAATCAGTTTTTAAGAGGCTAATTCAGGGCTCGAAATACTCGAGTGCACTGTGCACATGAAAATAAAATTGTGCACCTATTTTTTCCCGCAAAGTGCACGCAGTGCACCTAACGTTAAAAAAAAGAGGGAAACGTGTTTTATGTTATTTTGATGTATGAACAAAATATTAGTTTCGACCTCTCTCGCGCTAAAGGAACGTAATTAAAATTCCTAATACTATGTGAAATACTATGTTCCTAATACTAACAAAATCGGTAACGGGTTTATACAGGAAAAAAAGTTTACATGTGCCCCTGCCACCAGAACTTACCGATGATCGAAACATTTTCCATATGGCTCTGTTGAAGCTACTGCCACGACAGCCGTGCGTGGGAGAAGGGAGAATTTAGAAGTTTAAATATTTTTATTTACTATCTACTACTAACCTATCTAAACATACCCAACTAATAAAGTAGTTTACATTATATTAATGCTTTTATACAGTGTTTTTTTAAATGTGAACCTAAAAATATAACCTGTGCACCTAATTTAAAAACATAGATGCAAAATGTGCATCTGTGTTAAAAAAATCTATTTCGAGGCCTGGGCTAATTAGAATCAATGTGCAGTATAAACATGCATAACCACAACGTCACATAATACCAAATCTATTCAATTGCAAATTAGATAAACTAATGGAACTTTTAAATATTGATTTTTCAATAGAAGTTAGAATTAAAGAGTGACGGTGGACTTCAGGTGTCTCACGCTACTGAGGTACCACCACTGATTCTTAAAAGTGTTTGTAAAAGCTTATGAATGGTATGAATATTCTACGTATATTCTGATATCGACGTGCTCTGAATGGGCAGTGACACATAAGAGGTCCCGCTCAGCTCTGACGAAAACTAAAACTGCAAAGTTTTTGTTGTGCGCAACAGCAAAATTTAGCACGAAATACAAAATTGAATATTTAAAGTGAAGTCTTCACCCATGAAGTGTTTTTCACCAATACTTTTAGAACAATGTCTTTCAAAGGAGTTAAAGGTCATCCTGCTTTAACCGAAACTCTCCCAATAGAAAGATTTGAGTCCCGATCAACTTGTTCTCTGGTTTTGTAGGTAATTAACGTCGTACTGGAGCAAGACAACGGGCTATCGGCGACGGTCCGGAATCAATCCTCCAAGGGAAAAATCCAAATATAACACCACGTCCTATTGAACCACGGTCAGATGACGATTGGAACGAGAGGAGAAAGGTCCCTACATACTTAAAGCTATGACCTCCAATCACGCGACATGTCTGAATCCAACCTGCATAGTCAAATTCCGAAATATACGGTTTATTTAAAATCTGAATAATTTTTCAATTTCTCTTAAACAAAAACATTGTAATTTTTTGGGGTCGCCGTGGTTCAGTGGGTTTGTCTCGGCTAGCAAGCTGTAGGCGTAGCAAGTTCGGTTACTCTCCTGAGTGAATTTCTTTCTTCTGTGTCAGTAAAACTTTCCTAAAGTGTGTATGTATATTCGCTGTCATTGTCTGTCTTATGATTAGTGCAGCTTGGCCAGATACAAGAGCCCTCTCTCTTGCGCCATAAAAAAAAACCCGAAAATAACCAACCTGCACTTTTGCACTACGGATGGATCGTAACATTAAACCCGCCCGCTTGTTTCACTCCTTTTTGTGATAACTGTTTCATTACACATCCACTTCATCGTGTACTGTACTTCACTGTACATTGTTCTTACACAGAAAGTTTTATAAAATCACAAAGGTTCTTCTAAAATAGGTGATTGTCAAGTCAGTATGTGTGTTATACACTATCCTGAGTTAGTTCTTAAGTTCCACCCGGGCTAATAAACATTATAATTCTTATGCCAAATGAGATAGGTAAATAAGTGTGTGTTGTGAGCTAAAAGCGATATTGTACTACTCGAAAATCTCATGGTTCTCATAGGGTTAACGAAAGTCATTACAAAGTTGCAATCGGAACACTGCAGATAACCGAGAAAGATTCAAGAGTAAAGTACTTCAAGAATCAATCAAAAGCCTTTTTTAAATCTAATTATTTCCCAATTGATAAACTTCGGAAAGCAGAACGCGGCGGAGGTACAAAATGACGAAAAAAGCACCATTCAACTCCCGAGAGGCTACGATAACAGGTGACTTCTCAACTCGTCTCGGTTCCCATTGTAACCGAAATAGAACTTTTTTCATTGTCTAATTATTCTTGACCCCGCTTGTTTTCAAGTGAAGTGTGTTTTTCTGCGGGAATAATTACTCGTTTATTAGTGCATCCGTTTCGCATGCATGGCGAAATGGCGAGAGGAAAAATAAATTGAGAGTCTGCGGCTATTAACCCACTTCAACGTTGTGTTGAATTTGATTGGAATTTGCTTCTATAAAAGGTGTTTTCTGCTAAAGACTTGGAGGACAAAAAAGTATCTAGGCTGGCTAAAAATCGATGGATACAAACGTATCGATACATTTCATCATTCTTTTATAATTATAGGTTGAGGGCACTCACCTCTTACCTTTAAATTGTTATTTGCGAACCTATCTTTGTGTGGGTTATAAGAATGAATTCAGAACACTTTTACGGTTGTTTCTTTCTTTGCAATGGAAGCGAGATGACGGTATTGATGTACTGTTTCTATATTTTTCATCGTTTACAGTAGAGGTCGTACTCGAGTGATCTGTCCTGTTTTACCCTGGCCTACCCTACTATCTTTTTTCTTATCTCGTTCGTTTTTACGATGGCATGGTGGGAAAGTTTCGAGAGTGGGGTGCCAGCTCGGGTGTTTTTCTCGTCACCTGACCGTAGTTCAAAGTAACGAAGTGTTGTCCTCGGATCTTTCCTTTCGAGATAAACCCCGGACCCCCGGGAGCAGAAAGTGCTTAAAACTGCGACATACATCGCAGAACAAACAAAGTCTTTGCACAACATTTTTTACCTTAATTTTATCAAATTTTATTCCGATTTTTTTTAATTGTAGGTTACGATATTCTGCAGTGCAAAGCGCGCTACTTGCCACACCTTTTTTTTCTTCTCTAGCTACGGAACAACCTCCCTAGACCGCCCCAAATTGCCACAAACACTTTATGAATAACACATCTATGTCAATGACAAAATATTTAACTTCAAAAGTCATCGACAGAAATGCAAATTCTGAAAGCATGCCTTGGTTTTAACTAAAGTAAGTGAATTAATGTTGATGTTTTATTTTAAATATGTAATACATATTTAGCCGATACTTGTATTTCACGTCTGTTTTTGATTTGACTGTAGTTTTCAAAATTCGCACAAAAAGCCTGCAGAGAATTTGCAATTCCTTGGAGTTGTGTAGCAGTACACTGAATATAACTCTGCGTCTGGGCTGTTTCTATATTTTTCACATAGGACATCGTTTATGGTAGAGGACGCATTCGAGTGATCTGTCCTCCTTCTGTTTTACCCTGGTCTACCTTAATACTTTTCTTCCTATCTCGTTGTTCATTTTCACGTTGGCGTGGTGTAAAAGTTTGGAGAGTTGGCTGCCAGCTCAGGTGTTGCCTCGTCATCTGATCGTTGCTCAAAATAACGAGGTGTTGTCCTCGGATCTTTCCCTTCGGGATGGATCCCGGTCCGTCGCCAGTATCCCTTTGAGTAGCTGCATTACGGCGTTTATTCAACTACCTATCTCGTTGTATCGTGTCTGGCACAGCTTGTCCAACTATGGCCCTTCGCCCTTAAAACCCAACCAACCTTGACAATAGAGAATGTAGTTAAAAGAATGTGAGGAATGTTTAGACGAAAGTTTATCGCACGTTTATTATAAACTGCGCCATCCTATTCGTCCATCAATAGCCCGTTGTGTTGCTCCAGTTCGATTTTCATTAAATACCTACCTACTTGTCCATCACAGACTATTTGAATGGGATATTTTCTGTCTAAGCAAAACAATAGAAGACGAGGGCTTTACTTTCGGTTACTGAATATGGTATATGTACAGGAAGCACGTTCTAGACACAGTACAAAGTCTCAAATCCGGACTTCCAAAATCTGGAATTGTCCAAAATCCAGGCGTTTTGCTAACCGGCGGTTTTTTTTCCTCACTTTTTGCATCTTTCCGATAGTTTTTAAAGAACAAGAAGTTAAACCTGGACCTAATGAATGAAACAACACAAAATAAAGGACATATTCAGAGTAAATAACCCACAGAAAAATGAGAAGATTTGCAAGTAAAATTTCTTGCATTGTATTAGAAAGGGTTTTTCCTTTTTAAAAATCATTTTTATTTATATATATATCCTACTTTACAATTGCAAACGCAAAATTCGCGCGGAAGGGGGGTTATTAAGGTTTTTTTGACAAAAAATGCAAATAATCCGAAATCCTGAAAAGTCCGAAATTTGGAATGGCCTAGATCCGTGACTTTGTTCTCTACTAGCTTCATCTAGATTTCGCAGAACAGAAAAGGTCTGATGTCGAAAAAGAATTTGAATTTTCCCTAAAAACATGAAAAAGTAATTTTGCATCATACGTGAGAGCAAACAGAGATTGAATGCTGAAATCGGGAATTTATCTGTTCAAGTCGAAAACATTCATGTTTATGGAATGGATTCCATGATTCTGGAATTTGACACTGAGTAATTTTAACTAATGCGGTTTAGTTCATTTTCTTTACTAGTATCATAATTCTTAATGTTAATGTAAAATAATATTTTTGCTTTAAATGGTTTTTTTTATTTACATGCGATTTATAGAAATAATTGTTCGTTTTCTATAACAATATTAATACCGGAAGTCGAGATGAAAATTACAATACTTTGAACTAATTAAAAGTGTCCTTTTTTTCTATTCTGTAAAACATCGAGAAGCTCAAAGTTCCCGGAATCCAAAATTAAGAAAAACAGCTATTTATAAGTAATTGTATCAAGACACGGTTGTAATGATTTAATAGTTTTACAGGAAAGGAAATGCAAGCAATTACAAACTATACTTAAATTGTGCAGAAAGATTTCTATTACTTTTTTCAAAATCTCACTTCTGTAAAAAATGAGTTCTTGTCAATATTGTCGGTTTTATAGTTCCAGACTCCTAAACTAAAAATGCAAAAACCTAACAGACGCGGTGAAAGAAACAATGAGTTCCATTTTTAACATTTTTAACATAAAGAACAAACGATAAAAAAAAATTCGGCGAAATATATTGAACATTCAAAAAGCTTAGTTATCTGGAAAAACGCATTAGTTAAAATTACTCAGTGACAAATTCCAGAATTATGGAATCCATTCCTTAAACATGGATGCTTTCGACTTGTACAGATAAATTCCCGAATTCAGCATTCATCTCTGCTTGCCTTTGAGTCCGAATGCCTCATTAAAAGGAGAAAGACGGGAGTAAATCAGCGGGTGATCAAACGTGCTATAGCTCTACTAAATTAGTACTTATGCACATCACACAAAAATCCCACATGCTTTGAATGTTTAACGACACTTACAGTTCAGTTACCTGCTAAATTCGCCAGGGAAGGTCGCGATGATTAGCTCGGTTGTGCTGAAATAGCTGTAGGACCTTAAAGTACCTGCAAAGTATTTGTCGGGGTTAGTCATAAAAATCCAGCCTTTAAATGCATTTTTATTCCTAAAGCCGACTACTTTTGAACAACTTTTTTTCATCTCCTCCCTTATGCCGACCTGGTTCGAATCCGGGTCCGGGCATGGATGTTTGTAAGCGTATGGTGTAGAGGCGGCTGCTGCACCTTAAATCTGTCGTGGCCGAAAGTCCTCACGTTGGGTTGGTGTGGAAGTTTGGAGAGTGGGGTGCCAGCTCAGGTGTTGTTTCGTCATCTGACCGTGGTTCAAAATTACGAGGTGTTGTCATCGGATCTTTCCCTTAAGGGACTGATCCCGGACCGTCGACAATAGCCCGTTGTGTTGCTCTAGTACGACGTTAACTAAAATTACCTTACCTTACCCCTATGCCGACCAACCGGTCTGATGGTTTAGATGTTAGCCTCTAGATCGGAAGGTTCCTGGTCCGAATCCGGGTGCATAGATGTCTGTAAGCGTATGGTGTAGAGGCGGCTGGTGCACCTTAAATATGTCGTGGCCGAAGGTCTTCACGTTGGGTTGATGATGAAGTTTGGATAGCAGGGTGCCAACTCGGGTGTTGCCTCGTCATCTGACCGTACATCTAAATCACGTGGTGTTGTCCTCGGAAGTCGTTCCCTGAAAGGATTGATCCCGGACCGTCGTCAATAGCCCGTTGTGTTGCTCTAGTACGACGTTAATTAAAATTACCTTACCTTTTCCCCTAGGATAAATTGATTTGGTGATATTTGTATGGGACACTGGGTACTCTTGGATAGGTAGGTGTTTAAATTATTTAACGTTGCACTGAAGCAACATAACGGGCTATCGGTAACGGCCCGGGATTAACCCCCGAACCACGGTCAGATGATAGGTCACACCTGAGCTGCAACCCCACTCTCCAAACTTCCACACAACGCCAATGTGATGACATTTAAGGCCACGACAGATTTAACGGACACTAGCCAGCCCCCTTTCTACACGATAGTCTTTGGTTGGATTCGAGCTTGCAACCCTCCGGTTGCCTATCCGTTACACTTCCAACAGGGTTACCGCGGTTCTTGAGACATATTGTGTCAAACTCAAGACGCGAAGTAATCTAATTCGGAAAATATTCTAGTTGTGACAACATAAACGTGCAGGTTCCTACAAATTTTATTTTTGAGTTTTCTTTGATCATTTTTACCATCTTTTAAAATGTAAGGCATTTTTGGCTTCGATTTCTGAAATATCATTTTCTTCATACTATTAAAGAATAGAAAGGGAACTCCAAACTGTTTCTCAACCAATGGTTTCCGTTACACGCATGAGACCCTTTCCTCGTTATTCATTCTCAAAAGAAAAGTAGTTATTCAATTCTGTGGCTGTAACCGGATGAATTCAACCTCTAGAAAGAAAATCCTTAAAGAAAATTTCTGTCATTGATTATTCTGTATTAACCTTTAAATAAGGAAAAGGCTTGGCAGAAATGAGTCGTCTGTGGCGTGCAAACCTTTACCCTGCTAGCTACAATAGAAAAAAAAGAACCCTTGAAATTGTTTCCTTGTTTGTGTAATATAAAGCGAAAAACAATACACAGATCGAAATTTTCCTAGGCATAACAAGTGGATTAGGATTGTGTCCATAGTAAAACATGGAACACAGAATTATTATTCTATTGTTTTCTCCAATACTTTTTCTATTTACCCAAGCTTGTATAGAATTACACATTTAGCATTGTACACAAAGGTTTGGAGGGAAAAGGTTTTTTAATTATAAGATTGTTTTATGGAGTAAAATTCGAGAGTAGGTGTAATGTGAGAATCTGGGTGAGGCCTGTTAACTTTTTCAGGGTCAATTGGTTTTTCTTTAATATATCTAGCCCACCACCCCTTTCTTAAGATGCACAGAAATACTTCTCTCAGTTTTGTATGCGAAAACAATTGTAATTTTTCTAGTTGTCTTCGATGAACAAAAAGATGTTGATAATATACGTATAGCTTATAACTGATATGCGTATAACTTATTTATTAATACAAATTTAAGAACTACAGATATGATTTTGAAGTACAGAAATATTTTAGGAGCAGGAAAGGTTTAAAGGCTTTTACACACAAAGACAAATTAAGTCATGGAAATACTTTATCGCATATTTTAAACTTATAGTTTGGTTTTAAATAAAGAAAGTTAATTAATTTTGATGTGTGTGTGTTTTATTATAAATATGTAATATGTATTGAGCCGATGATTGTGTTTTACGTCTGGCTTTGATTTGACTGCAGTTTTCGAAATTCGGACAAAATGCCTGCAAAACAATTGCAATTACTTGGAGTTATGTTGCAGAACACTGAACATAATTCTGTACCCTTCGGATACTTGACCCTTCTCAATACGATGGGTAAAAATTATTTATGTAATAATCCTCTCGTGGGCACGTCATGTGTGTACGGGCTTCACGAAGACGAGGTACCCTAGTGATCTTTTCTTTTCTCATGGGGTTTACTGCCTCTGGTGAACACGGGGGTTCGCGATTCCAGGATGCCCAGGCGATCTTTCTCTACTTCTCTCCGTCCTCTCTTTTCACAATTACTTGACATTATCTGTCTTGTGTTTGGCGTCAGCTTAGCTAAATAGGGTCCTTCCGCCACAAAACCCAAAACGACCAACCATAAAGTAATCTATATATTTTTTAAATTTTCAATACAGCAGGCACGTCAGACAAATATCCTTAACCTCGATACACAAGAGAAGGCACAACATAGTTCAAAAGAACATGAAAACAGAACAAAAATATTCGGGAAAAAATAATTAAGAACTATGAATCACAAAAAGCCAAACCACCCAATAACAAGGGAAAGCTCTTCCAATCAACGTCGAACTATGTACTCTAGTTAAGAGGATAAGCACTTATTGTCCTCATAGTTTTTTAAATTACTTTTTAACATGAATATTCGTTATAGAATCATGAGAAGAGTTCCCCTAGCGTTAACAAGTTGATCCCGGTCTTACTATCACTCAGAGGCCGCGGTAGTCCAGTTGGAAGAGGAACGAATTAGCATCAAGAGGGTTGCGAGTACAGCCCAAGACCATCGTGTACAAAAGTTGACTGGTGCACGTTAAATCTGTCGTAGCCTCGAATGTCCTAACGTTGACATGGTGTGGAAGTTTGGAGAGTGAAGTCCAGCTCAGTTGCTACACCGTCTTTTGACCGTGGTTCAAAATTACGTAGTGTCGTCCTCGGATCATTCACTTGGGAACGTCGCCAATTGCCCTTAGTGTTGCTCCAGTGAGACGTTAATTAACTACCTACCTAATTAACCCTCGTGTTTCAAAAAGTGACCGTAAACGACAAGCTAACGGTAACCAAAAAAAATGAACAGAATCCCTTGGCATGACTGCTGGTTGTATATTTAATGTCAATATGAATATTCAACACAGATAGAATCGTCAACTACGCAATTCAGACAGCGTAAGTTCTGGACTGTGATTGGGAAAGAGAAAACCTAGCGGAATTCAAAAGAAAACATTCACCGAATTCGATTGTATTTGTGTCTTACATTTACACCTCCTTTGTCGCGAGGAGCTGGTCTCGGTCACGCTCACCGACACGCCCTTTCCCATTAATTTTCTCTGCGATTTCCCTGCCTCGTTTTCCGCTAATTGCAGCTCGATTCCTCGGATTCCGCTCATCGAAAGCAAAAAGGCGATGGCGGAAGGAACGCTCTGGGAGCTCAGGGCGGCCAGACCTCCCGTCGAACGTGTGCTCGTAAACATTCTGGAATGCCGCTCTGCTTTTGGACGTGGAGCTGGTACACCACCCGAGAGAGAGAGACGATTTGCCTCCCAAATCTCTCTTGGTGCAGTAGTAATGACCTGGCGATGGAAATCTTTCCCTGACCTTGCAGTACGGTGGTGTGTCCGAGGTCATACATTTCTGAGCTCTCCGATGCCCCGGAGCTTTCCTCCTTTTCCTAGGTCACGGGTAGTCTGGGGTTAAAAGGGTGGAATGGGGCTGCGAAATCTGTTTGCTGCGGATTTATGCGCCGATACAAATCTCCTCCGACTTGAGAGGCTGTTTAAGTGGCCGCTACTCTTCTTTCTTTTACTTTTTGTCTTCAATAAATTGAGGCGTTCAGAACTAGAGTGGATCAAGTACCCTTTCTGATTTAAACTCTGCTAATCACACACCCGAACTCGTTCAAGTTGAATCTTTTCAGCGCATCTTTGAATCAAGTCCTAGTTGCTTTGGTTCCCGAGAGATGGCAGAAGAAAGGACGGGCGAAGTACGCCCGAGAAGAAACTTTATCTCGATGTATCTCAAAATGTTATGAAATGGACTTGATCCATTGTAGTTCTGTACGAAGAGAAACGGACTAGCAAATGGAGGGAATCGAGTTCGCATCCAATAAAAGACCGTCGTGTACAAAGTGGGCTGGTGCACGTTAAATCTTTCGAGGCCTCAAATGTCCTCACGTTGGCGTGGTGTGGAACTTTGGAGAGTGGGCCATCTCAGGTGTTGCCTCGTCATCTGACCGTGAATCAAAATTCCTTGGTGTTGTCCGGAGGTTGATCCCCAACCGTCAACAATTGTGTTGCTCCAATGTGACATTATTAAAAATACCATACCAGAAGGATATTTGGACCCCTCCCCCGTGTTTCGAATACAATTAACCCAGATTGTATAGAAGTTTTCCAGTTTGCTGGACCAACCTAATCGGAATCGGTCGACGCGAAGTTGGGATGTTAATCCTGCGTAGATAGTTAGGGATCAAACCTATTCAAACGAATGAAATCCAATATCCTTGGGTTCTTGTGTTAGTTACTTTCGGATGGACTTTACATTCGAGATTAATACATTTCCATTGCATTTAACAACTCTTCGCTTCGTATCATCTCCTAGTGATATTTTCCCATCTTAGTAATCACTTTTTTTTTAAAAGGTTTTGCAATTCTCAATTAAAATTTTATCTTTAAATTAAACTAGCATGCCAGCATAGCGTTGCTCGTAACAGTTCTTTTCGTGTCTTTACTAATACTGAAAACATTTTTTTTAAATAGTTTTTTTTAAGAAAAGTCCTACCTTTACCCGAGATGACATGGGCATGTCGCCTCATTCCTTCCACCTCATTCGCCGACCAACCGGTATAGTGGATAGCCTCTAGATGGGAAGGTTCATGGTTCGAATCCGGGTATGGATGTTTGTAAGCGTATGGTGTAGAGGCGACTGGTGCACCTTAAATCTGTCGTGGCCGAAAGTCCTCACGTTAGGTTAGTGTTGCTTCTTCATCTGACCGTGGTTCAAAATTACAAGGTGTTGTCCTCGGATCTTTCCCTTAAGGGACTGATCCCGGACCGTCGCCAATAGCTCGTTGTGTTGCTCTAGTACGACGTTAATTAAAAATTACCTTACCTTACTTTCCACCTCATTGATCCTTGGGGAATGAATACATCTCCAATGTGTTGGAAAACTCTGTTGTGTAGCTAACAGTCTCGATTAACTTTAAAAATTCGGGCTTCGCACAAAATTCGTTGAACCGATCTGGCGTAAAATTTTCCACAGATTTCAAATCCATTGAATTTTTTACTCTATCTTTAACACGATCGCGCAGATAGATACTTGGACTAAAGAATAAAAGCCAGTAAAAATTTTTTATTTGTTTTGTTTCGCTTCGCTGAGAGTGTTTGTGCTCAGGAAATGAAAGAAAAAAATAAATTTAGAATCTGATCTGTTTACTGTTGCCATTCTAAGGAAACCAAATAAGAAATAAATGTCAATAAATTAACTAAAAAAAGTTCTTGATTAAATTTTAAAATTCGGGCTTCGCACAAAATTAGGACTACCTGTAAGCTAAATTTCAGAACCAAGTGGTATATATCGTCTAAAAACACACAAGCAGACAGACACGTACAAAAAAAATTGAGATTTAATGCAACTCAATTTGTTTTTATTCCTTTCATTTCTCCTTTTAATGTTGGTCTGATTATTCTATTTTATCAATTTATTGTCTTGTGTTTGTCGCAGCTTATCGTTTTCGGCACCTTGTCCCATAAAACTAAAATCAACCAACCAACATAGCGACGTTTTCACGTCAAAAAATCAAAATCAGACTCGATTTATCGTTACACGTTTTCGGTTTCAACCACCTGAAAAGTCAACTTTTTATTGCGACCAAATAACAACGAAGACAACGGCAGTTCATCAAACCGGCTCTAGACATAGATCACTCCGAAAACCTGATAACTTTTTAGATAATAAACGAATAATGCAATCGCGAACGATACGATTCGTCAACGATTGTATTCAACGGTAAGTATTTAATTTACAGGTATATTTTCGTTAGATATATTCAGAGGAAAATAATCTACTCGGTCATTCAGAACGTTTGTTACGGTGAATATCTTTAACAGTTTGTCTTTTTTTCATTAGCTCGACATATGTCTATGGTAACTAATCTCTACTATTATAAAAGGAAGTGTGTCTACGTGTCTGTATGTGTATTGTGTGTACTGTTCTGACGAATCTATGGCACTCACAATTTTGCACACAAGTAGTCCGAATTTTTTGCGATTTATGTATTGCCTCCGAATTTTAAAATTTGATCAACATTTTAAAATTAATTTATTGGAATTTAACTGTTATTGTTTTCCTTAGAATGACAACAGTATTATGAGATAACAGATTCTAAATTTTTTTTTTCCGTTTCTTTTTTTTTCCGAGCTACGAACAAAACAAATATACGGTTATTACTGGAGTTATGTAGTTCTTTTTCTATCTCCTAGATCGCAAAGATAGAGTAAAAATTTCAACGGATTTGAAATCTGCGGAAGATTTCACATTAGATCGACACCTAAAAATATGATTTCTTCAGATAAATAATTTTTAAATTGTAAATTTTATATTTTTTCCAATACGAATTTGGCCGGCGAAGAATTTGACCTTCGTCTTCGTAGTTAAAGAGATCAGATTCATTCATTTTGATTTCCTGAGCGATGGATTCGAGTGACGCAAAACAAATAAAAAGTTTTGACTGGCGTTCTACAGTACGAAATGGGAATTCGTAGCAATCACCGGGATTAGCGAGCAGTGGTCACACCTGACCCCACGAAAAGAATTGTCACGAGTAACGCCGTTCTGGCCACGCGGTGGCTAGTAAAGGATAAAATAATCCAATTCAGTGATAAAGATAAAACGGAAATTCAAGAAACTTGAACCAACGCCCCGGAATTATTTCTTCTGAATTCGTGCCTAACAAGCAAGACGTTATTCGAGAATAACGTTGGTAATGGTAATTTTAGTTAACGTCGTACTAGAGCAACACAACGGGCTATTGACGACGGTCCAGGATCAGTCCCTTAAGGGAAAGATCCGAGGGCAACACCTCGTAATTTTGAACCACGGTCAGATGATGAAGCAACACCTGAGCTGGCACCCCACTCTCCAAACTTCTACACCAACCCAACGTGAGGACTTTCGGCTACGACAGATTTAAGGTGCACCAGCCGCCTTTAAACCATACGCTTACAAACATCCATGCCCGGATTCGAACCAGGAACCTTCCGATCGGATATTAACGTTGGAGGAAGGACGCAGATGAAAAAAAAATTTACTTATAGCCCCTTCAAAAATAATATCCATTGTATCTGCACATGGTTTGGTCAATAATTAAAGATCTGTTTATAAGACAAAAAGTATCGAAAAATAATCGTCCAAGTCTCATCCAGTTCGGATCACTGAAAAAAAGTTCCCGCTGCATGTTGAATGACCATCGAGAGAGGTTCGTCATCCAACGCTTCGCTCCAATTGAGAAAGGACCGACAAAAACAAAACTCTTTCTCCTCGCGTTTCCATGGCAACTGTCGTGCGTCTTGTTTCTTTTTTATCGTTGGGCAACACCGTTGCTCTCTCAGGTGTGAAGCGGCGTGCCACGCATAGATTCGACGGCACCGCGACCGTGTGTTTGTGCCGCGGTCGCTCTTGGATACCACTGCAACGTGCAAATGGAAAGTGGCCTTTCTGGTTTCACGAGGACGGGTATGCGATTTTAATCTTTACTGTATTTTTAGGATAAATAAACTAGAGCGGCTTTACCCATACAGCGTCTCGGAAGACTGGTGTACCTTGAGAAAGTATAGGTGTCGTGACTGAAAGGACTGACATCTATTGATCCTTTGAACAAGAGTTGAGAGCTTTTCCTTCATTTTTAGACTGTTTACGAATAACTATCAGAATAGTTCTCCAATAGTATCGGAAAGTAGATTCGATTCCCGTAACTTATCTCGGGTGTTTGTGTTAGTGTAAGTTTCCCTGTGTGCCCATGCCCATTACATGACGTACCCTATCTTGCGTTTGGCACAGTTTGACCAACTATGGGCCCTTGCGCCATATTGATCCAAACAATCAGAGGTAGATTGATAATGATCAAATTGAAATATTGACTTTCATATAAATAGATAAATATCAGTTTTGTGTCTAAATAATTATTATATAATGTTATTTTATGTATTTAACCTCTGAGAGAATCGCTACATTTCTGAGTTGTGTAATATGTTTTTACTCCACTTCACACTTAATGGCTAAATAGCCACATCTATTGCTTGAAAGAATCCATCGATTCCTTCGATCAATTTGATTTTATCTAAAGATTCTATCGTTCATTTCCATGTAATAGTATCATTTTGTAGTTCATTTAGGTTCTGTTGGTAGTCTCCATGTAATAGATTTCATTGGAACAATTCCATTGGTCATTTTCTTGGAATGGAATCTAAAAAGATTCTGTTGGTCAAGTTCACCTTAAAGAAAAGTTCACCTTAAAGAAGTTAAAAAAAAGTTCACCTTAGAATAAAATGCTTTGGAAAGATTCTGTTGGTCATGAGAGTCAGAAATAATTAGCAGTCATGCAGAACAGATTAAAGGTTGCAAGGCGGAATTGTGCGTGTTCCTTAAACCTGATAGAATTAAGAAACAACCCTGTTGAGGGGTCTCTAATCAACATATATGTCATTTTAAATGCTTATAGTAGTTCCCCGAAGAATTCATACCCGTGTTGACCGTATATAAGAAAGTCAGACATGGAGAACCTTTAATTTTCAATACATGTGATAAGATCCGGATCTCCATGTCGAGTAAAACTTTTATTTCTAAATTTGAGCCCATCCAAAGTAAAATTCTGGATACAGGTCATTGTTTAAATAATCTAATAAGCAAGCTCCTTCAGATTCCAAAAAGCTGTTTTAATTCCGAAATGTTTGGAGAAGTATTTCTATTTCGCGAAATAAATGGAACTACTTCAATGTACTTGTGTATAATGACTTAGCGCATTTGTCAGAAATGTGTCAACCTTTACTCAGTAATGTACAATAAATCAATAAGCAGTTGCATTAATAACAAACCTTCTTTCCCTAAATTATAATAATTCAATTTTTTTTCCACTTGCGAATGGTTTGAGTTTGTTAACTAAGTGTAAGTCGAAGATTAAACATTCTTAACCATGTGAAAGTTATTCGCTTTTTTTCTAGACGAACAAACTGAATTTTAAGTCGAAAGCTCTGTTCAGCAGATCTAATCTTTAATCTAAACGGGTCAAAATATTAAGTTAATACAAGGCTTTCTTGAACTTCCATTTTGAACGGAACAAATTTTTAAGTTCATGGTTTTGAAAGCATACCACATGTGAACAATCCTTATAAATTTTCAATGTTATTTCCTGACTTTCCTTTTTTTTATATAACCACGGATGGTTAGGGAACTAAAACGTTATTTTTAATGCAGCTCGTTTGAACTTTCATAGGATGTACCTGTTTAGGCACAGGTTGGTTTTCAAATTGCATTTCACCTAATTTAAAATATAGTTCTTATTTGTTCTTTCACTTTCTCATCTTTCAAACTTTCATCCTTTTCTTTTTCCTCTTTCTATCTCAAGTATCTTTATAATTTCTATACCTCTCAACTTTTTCGCACTCTCTCTGTTTATATGTATCCTCTGACTCTTATTTCTCCCACTTTCCTTGTAATGTTTTTTTTAAGCATCTCTTTTTGTCTCCTCATCTCTACTTCGTGTTTAAAATTTTTTCTAGTGTGTTGTCGATCCTTTCTTTTTTTACCATCTCCTTTTTCTCTTTCAAACCTCATCTTTCTCACCGAAACATTTTCACAAAATTTTGTTAAAAACTAAGTTTTTATTCATTCAACCCTTGATCTTGTTCAAAAAGTTGAAATTAACAAACTCAAAGATTGCCTCACACATTCAATACTGATGTGTTCCATAGTGTTTCTCTAACTTGTATTCATGACCTGTCATAAGAACAATGCTTCTTTTCTTTAAGTGAATCCGCCTAAAACCTGATTATTTTCAGACCTCGTTTTAATCTTGCTAAACTGTCTTTTAAAGTTTGAAAATGTTATATTAGGATATTTTCAAGCTGAATTCTTAAAGTGATAATTAATACTTGATTGGAACTCTGAAGCTAATGGAGGCAAAATTTTGATATTTATAAAATGCTTCATACTTGGATCGCTTTCAGATACCTATTAATCTATAAAGCCCAAGTGTTAATGCAGTCAATGAGGAGTAACTATTACGAAAATGAGACCCTACTACCTAATTCACTTCTTTTACTAAATAATTTGACTTATATGACCTACAAGTTTTCTATCTAAAATTATTACTCTGTGGCTCAGGATAACTTTCTCACAAAAAGTTGATTAATCAAATTAGTTAATCAAACAGGTTTATGATATATATTCACTTAATTTAAGGCATCAAAACCTTTACAGAAAAACGGCACATTTTAATGTTACGGGTATTTTATATTTTTGTTCATTCAAGTTGATTATACTTTTTAATTCAAAAATGTAAAAGATTTTATAGTTTTTGTTCATTCTTGATTTCAAAAGCGCAATTTTGTTACAGGGAGAGATCAATTTTAAACAGTTTGGGAAGATAATGATAGATTGATAAGAAGGAAGAACAGTACTATAGAGCGCTTCTAGAGTTACTTAAGCTAAAATAGATTGGGACCACTTACGTTCTATTGCAATTACTCGTCTTGCATCCTGCTCGGAAGGATGAAAGGTCCGGCTCACTCTGTAAACGAAATTAACGAATGGCTGTTACAATCCCTGTTACGGAAGTGTCTGATCATCCTATGTAGGAAACCAATGATCTACCTCTTAGCAAAAGAGCAGGTAGTTATTTGTGTCTGGAGTTCCCAAAAAACTCAGCAATTTTGTCTATAATCTATTATAAAGTTTAACGTTTGATAAATCAATTATCATAAATACCATAACCAATATCAATTATCATAAGTACCCTTGTTCCCAATAAATACCAGAAACAGACTTTAAAAGGCATTTCCTTTAAATTTTAAGTCATCGAAGCCAATTTCTACTTTTTCAATTTACTTTCCATTAATAATTCCTGCTATAATTGCATTTTTGTAAAATTTGTATTAAATTACATTTTAAAATTTATTTTCCACATTTTTTTCAAGTATTTTCACATGAAATTTTTAAAATCGTCGCCCTGTTAATTCAATATTGATTTTATGAATTTTTAAGAGATTTCTCAGATAAACTAATTCCTGAAAACTATCATTTAGTTTCGCATACGTAAGTTGGCTCCCGGTAGATGCTTGCACGATGGAATCCACTTTAAGTGGTAGGTCTCGGTTTACTTAGCTCTCGTGCAGCAATAAAATTACAAACCAAACAAAAAATTTATCTTGACATTCATTTTTGACCCGGAAGGGAACTCTGCTTTAGAATGAAATCATTTATTTCATATTGAAAATTTTACTTCGAAATATATTAATAAAGGGTTAATCTTCTTGGTAGTTGACTCAACGAGTTATCTCGTTATAAAAAAAACTGACCTGATCTTGATGGACAAAATATCTCGTCATTGGAAGAAAACTGGCCCTTGACCTCGTCGATAGTCCAAAAACTGAAACAATTTAGTCATCAGAAAGCGACAGTACCTTGAGGACAAGATATCTTGTGATTAGATCTTGATGAAAAACTTTAATTAAGATAGTTTAAGTAAAACTTAAAGAACAAGTTATGGAACATTAATGTAAACATGATGACGATGGTTAGTACTAATATTAAACAATAAGCAAGTTAAATATATGACAAACCAATATTAAACAAGTAAATGAATGTTGCAATAATATTGAAGAGTTCTTTGGCATCAATAATAACAGAAACGAAACTCAGTTACAGCGAATTCCATCTGTTCCTCCCAAACACAGCGCAAACAAATTGCAATCTTTACAGTCATCTAACAAAAATCATCCTAACCAGACTGCAAAGCATGTCGTTGAAGAGAACGTTTTATAAATGTTTTGAAGCAACTATTACATTTTAAACCCGTGCTTTTATGCTACATTTGTTTCCGTTTTGCCAGTGAGAAATGTCATCAAAACCACTTGGAAGGGATAGAAAAATAGTTTCTCGAAGTTTAATGGCCCTCAGGGGCACATCGCCTTTAAGTGTGTACGGGCATCACAACCCCGAAATATCCGAATGATCTTTCCTTCCTTTCATTTCTATCCTCACCTGCCCTTCTGTTTTTTATTCTTCCCTTATGTCCTCACGTTGGCATGGCGTGAAATTTTGGAGAGTGGGGTGCCAGCACAGGTGTGACCGCGTCATCTGCCCGTGGTTTAAAACTATGTGGTGTTGTCCTCGGATGTTTTCTTTCGGAGGTTGATCCCGGACCGTCACCAATAAGCCCGTTGTGTTGCTCCAGTGTGATGTTAATCAAAATACCAAACAAAAATATTCCCTTGTGTTGTCTGTTTTGTGATTGGCGTAGCTTGTCCAAACATGGCCCTTGCGTCATAAACCCGAAACCAACGTTTAACGCTCGTGGTTGTTTTTTAATGCATCAATCAACTCATAACAGGTGGGTTTTTTTTTTTTTTTTTTTTTTTTTTTTTTTTTTATGGCTATGTGTAATTCCGACTGTAAAAACGCTCTTGCGGAAGCGATCGTCGGAATGAACAAGAGAAAGGAACTGCAAACGTCTATGTCAACACTTCCAAGACTGCGTCCCCAATGCAAATCTCCGCCGTGTAGCAGCAGCTATGCCCACCTCGATCCCCGCGAAGTCCTTGGCAGCAGCAGCTGAACCCATGTGAAACATTCCGAAATTGGGACACGGTGAATGATAGTGCGACCTTATGTATGCGTTATACCAGAACGCGGCTGTGATCAGGCATTTTCGCACCGGCGACGGAAGAGAGGAGACAATGCCGTACTGCATACCCTTTTCCCAAGGCTGCTGCTGTCTTTCATCTCGGGCGACATGAGCGAGCATTAGTTATGGATCCTGCTCGCCTCTTTTGGGCTCTTTGCGAGCCTTTTAAGATCTCGTTTCCGAGCACAGGGCGTGAATGGATGCGTTCTGGCGGAAAATTGGAAGACAATGAATGGGTCCTCGAATGTCTTCGGCAGCATGGGTTGACGCTAGATTAAATTTTTCTGCCAAGGATTAGGACGGGATGATTGTAGGGATTGGGGAACGCAAAGATGTTTTCTAATGTTATGAAACGACTGGATGATAATCGAGCGTTACACCTCTCTCAGAGCAGTTAGGGAAAGTGAAAATTCGGTATTTAGTGCGACAACCAAGAGATGAGAGTCGATTTCTCCTACCTGACGTGGTACGGGATGAGAAATATAGAAAAGCGTCCCTTTCCTTCTTAGTGTCTATTAGTCCTTCAAACTCCACCAATGTGCCTCTAAAGATCCTTATGCTGCCATTAAGTCAATCGTAAGATACATAGATTCACGAATCGTGTAATGTACATATGAAAGCCTTCGTATGTAATGCAAAAGGGCTATATTTGGCCAAGTTGTGACAAACAATGTCGTGTAAATGGACATACACAAGGAGAGCTTCACTGACACAGAAGATAGAGGAATCAAACATTTACCGCCTATAACTCGTCTGTTACCAGTGCGGTGGACAAATCTAATGAGGTATGGTGACCCCCTGTTTGTGTGGAAAGTAATCCTGTGGTAACGCAAAACAGATAGAAGAAAAACGAACTTAGGGAATGGAAAATTTATTTACCTTTGTAGAATTAGGGGTCAACACATTTGCGAGTTGTAGGCCACATAAGTTCTATTCCTCCCTGGGTGTATTTCTCTCTTCTGTGTTAGTAAAGCTCTCCTGATATGCGTATCCATTTACTTGCGCCAAACAGCGTCAGCTTGGCCAAATATAACCCCGGCGCCATGAACCCAGCCAACCATTTTACAATTTACCTTTTTCGCAGTCCATAGTGAAGAATGTTTTCTAGGTGATACCAAAAGCGCGCATAGGATCTGTATTAAAAAACAAAATTTAAGATTAATTTTTAAAATTTTATGAGAAATTGGTTAAATTGTAGTATGCCCGTACACAGAGTCAAATCCTTGCTTTGCACGGCCAAATCGTACAAGTTGTCAGGTATGCTTTGGCCTGTATGCATCTCGTTTTATGTCAATACGTGGGAATACTCCATTTATATCCTTATGCATTGCCGAATTCAACCAAAGACCGTCATGTTCAAAGGGGGCTGGTGCACATTAAATTTACCGTGGCCTCAAATGTCTTCGTGTTGGCGTGGTGTGGAAGTTTGAAGAGTGTGGTGCAAGTTCAGGTGTGGCCTCGACAACTGACCGTAGTTCTAAATTACGTGCTGTTGTCCTCGGATCTTTTCTACATGGTTGATCCCGGACTATCACTAATAGCTCCAGAGTGTGAAGTTAATTTAAAAAGTATACCTTATGCATTGCACGTGACATTTATGAGGGCTCAAGAAGTGGCAGACCCCTTTTCAAGTTCGTAGTTATGAAAAAAGTAACCAGTTTTACTTGTGTATGAAAGTTGGGACTTTCTAAACTTTTCTCGGAGGCCGTAGCTTTTAGTCTTTCCAGCATAGTATCACTCGCGTCCACTGTCCGCTTTGGGCTGGACATGACTCGTATTTTCCTGATTCAAACGCCTTCGGGATTGATCGAGGAGCGTCACCAATAGCCCGTTGTGTTGATCCAGTGCTACATTAATTAAAATATTTACCTACATGATTCGCACGTATAAGTAGGCTTCCGATGTAAAAGGATTGCACTTAGCCCGATCGGTCAAGAGCGAGCTGTTTCGGAAAATCGATGGTTCATTACCTGAGCAAAGACCACCTGCCACCGAAGCTGAAGTTAATTAACTCTCAATTTAATATCGAGGATGTTTCGGCGGTGAACAACACACGGTATCGGCGACGCCATCTTCTCGGGCGCATGGCTTAACCTCTTACTGCGGCATCGGGAATCGTGTCACGGTGCCAAGTGCGTCCTTTCTCTGTAACGAGAGGGGTCGTGTCCTAATGAGAGTGACGACTGGGCGCAATCACGCGATCTCCGAACAGACCATGAAGGGGAAAAAAAAGCTCTTCCAAAAAACGCAACTATCAAAGCGACAGTAAGGCGAGCGTGACGGAGTCCAGAGCTCGTTATGGCCAATGAGCATAGATTGATTAGAGCCGATGTCGGTAGGTTCAAGGGCTTGGGGAAAAAGCAACATCACATTCTCGCTGGTCGTGTATTTTGGAGGTGATTGAAGTAAAGGAAGCACGGTGTGTGTTTCTCTCGATGGGCATTAAAGCAACAGAGTTTGTTTCTCAACAGTTTGTTCCATTATTATTCAAGTCCATGAGTTGATTGGTTAGATTGGGTTTTATGGCACAAGGACCCAATTTGGCCAAGCTCAGGCAGCGTCAGTTTAATGGAAATGCGTGCAAATAAGGCTTAACTGGCACTGAAGAGGGATAACACACACAAGGAATGAATACCAAGTCCATGAGTATATGCATTCAAAACATGTAAGACTGTCAGAATTCCGTATAACTACCTGTCCGAAACATGGAAGGCCCTCGGGCATATTGCGGTGTTTGGGGGCACCACAGATATACAGTGGAGTTGACTAAGCTGTATACCTCTACGTTTTGTATTACACTTCAAGTTTTCAATTGATAAATGGACCTATCTACACGCCTATTTACAATGTACGAATGTTCAGTAAGAAAACAGCAAGTTTCTTTTCAAGGTTTGTCTTTTGTTCCCCGGTGTTTGACTTCACCGTATAGCTGTCTAAACAAGAGCTCTATCGTCTCCCAGTGACTTATGTGTCTCGTCTCCTTATTCCTTTTTTTCGGGGAGTCCGTCCCCCACTTGGAATGTCGATAGGGTGTTTCTCCAATGACACCTGCAACACCCCTAAAGATATCAACTCCCTCACGTGCGAGTTCTGTCTGGATCTTTCAACCGTTAGAAGTCATGTGCGAGAGAAGGTGCCAGGTGCAAGAAATCGGCACCGACTGTGACACGTGTTCTTTTTTTTTTTTTGGGGGGGGGGGGTCGTTTTCTTCCTTTTTGTGGCCGGCTCATGATGATCTGGGTGTCGAAAACGTCTTTTTTCCAGACGTCGCACTATCTACTACAGGTGTGTACGGGCATCACAACCCCGGAGGTACCCGAATGATCTTTTCATTCATTTCTTTTTACCCTCGCCGACCCTTCTGCTTTTTCTTCAAACCTCTTTGTGTTGTCTGTCTCGTGATTGGTGCAGTTAGACCAAATATGGCCCTCGCGCCATAAAACCCTATACAAACAACTAATCGAAACATGAAAGATTACTTGGTCATAGTTTAAATTATAACTATGCGCTCAGTGAATGATACTAATATGAACAGATTAGCCAGTCATCTATATACACATAAATCTCATACGTGGCACACAAAAAGACTTTATTTGTTATCGCGTATTGAATTTATAGCGTCATCGGCCATTTTCAGAACCAACAATTATAGTTCAATAAGACGCTTGCGTACAACTTTCGGTAACAAACTCAATGAAAACGTGTAAGGGTGGCTCGAGTGCTGAGGAAATCTACACACAAACAACACGCTGGGTATTCAATTTCCAAAACATCACATTTCCAGTTAAAATTTTCACAAAATTTTCATTTGAGTTCCAAATTGTTCGAGTTCTGATTCCAGAGGTACTGTATAACTTTTCTGTAATAATACAACAAATTTACAAATGAAAAATATATTTTTGGAATATCATATTTTATGAAAAATTTGTTCTACTAGGATACATGTCTTCATTGATGTGAGCACAGCGAATCTATGAGGATTGCAAAGCAATCCTCCTGGGGTTGGCGAGTGTTAACGAGCAGGGGTCCGGCCCCCTAGTTTCATATAGGCGACACATGTTTGAAGAAAATACGAAGGTGAAATGAAAATCTTCAGGACTTTTAAAAATGCATTAAGGAAAATACAAATTATATGCGATCGTCTCTGATCCTCTTAGAGCCCTAGCATATATTCACCATTTATCATTCCTATGTCGCACTATACATCATGCATTACAAATAGACCTTCTTAGGCAGGTATTAAAGAAAGAATTTTCTTAAATAGTCCAGGGATCGTCGTGGCTCAGTAAGTTTGCCCACTACGCTAGGAACCTGTAAGTTGTAGGAGTCGCAAGTTTGCTTACTGCCAGGTGCATTCCTCTCTGGATGTATTGCTCTCTTCTATATCAGTTACACTTTCGAGTCTTTTACTTAACGCTGTATGTTCTGTGTCTGGCGCAGCCCATTCAAATTTGGCCCTTGCATCGAAAAAACTCCTAAGGCCAACCAACCATCTTGAGTAATCCATCCCTCTTCTTTCCCAAATACCTATCCTGATCAAATTGCTACTGTTAAAAGGGCACTTCGACCCTCAGATAGTTCTAAAAAACCTTTCAAACTTTTTCTTTGTTATTTATGGAAATAAATTTAGTTCATTAGACAGCTTCCAACGCTGTGACGTCTGGAAAAAGACGATTTCAACCCCCCAAATCATCGTGGGCCTTCCACAAGAGGGGAGCAGACGGCCCCAAAAAAAACAAATAACACGAGTGTTACAGTCAGTGACGACTTCTTACATCTGGTTGTCGCTCATCATTTTCTGACGGCTCCAATATCCAAAGAGGGGACTCACACGTGTGGAGTTGACATCTTTACGGGTGTTGTAGATGTCATTGGAAAACACCCGATCGACATTCCAGAGGGAGGCGGCTCCCCAAAAAAACGTAAAGACAGAGGAGAGTCAGAAGATACGGCAGAGAGTGGTTGATTATAGAGCTCTCGAGACAGCTATACGGTGAGGTTAAACTCAGATAAAAAAAAATAACTGAAGAGAAATTATTGTTTTTCATGAACAATTGTTCAGTGTACATAATTATGTAGATATTTTTCAAATTGTTAGTTGAAACCTTTTTTGTAAACTAAATAGCTTGAAAAGGTAGCCAGCTGAGTTTGACTCCATTGTAATGCTGTTGTACCAAAACGTCAATACGCGTACTTTTGATAGTTTTTTAGCAAAAAAAGGAGGTATTTCTACGAAACATTTATGTAGAGAGTGGGTCTTGGCCAAATATTGTCCTTTGGGGAATAAAAACACAACCAACTATCAATGTCAAAGGATTCGAAAGGAAGCAGTGCGATAGCAAAAACTGAAATTCGTTTTATCTTGGAGTTGACAACTGGTATCTACTCTCATACATGATCGAATCGTGGTTCCCGTGCAACGGCTATATTGAAATCTATTTCCGTTTCCTGGATTAACTGAAACAGACGGAATCTCATTACCCTGTCCGAAAACGAACGCACAACTCGGGATCCAACTTTAATCGCCGAATGATTGGAATTCCATTCATCACATCGTGTTCAGCGATCGGAATGTGATGATCGTAACAAATGAATCGAACGTTTTTCTAGGTCAGAGGATCAAAAAATAGAGACGGCTTTGTTCTTGCTAAGGGTCGACATTCGCGTGCAACGAACTCCCACGCCATATTTTCATTAATCAGCTTCCAGCACTCCTTCGTAATCCTCGGACATCTTGGATATAATAGTGCTGACAGCGGTCATGGTCAAAATTAGAGGGAACATGCCGAACGACATAATTGAAACTGTCGACCGACACGCGCGGTGGTACTTATCGGTGACCTGCCGAGGTCATTTGATCGGACCATGTTAAGCATGGTCATCAAGGATGGACCTAGTATGTGAGAGGCATTTTCTGTCTGGCAAAATGTATGTGGCGTTTCTGCCACGGAATGTGGTATTCAGAAAGTAACATCACGATTTGTTTTTCGAATACAATTTCAACACTTTGAAAAAAGAATTCCAAAAAAATTTAAACGATTGGTCAACGCCAATTAGAAATAAATACATTTTAAAGAAACCCCGAGATCTATCATGTAAGAGCTTTTGGGTAGCGGAAGTAAGATCTTCACTTTTCGTCAGGTATTTACACTGGGAAATCGCTCTCATTCATAGCGTATCTCGCAGAGAGCCAAAATGGCGTTAGAGTAGCCGTGTGGCTCAGTGGGTTTGCCCATTGCGATACACGTGGGGTGCCAGCTCAGGTGTTGCTTCGTCATCTGACCATGGTTCAAAATGACGAGGTGTTGTCCTCGGATTTTTCCCTTAAGGCAGTGGTCCCCAACCTCCGGTCCGCGGACCGGTACCGGGCCGTCCAAGAAATATTAAATTATTTCCATTTTATTTACTTTGGTGTATTTATCTCGGGTTTGTGCGGTTCTTATCTATGAAATGTCCACTCAAATTAGGAGGCGGTAAATCAGAACTTGAAATTTGTTCTGTTACTAGAGCTTCAATTATGATTTCTGAATTCTGTATGCCTCTATTTTCTAATCTTGAGAAATGTGACAGCGGTTTTCAAGTTGGCAGACAAAGTAGCTGCATTTAAATCCAAACTGAAATTGTGGGGACGGCGCGTGAACAGAGGCATTTTGGACATATTTCAGACATTAGCGGGGATTTTAGGCGAGACTGAGCCTAAACATTCATTCTCCTAGTTGGTGCACGATCACCTGTCTTTGCTTTTAAAATAGTTCGAGCGCTTCGTGTGTTTTTTGTGGTTGGGAAACTATTTTATTGATTTAGCCTTTAGTGAGTTATTGATTTAGCCTTTAGTATTTTGAAGGCATGTTTAAATCCAGTTAAATTAAAATTATTAAATCAAAACAATCTAAAGTATAAACAATAAACGCATTTCCCCAACTCCCCCCCCCAGCGGGCCGCGTTAAAATTATCAAACGTTGATCCGGTCCGCGGCGATAAAAAGGTTGGGGAGCACTGCCTTAAGGGACTGATCCCGGACCGTCGTCAGTAGCCCGTTGTGTTGCTCTAGTGCGACGACGTTAACTAAAATTACCATTACCTTGTGTGTACATCCATTTTCTTAACGTTGTTTGGTACAGCTGGGTCAAATATGGCTCCTGTGTTATGTAACCCAACCACCCTAAGTAAAGCAGAACCCAATGAAGTATTAACATTTCATACTAGTTCGCAATCTCCTGCAGTCATTCGAAGGGTTAGCAATATTTGACTCATATTAATTTCGTTTTAAAGGAAATATTTACTGCATGTTAACTCAAAGGCAAAACATTGAGAAATTATATAAATAACTCTTAATTTTTCAATTCATATTACTTGACGTCTTGTGTTTAGCGAAGCTTGGCAAAATATGCTCTTGCTCTATTAAAAACCCAGTCAATTCATCTTCATTAAAAAAAAATGGATTGTTGGAAATTTCATTAAAATACCGTATGTTATATCCTCTTTTTTTTTTAATTTTAGGCAGATCCCAAATTGAACTATCCAAGTCGATGTAGTCAGCATAAAAACCACCGAGATATACACTGGTAACATTTAAATAAGGAGTAATTTTCTATTTACGTTGCAACGTAAAAAAAATTGAAGTTGAGAATCTTACAAGGTCATAAAGAAGCTAGAGAGGGATAAGGCATGGGATGCTTTCAAAACGAGTCGACAGTCGTAAATGTCGCGTCTGTTATCTGTGTCCTAAATCTGTAAGTAGTTTTCCAACCGAAGTATCATACGTCATCTGCTGCCGAATGTTTACAATTTGCTTTTCAGTTTATGTGGCCACACATCTAACAATTTAGTCTTCCATTGTTGTTGTGATATTCTAAGTTCGAATAAAATGCCTGAAATAGGTTAATTACTGTCTATATTCTGAGCGTCGGTTTCATGAAACGCATGAGCTTTAAAATTTTTGAAAGCCATCTTAATTATACACTATCGCAAATAAACATTCAGATTTTCAAGGGGGTGATCTTGCCTTGCTTCTATCGCGGCACAATTTTCTTTATTTTATTATGCTTTGGCCCTTTTTATATGTTCATTTTTGTTATGCTCTTTTCAAATGTAACTTAATTTACTGAAAAAAAATACCATTTTGAGGTGGGTCACTTCTCTCAAGGTGACTTTAGTGAACACAGAACCAAAATATCGTTTTACTACACTAAAATTGTAACAATGGGAATAATTATAAATGGTATGCTTTTTCCAAAAAATATACCCAGTAAAGTTTTTATATTCGTGTTATTTTATTCTCTGATTAAAAATATTCACAAGTGAAAAATTTTTTTTAACGAATTATGATATTTGTTCCTAATGTAGCTCCAATTCAGCATTGTTGTGTTATAAACGAAGTAAAAGGATGCAGAAAATAACTGTGTTAAACATTGTCAATTTAAGTAGAATAAACGTTCAATGCGCGACAACGTTATATAAAACAATTAGAACTCTCGATTTATATATAATTAAATATTTTAATAGACGTATTGGCTTACCTCATTTTCTTGTCAGTTCAGAGACGCATGGAGTACACACATCGAAAAAATAATTCTCAAAAGATTTTAGTATGTTTTTCCACCGCATACTCAAAGGAAATGAATGTGTAGATTTGAGAAGCAAATTTTCCACAAACTCAGAACTTAAATAAACAAAGAAGTGATATTTTTTAACGTATTGATAAAATGTCTGAAAGTGCTGAGCACAAATTCTGAGTAAATTCAAAATAGAACGATGGTACTCAAGAACCAAACTACAAATGGCAGTAATTCTAAACGATGAGTGAAAACGATTCATCGTAATTTTGGTTCAGAGTTTAGAATTTCCATCATTCGCCACAAACATTTTTGATAGTAATAAATTCGGATGAAAAACAGAAATAACTCCTAAATACATTCCCCTCCTCATCAAAATGAAAATTTAAATTTGCTTCTTAAAATCATAATTTTTAGAGGCATATCTTTCTTTTTTAATAATCATTTTAGATATTTAGGGAGACTATAAATTCACTTAGTAAAGCCAAATTTTAGGGGAATAAAATTAGAAAAGGGTTTGTATTTCTCTAACTTAATCGCTTTTAGTAGGCAATAAAAAACTTTTTAAGATCCAAAAAAAAGTCTTTAATTAAGTATAACATTTTAATTTGGCTGACTCACAAAGTAAAAATATTCTTTGATACTTCTTCAGTCTTTGACTCCAGTTTCCAGCATTGACCCCAATCCCTTCGGATCTAAGGGCCGCGGTAATCTGGTTAGAAGAGTAACGGATTATCAACATTTGCGAGTTCGAATCCAACCAAAGACCATCGTGAACAAGGAGTATGGTGCAGGTTAAATTTGTCGTAGCGTCAAATGTCCTCATTTTTAACGTGGTGTGGAAGTTTGGAGAATGGGGAGCCAACTCAAGTGTTGCCTCGTCATCTGACAGGGGTCAATATTCTTAATTGTGACCTCGAATCTTTCCTTCCGGTTTTGATCCCGGACAGTCGTCAATAGCCCTTTGTGATGCTCCAGTGCGACATTAATTGAAATACCTACAATGAATACCGATTTCAAATGAAAAAGAAATTTTGTAACCTCCACGGTCTTTATAAAGGAATGAAAGAAAAATGTGTAATTTCCATTTTTCTAGCTGTTTTCGTCAAAAGGCAGTCTAAAAATTTTGTTTTAAAATAAAGGCATTTATATACAAGTTCGAAAAACATTTTCTTACTGTCAAAAATAAGTGTTTCCATATTTGCTTCAATTATGTCTTTATAGAAGTTTTGGATGACAAAAGTAGAGTTTAAAATTATGAATATTTTTCTTGGCACTCTCGTTCAATAATGCGGAAACACACCTGTGCCTTTCCTGCTCTGCAAGGTTAAGGTTGACTCAAGTATAGCAACTTTATGCTAATTTCCTAGTTCTCCTCTGCAAACTGCACTTTACGAAATCGAAACCCCCTTTTGGTTCTTTGCCAGAACTGCGAATAAATGTCGCTCTGTTTGCTCTACGCCACTGACAGGAAATAGGACGAGCGATGACAGCTCTAGCATTGTAACTACAATTTTTCTTCTGACAAAATTGCTTACAATACAGTTGGTATATACAAATTATACTTTCTTTTTTCGCCATTTCATTTAACTTGGTGAAAACATTTTCGATACGATAAAAATGGTCAAATATACGTTCATTGAGGTCGAAACATCGGGCGTATGAAGCGTTCTTTCGCAAATGTACCAGCTAGTTGCTGTCGGTATGTTTATAAATTTACTAAATTGTTTTTAGTAAATCTTATCGATCCTAAACGCCCTCCCCAAACTGGAAAGGAAAGTACTAAAATTCACAATAAACAAGAGAATTCGATGAATGAAAATATAATAATATTACCACCGTACGACCAAATAAATCGTCTCATCCTCGGATCTTTCTCTTAAAGGACTGATCACGGACCGTCGTCAATAACCCGTTGCGTTGCTCTAGTACGACGTTAACTAAAATTACCATTACATGTGTTCAGCTTGATCAAATGTAGCACTTGCGTCATTAAATCCAACAGAACTAACCAGCATCTGTGATTGACCTATTTCAAAATCTGCTATTTAACCGCCGTTCTGTTTAATCGACCTAGGATCAAACATCGAACTAAAGGACCGTCGTCAATAGCCCGTTGTGTTGCTCTATTATGACGTTAACTAAAAATTATCAATTACCTTACAACTGGGCTTCCACGGCCATGAATTCAAAGCGAATTGTTCCACTGTTCATTAGGATGTGCAAAGTCTTTCTACTATTTTTAACCGTTAGGGGATGGATCCTGGACCGTCGTCTATAGCCCGTTGTGTTGCTCTAGTACGACGTTAATTGAAATTACCTTACCAACTACTTTTAAAATATATGCTATTTCACGATTGCTTTGACTGGTAGCTCTGAGATTGACACTATATCGCAACTTATTCCAAGAACTTAATATGCGACAGAACCACACAAAAGCGAGACTGGAGCTCAAGAGTGTGGGAATTCCCCTGAGTCTGCGTGTGTGGTAACCACATAACTCACAAGATCCCTTCATCGTTGCGATGGCTCTGTGTGTGTTTATGTTTTCCAGGCTACATTATCATACACTCTCTTTCACAAACGGGGGTTATCATTTTCGCTGATTGTTCCATTGTCCGGTGTCTGCGGGGTCAAGCTACCGGGGACAATTTTCTGCCCATCGAGTTCCGCAGACAATCGAGGATAGCGAAACCTCTTCTCCCCAGTGCACCCTGGGATTCGACACCGATGCTTACTGACACAGTCGCTGGCTGCACACAAACTGAGTTGTCTGCAGTTTAAAGAAAACACTGCACTGTGTTGTGCCATCCGATACAAGATTTATTTATAACTTTTTTTAATGTTTCTCCTGAACATTTGTTATTTACCGTGTATATCGTAATTTTCTCGGTGCGGCTTGTGATGAGTCCATCACCATTCCTGCAAATTGTCGGTGACGCAGTTTCAATTCCTGTGAGTTACACTGAGTGTATTTATTGCCAGTAAACCTTTCCTTGTAAGTCCATTACTTTAATAGTCAACAACTAAACATTTTAATTCATATACCTTGGTTTCAGAAGACGGTTGGAGAGAATCCTCATTCCAAACATATTTAGCTTTTTACATGACAGTGGGTTCATCCGTCACAAATATAATTTTACATACTATTTATTTTATTATCCCCAGACTCATTTCATTTTATTATAAGACTAGCAAAATACCCGACCTTACTCGGTTTGAATTGGTTTACTCTAGATTGAAGAGATAATCAAATTATACAATGACTTACGTTTTTTGTAGAATAAAAATTTATTTTAACATATTTCGCCATCTTTATATTTCTACAACTTACTTTGGACACAAATCCTACACATGCATATCCATTCATGTAATACATTTCACATACATCTTACAATTGCTGTATGACAAAGCTACAAAATGACGAAAGGTGATACTAAGGTTACTACTATAAAAGACGATATATAGGAAGATTTGGAATTCCCTTTCTTAAGTTCTTTTCATGTTCAACTCAATTAATTAAAATAACGATTTACGGCGAGTGCTCTCGCACTCATAGTCAACCAAACAATATTTTTTTACTTGTGGCACTCTTGCCTCCGGTATGCGACTTTGTGAAATTTTGCAATCTTCTCCTGTCATTATTACAACGAATTTTTTTATGTTGGAAAAAGTTCCAGTTTGGATTAATAAACATTATTATTCTTTCAATAACGGCATTATTCTTTAAAATAACGGCATTATTCTTTAAATAACGGCATTATTCTTTAAATAACGGCATTATTCTTTCAATAATGGCATAACTACACTTAAAATTTACTGAAAATTTATACTGACTTACCTAACATTTTTAAGTCTAATACTTTGTGGTGCTGTTGCGTGTGATGAGAAGGAAAACACATTTATTAAAATAATAAATATTCAAAACAGTAAACAGCGAAATAAAACAAAATAAAAGATGTCGCAAAAAATTGTTCTAAAGATATTAATTTGTGATTCAATTTTATCTCTTGATCTCGCACAGTTGCCACAACTTACAACTAAAAGTGTAAAAAATTTAGAAATGTGAAATTAATTCAGAGCGAAAGAACCAGAAAAAATATCACTGCTCGCGCGATCTTGTTCATTCTCATTTCATTGAAAAATATCGTCTGTCCCAAATATTCGGAAATCGTTTTCATTGCGCAAAGAATAAAAATAAGACTCGAAATAAATGAAGTATCAGAGATAATAATTTTTTGAAGAATAATTACTTTTTCAGCAGTACCGGTAAAGCAATCGAAGTAATCGTAATATTCAATAGACATTCCAATTTTTCCAAAACTACCAAATTATGGTTGATTTAAGTATACTTACACAGGTGTTTTAGCATGAAACTCAACTAAATATAACAATAAAGAAATGTTTAATATTGCGTTTACTAAACTAATAGATAATGTATAAAATAAAATATAATGCAATCAAATATCTGGAATACAATTCATGTGATGTTTACACAAACACAAAATCGAGCATAGAACAGAAAGACGGACAGACAGACTTTCGCAACCAATACCACTCACTAAATGAAGATAAGTACTCACTGTATGCAAATTTTCATGAAAATATCTTAAACCGCGTGGACGTGTATAGGGCACAACATACAGACAGACAGACAGACACCAAACGAAAAAAAGGCGGATTCGGCATCAGAAGGGTCCAAAACGGATAGAAAACTTGAAATGGGTCGAAAATATTGAATGTACAAACAAACACTCCATTCTTATTTATATAGATTGTATATTTGAGCTCGTATATTCGGATCTCTAACACAAGATATCATAGAATAGTGTATTTGAGTTCGATTTTATGACTTGAGTTTGGCACAATATGACCCAAGAGGACTCAGTGCCACAAAATAATATCCAATCCATTACTTAACGGGGCCGACCAACCGGTATAGTGGTTAAGGTGTTAGCCTCTAGATCGAAAGGTTCCTGGTTCGAATCCGGGCATGGATGTTTGTAAGCGTATGGTGTAGAGGCGGCTGGTGTACCTTAAATCTGTCGTGGTCGAAAGTCCTCACGTTGGGTTGGTGTGTAAGTTTGGAGAGTGGGGTGCCAGCTCAGGTGTTGCTTCGTCATCTGACCGTGGTTCAAAATTACGAGGTATTGTCCTCGGATCTTTCCCTTAAGGGACTGATCCCGGACCGTCGTCAATAGCCCGTTGTGTTGCTCTAGTACGACGTTAACTAAAATTACCATTACTTAACGGGTTGCGGTAGCCCGGTTTGGAGAGTTGCGAGTTCGAAATTCAATCCAACGAAAGACTCGTGTATGTGGGGGCTGGTGCACCTTAAGTTTGTCATGGCTTCAAATGTCCTCAGGTTGGCGTAGTGTGGAAGTTTCAAGAGTGGGATGCTAGCTCTAGTGTTGACCTGTGGATCAAAATGAGTGTACTAGGATCTTTCGGGATTGATCCCGGACCGTTGCCAACAGCCCGTTGTGTTCCAGTCTAGTGGATATAGATCGGGAAAATATCGGTGGGTAGGGTAAATATAAATGGGTACTTACTCATTTTTTGGGTAGGTATTTTAGAAATGGATATAATATCATTTAGCACTGCGCCACTAATATTTGTAAGAAGTGTACTATAACTTAAATCAAATTTGAAATTATTTTTAAAATTACTTATTTTTAAATGCAATCAGTTGGAGGTAATATGGTTTAAGCATGCAAGATGAAGTACAGTATTACTGGTTGCAGGGAAATTTCTCCCGCCATGGCCAATGTTTCTTCGGCACTAGAAAATTGCAACCCCCATTTCATGAAGAAAGAATGTTTTGCACAAAATGCTTTAAAATACAGGGAATTTGTGTGAGGCAAGATTTTTAAGCAATATTTGTTAGTTTTAAAATAAAATATACCATAGTAAAACTATACCCAATACATTTATTCATAAATTTTTCTTAGATATTTAGACCTTTATTTAAATAAATTAGTGTCAACCACCTTACTAGGGATTGTGTTACATAGAGGTGTAATATTATTGTATTCCATTCTACGTAAAAAAAAGTACACAAATAGGAAATGTACATTCTATGTGTAAGATAATAATTGTGTTTTTCTACTTGTATTGGGGGGCAGTATGAATACTTTTTTAAAACCATGTTGAAAAGGTTTAGATTGAGAAACTATTCAATGAATCAACTTAAAATACTGACTTTTTAAGATAATGAGTTGAATATTAAAATGATGGTAATGGTAATTTTAGTTAACGTCGTACTAGAGCAACACAACGGGCTATTGACGACGGTCCGGAATCAGTCCCTTAAGGGAAAGATTCGAGGACAACACCTCGTAATTTTGAACCACAGTCAGATGACGAAGCAACACCTGAGCTGGCACCCCACTCCCCAAACTTCCACGCCAACCCAACGTGAGGACTTTCGGCCACGACAGATTTAAGGTGCACCAGCCGCCTCTACACCATACGTTTACAAACATCCATGCCCGGACCCGGATTCGAACCAGGAACCTTCCGATCTAGAGGCTAACACCTTAACCACTATACCGGTTGGTCGGCGAATATTAAAATGAAATAAAATTTTAAGATACTTTCAATTTAGTCATGAATAAACTGTTTGAGTAAATAAGTAGTTATGCCAGATGGAAAACTTTAAATACCCATTTGGGGCAAATACCCAGGGTATTTACCCTGAAAAATAAAATACACAGGTATTTTACATCACTGCTCTAGTGCGATGTAATTCAATTACCTATTTATAATTACTTGCCGTTGTCGTACTAGGCGCAATATGGCCTACGTGCCATACAACTGAAAAAACCTTGACCAAATTGAAAAATTCCTCTGGTTCTATTAACAAAAATGCGTGATTTAACAATGAAAATTTACCCTTTCTTTTGTTTGTTAAAGTAATAGCGAGAAAACTAGGAATTTTCTACCAATGCAATAAACAATTCCAAAGATAATTTTGAATGTGGACCACAAGTTTATTGACAGCAAATTAGGTTAGAAACCATCGAGAGTATCTTCAATTTCTCTTTCAAGTTCTCGAAAAATCTTTTTGTCGGTGAGTAAAATATTTTTGTAAAAGGCTCAAATCCAACTAAATTCCCGTGACTGCACAATGTGATACAATATTGAAGCACATTTGGGGTATAATCTCTGCTTTTTATAACCGCGTACTTATAATAACAAATAAAATGGGTCTTGCCACACTTTCGCTGTCATGATTGGCTTTAATCCAAGCGCAAGAAAGAGAGGAGTGTTTTTTGGCTCGCCTTCACGGACGTGCGACACCTGCAGTACAGTTAGATTATCCACCCACGTTGGAAACAAAAGGATCAAAGGTGTATAGTTGCAAACTTTTATAAAACGAATACATTGATGATGAAATTAACATTTACTCAAGTGTAAGACAATGCAATGGAAAAGAAAAGGCTGAAAAACATAATTGCTTCAGGAACTTTTATTTGCAAACAGCAGTTCTGACAAAAGAGGAAAATTTAAGCGATCAAAACACTCGATACGCTTATTATCAAAATGCTAAATAATTTTTATAATTTTCAAAAACTATATAGTTAAATTGAAACCTTTATGGTCCCATTTTAACTTGAAACACTTCATCAATTTAGTTCACCACATCGAGTTACACTAACCGATGTTTCATCACTATCTTGTACAAAACGGATCACATGAAATCATCGAAATCCGGAGGCTTGTAATGATCCGGACTAGGGTTGAACCTATTCGGACCAGGGATGGGGGGCCCAAAGGGGTCAAACCTGGCACCGGGAGGGACAGCACCTCTCGGCAAACCCCCCACTCCACCGAACGGTGGCATGAACGGTCTGGACGGTGCCCCGAGGCCGGAAGGGTCGAAGAACATGCCGCCCCCTTGACCGCGTCCGAAAGGGTCCAGATCACGTCCACCCACTTCCGGGAAGGCCGGACGTCCACCCATGAAAGGAGACGGTTGCTCCGTATAGTCACTAAAGTCCGGCCTGGGCCTGGCCTGGGGAGCGGGGTTGGACACTGGCGGGGCCCTCGGAGGCTGCTTCGCTTGGGGCGGTTTGGGCTTGCTCGCGTTGCCGTGCAGCTTGTCCAGTATCTCGGTTCGGAACGAGTCGGTCAGCGAGTCCAGCTCATTGTAGGCGGTCGCGTACTCTGTGTAATCGTCCCCGACGATCTTGTTCACGTTGGTGGACATGGCGGCGGTGATGTCCTCGTTCAGCACCACGTTCACGTGCAGTATCTGGCCGGCCCCGACGATCTTGATGAGGTACTTCTTGCTGGAGTCCTTGCTCGCGTACCGCAGGGTGTACACGTCCTGGTTGTCGTTCCATCCCTTCGGAAGCAGCTCCGTGCGCGAGACGGCATCCGCCTCGGAGAAGGCCTCCCCCGTGCCCACGCACTCCAGGTTCTCGTTGATAAGCAGGCAGTGGAGGGCGGCAACGACGCAATCGCCCTTCGATTTCACTTGGCCCTTCACCAGGTTGAAGAGCAACTCGAGGCCCCGGACGCGTGCCATTGTTCTGGGAAATAGAAAGAATCAATCATAACAATTCGTATCAACGTCACGACAGGCAATTGGTGACGATCCAGAAAACCGACCCCCGAAGACAACACCACGTAATGTTTTAAACCACTGTAGGATGACGATATAATTCTGGGCATTTTTTGAAAGATAACGATCGTTTCGAAGACCGGTCGCGGTTGCCCAGTCTGAAGAGCAACAGACAAGTTCGAAACTCGGCCCAGCCATTGACCGTTGGCTTTTCTACATGGAATCTGTCGTAGCCTCGTATGTCCTTACGTTGGCGTGTTGTGTAAGTTTAGAGAAGTAAGTGCCAGCTCGGGTGTTATACCACGTCATCTGACCACGGTTCAAAATTACGTGATGTCCTCGGGTCTTTTTGGTCCTTGGATCTTAAAACCCCAACATCCAATCCCAAGCCCTCGGATCTTTAAGTTGGGGATTGATCCTGGACCGTCGCCGACAGTCCGCTGTATTGCTACAGTGTGAGTTAATTAACTACCTAACTAAAACCGGCAGTTTCTCAAAGGTTTTTGTGATGTTCCAGAACAAAAAGCTTGGCTGTTCTACAATATCACAACAAGCTTCGCTGTGCCATCACAAATGAGTCCAGTTCTTTTAATCTTCATCAAAATTCTTAAATGGGATAAAAAGATAAGCTCACGCAAAATGATGCGAATCTTGGAAATACACTGGTGTTATCATTTTCAACAATAGCCAGACGCATGACCTTTCAGAAAGGTCACCAGAAAAGTTACCACTTTTGCTGAATAGGCTAGAATAGGCCACATTGTCTCTCAGGCTTACTTGCACACTCCACCTTACTGAATCAAATAAATTATTATCTGATTTGAAGTAGATTTTGACTGGACAATGTGAATCGTAATCCATTATAACCAGGGTTTTTTTTTTTTCAAACTGTTTATTTTGTATATTGCGTTTCATGTTTATAGAAGACATCGTGAAGTTTGTGTCGATGCACGGGACTCGTGTACAAAGATGTAATGTAATACAAAGATTATTAACATACAAAGTCAAATCAATATACAAAGTCCATAAATGGATGAAAGTTACAAAAGAAATGTATAAGAAAACGAGTATTAAGTTTTTGAACTTGGTAAGTTCAAAACCCATCATTGTTCTCAAAGCTAGTTTTCATTTTCCTCACTGTTATGACGGGAAGAGCTGGAATAAGAATTCCGAATCAATGTTTTTAAAATGATGCACTTCAAATGTAACTAAAATATATGTCTTGTCAGCTAAAATTATGAAAAATGAGCGCCTTTACAATTAATTTGTTTGTTTTAAAAAGTAAAAAAATATTGTATTCAAGTCAATCTGGTCAACGTATAGCTTAATACATTTTTCTATTTTCAGGCAAAATGAAGAGTGCAGGTCCTAAAAATTGAAAATAAACGTCAATATGTCCGTGATCTGCCAAAACTTCGTTCAGAATGCTTGGAAGAAAGATCTTTGTTCGAACTGTTTCAAATCAGTTGGAGACCACGACATCAGTGAAACCATTACAACCCAAAACGAAATCCAGATTCAAAACCAGTGCGAGAATTTAAGATACGTGTCTCAATCTTCGAATGTTTTTCCTTCTCAAACGAATTCAACGCCCCACACCACTTGGAAGACACTCATTTCCGAGAAGAACTCTAAGAACACGCAACCCTTTAAACTGGAAACTGGCTTTCAGGGCCGACTTTTAACCATCAACAAAGCTTCACACGGAATCGAGAAAAAAGTCGACATCAAAACGAGTTTAAAGAATGGCCAACTGTCCAGTTTCGTGAAATCCTCCTCCAGCGACGACCTGACTAAAACAAATGGACACTCGACGAAACCGAACAACGTTTCTCATTCGAAAACCAACGGCCACCATCCGGTGCAGAATGGCAGCGGCTGCCACCACCACACCGAGGACGTGAAGATCGTCCACAACGGTGCAAGGACCACGTTTCACGATAGCAACGGCAAGAACGAAAGGAGCTCCAAGGTCCAGCGAGAATGCCAAGAAAGCGGAGTAGTAGTGTCTTCGAAAATCCCGGAACACGACCGGAAAACGCAGTCGAGGTTGGTCAAGAGCAGGAGCGAGGACGCTCTGTCAACTCCCCTCCACAGCATCCTGAAGAAAACTGTCTCGTCTCCATCCAACTCTCCGTCGCGTCGCGGTGGCAACGTGGGCTTCAAGGACGAGGAGCCCCTCGTCATCGGTTTCGGCGGACGAGACTTCAGCCCTGAAGAACTGGAATGGGACATGAACGTGTCCGACGTCGACAACGGATCGGACAGCCTGGACGAGACGGAGGACGACAAGGCCTTCTCCAAAATGACTAGGCAGAACACAGAGTTCAATTCCGACAACACGAACCTCCTGCAGAAGGGTCTGTCCGGCTCCGACAAGAACAAAAGGATGCAGCAGGACAAGGGCGAGGTGACCACGAAGACCCCTAGTCAACCTCCAGCGAGGAAACAGACTGATTCGTCGGAATCGCCCTCCGACCTATCTGGAAAAGCACCCGATCAGAAAACGGACGTCGATGGAGAGAGGGCACGAAATGGCGATGAAGACGGATTTGATTCGCGCAGCAGTCCCGACATGCAGACGGAAGGTTCAATAATAAGCAATCAAATCGTCACCTCGGCAATCGCAGACAATAAGGATTCCTTGAACGTCACGATAAAGAGCGATAAAGGCAGCCCGATGGGCGAGGTCGGTGGGGCACAAGAGTCGAGAGGAGTGGAAGACCGAAATAGCTCGGAGTCGGTAAATGAAGCAGCCAACCCTCCTTCCCGCGCTACTAATTCATCGCGAAACACCGACAGCACCACCGCGACCCTGGAGAACTCTGAGATGTTTTCGGACGGGGAAGAACAGGTCGGAAGGAACGCTAACACACTTCCTGAAGAAGAAGAAAACAATGAGTGGCAGGACGACGACGACGGCGGCGGTTTGGCAGGTCAAATACTTCAGGCGATCAATACGTCTTTGACTAATCGACATAAGATGAACGAGGAGCCAGTTGACCCTTTGCGCGATATCAAAACAGCGGCAGAGATCTCGGCGGAAGGTGCACCGACAGAGACTCCTTCAGCGGACGTGAGCGTGGTTAAATGCGATGTGCCCGTAGTGAAAATCGAGAGTTCCGACGAGGAAGCGACAGAGAAGAGTGTGGAACCAAGAACGTCGTTCCTGCATGGAATATCGACAAACAACCGGCCGACGAAACCCAGTGCTATTTATGGTCCCGCTTCGGATCTTTTTGTGTCCAGGAGCGATTCCTCCTCCTCTTCGTCCTCTGATGAGTTCAGCAATAAGAACGAAGTGTTGCCACACTCCATAAATGTGATAGTCAATGGAGAGAGCAGTGTGCATCAGCATAATGGGAACACTTCTACAGACACTGAAACCGAAGAAGCTGTGGTGAAACACAGTTACGGTAACAACACCCATGAGAATAATTCCCTGAACACCAGCAAGACAAAGCCTGAAGTTCCTGCTAAGCCTTCGAAGCCGTCTGTTGCAAAACCTCAAAAGAAACAATTTATTTCGAAAACTAAGTCAGCAGAGAGGAAAGATTCCGATTCCAGTGATACGCAAAATGGTTATTACTCGGTGGGAAACGCTTCCACTTATTCCGATGATTCCAAGTCTATTTCACTGGTAGACCACTATGCAGAAAGTAACATCTACCATGAAGTTGACAATGCAGAAATGAAGCTCCCAGAAGGCAACATAACAGACAAGTCTAACCCAAGGGAATCCAAACTAGCAGCATTAGCAATGGAATTGGAGCAAGTTCGACACTGCAACGGAAATACAAAGAGACAAGCGCCAGCCCCGCCTAAAATCCCAGAACCTCCACTAGAGGACCCCCCTAACTGTTCAGGAAGGACATCCCCTCTAAATGTAGATTCCCCACACGGCTTTGCCAGTTTTCGAGGAGAGGCTATGGCCTTTTCCTCCTCGTCTTCCACTGCTTCGACATCCTCACAAGACACAGAAACTGGCTACGCATCCTGGAACATCCACGGTGACCTGGATGACCAACGAAAGCACTCTAAGTCAAAAAGTTCCTTCCTCTTGACACAGTACTCCAAATGCAAAATGCTGGCAATGGGCTATGCAGAAGACAGTGCCAAGACGAGGAAAAAGTTTTCCCTAAAGAAACTACTGAAAATACGAAAAGAAAACGAAGCACCGGCTGCTTTCGATCCAAACTGCCCGAACCCAAAAGCCTGGAAGTATAGCGACCACTTCGAGAGGCCACGTGCTAAACTAGAAATAATCCATCCGATGGATCTGGAAAACAGAAATGTAACCGTGAATCCAGGGTTTGATTCACTGCATTCTGGATCTATGTCATCCTTCACGGCAAGTGCAGATGATCTCTCCCTGAGAAATAGCGTGTCAAGCGATTATGGGAGCTTTTATTCCGATACTATATCCCCAGTTCAGGATTTAAAACCAGAAGTGAATTACGAGTGCATTCAGCAGCGGCATTCAATTACATCAGAAGAACAAGAGGTATGTTTATTATCTCACAACTTGTATCTACTCTTATAAATGTACCATGCATTCACTATAAGAATATTGATGGTTTTCTATGCCAACTGCAATGCCCAAGTTTTGTATAAAGTTATTGGTGGTATGGTTATGTGTCCCTTTTACATAATCTTGCAGTCTATTTTCTCCCTATGATTTCCAATAAATAGCAGTTTATTAAAGTTTCTAATCCATATTCCAAAAAGGTTTTTAAACTTCAAATTGTATGTATCTTAAAAAGTTTCACTGAACATTTACGGCAAAAGCCTACCAAACCATCAACACAAGCTCCTTGAAAAGCTCCTCTAAACAATGCTACCCAACCCATGCATTACTTAGTTCTTATGTAATTTAATCAAAAATTAAGCCATCTACTCTACATTTTACTAATATTGTAATGTTTAAAAAAGATTGTACCCCAATATGGGCAGTGTCAAATGATGGAGAAGGAAATTTCAATTTGTCACAAGAAATAGGCATGGAAAAATTAGATTTCAATATTGAATTCCTGACAAAAGGTATAGTATTTTTACTAGAAGAGGTTTTAAAAGGAAATTTAAAATCTCATCTATTCCTGACATTTTTACTTTAGTTTTCCAATTCAAATCATAAGCAATTTTTAAGATTAATTTTAATACTCAGCTCTGCTTTAATCAACATGCATTAAATGTTTAAAATATACCTAATTAGAGAATTTTATTTAATGCAACACTGTTTTCAGTGTTTTTAAAATAAATTGATGGATTAGGTGAATGGTATTTCCCAATCAATTTCAATATGAATTCTAACATCTATCAATATGAATTCTAACATCTATCCATAGGATTGAATCAAGCATTGTCAAAATTTAAACGAGTTCAGAGACTGATTTTAATGGCATATGTAACAAAGTAAATAGAAAACAATTTGGAAGCTTTTTCTCTATACCAAGAACTTTTTACCATCATGTTGCTTTACTTGGTATTGAGAAGTTTTCATATTTACATTGTGCTTCCAAAGAACTTGAAACTAATAAATTTAAGATGAATGGCAACAGTAGTTTCTGATATTTCAACAATACTGAGGAAATGTAATAGTTTTCATTAAATATTAGTGTAACTCATTACAAAAGTATCTGAATTCCAAGAGATTGATTACAATTAGTTTAATGATAGGTATGCATGTTAAGTCTGTTGACTCAAATTTTCTTGTGTTGCTGTGGTGTGGAAGTTTGGTGAGTGGGATGCCAGCTCAGATGTTGATCTTGTCATCTGATTGGTTCAAAATAATGAGTTGTCCTCGAATCTTTCCCTTCAAGATGGATCCCAGACCAACATCAAAATTATTAGACCACTGAATAGCACTGCATTTTCACATTATAAAATTGTATCCCATCATTTTGTCTGCGCTTGGCAATTTTCGAATACTTGTTGCACAGCTAGTCATATCTAATACCTGATTTTTATGGAATTTGATAGCAACTATTAAATCAATATTTAGGTAAGACAACACAACGGATGTATATTGGGGAAAGTAACACACAGTTGTGTGTGTTACTTTCAGATGTGTTACAATAGCAATATCACAAAGCTGCTTCTTTATTAGTTTTGTCAGAACTCGCGGACTCAAAGAATTATGTTCAATCATAATAGTTTATATAGTAAATAATAAAATTAATGAGCTTAATATACCTGCAACAATGACTATATAATGTAGTGCGCTAGCTATCATACAGATTGATGGATATATATTTTTTTAAATGCTTACAAGAAAAGTATGAAAGTAAACTGGGAGAATTTCATTTTCATAGAAACAATGTGCAAAATAATTCATGTTGTACTCTCACTTAACATGGTTTTGGAAAGTTTTTATTTTGTGTTACATAACATCTGCAAATGCAGATGTAAATTCAAAATCTCACACAAATTACAGAAGCTTTAAGTTTTGTAGGTACTGAATCAAGTTTTTGATGCTTGAGGCAGACTATTTTCAACTACAGCTATTAACATTCGTTGATTGGAAGGTAATTCGAAAAGTACTATGTAGTTTACAAATATGAATGCAAACTACAAGCACCGTACCGCAACTTATTTGGTAATTTATTCACAGTTAACTCTACTACAATTTGATCAAGCAAAAAGCAACATAAAATAATTACAGTTTTGTTTTCTAAACATTGGTAAAACATAAATGATATACTACTTGACAAAGTGAGGAAACAGTTCCGAGTAATTTTTCAGAATTGCAGGTAAAGTACAGACAGTTGCTAAAAAGTTCAAATAATTTCAATGAAAAGAGTAAGAATGGTATGCGTATGATCTCACCTTTGAAAGAACGATTTAATTTTTTTTTAACGAATACGAATGCTTTTTAATTTACATGGAAACCGAAAGCAGTGACTTACCAAAAGTTTTGTTTTCAACTTTTCATGTATCCTTCAAACTTGCCTCGAACTAATATAAAACACAAAATCAGCAGAACAATCGGTAACCGGGAGAAAATTTCAAAACATTGAAGTGAAAATTGCACGTCATCTCGATTCACAAAAGATCACATGTCATCGCATTCTGGCGCCATCTAGTAACACTTCTTGTAATCAGAAATTGGAAAGATAACGAAGCTATAGCGAAATCTACAGGGAGGCTGCATACATTGTTTATTTGTTTTTGTGCTCTTATTCACTTATGATAATATAGAACAGTCAAGGGTGAAAAAATTAGTGGTTAATTGGCTTTACAAATCTCTCGTATAACTTGAGAATTAACCATGAGGAAATAAAAATTTTCGTGCAGGTGTTTTTTCTCAATTAACGAAATTGTTTAATTATGTACCACACATTCCATGGATCCTTTCCTAAAACATTTTTTTTCATTTTCAAGTGCAAATCGATATAAATAATAGTACCAGTTGCGCAATTCAAACTTCGCCAATTCTGTGAATTCTTTCTTACTCATTTTTAACATTTCTGATTGTAAGTAATATCATAATTTTTTGAATATTTCGAAACTTAATTTCCCTTACTAATGTAAAATCACAATATTGGCAAAAAGGACAGTACACAAACACCCAAGTAAAAAAAATGCTGAAACTTTGTGACCAACATTGCTTAAAATTGGCATTTTTCAGTCACAAATTTTAGTTTCCTGTTTAAAACATTTGGGGAAGTGTAATTTTTTAATTGAATTACTTCCGTCAAAAATGAACTCTCTAACAATTTCTTGGTTATTTTTAGAGATTTAAATTCATTTATCACGAGATATTTTAAAAAATGAATTTTCTGTTCCAGACATTTTCTATTCCTTTTTTATCTAGCACCATTTTTTCAATCTCTAAAATTTCTTTAACTTATAATTTTTCTCTAGCAAATTTTGTTTACTTTAGGATCCTGGTGAAGCCAATGCAAGATGCGACTCAAATTCTCCAACTCCATCTCGAACATCCTCAGTATCACAAGCAAGTACTTTGACCTCTGGTAGCTCAAAGAATGGAGGGGCTTCCCCTCACAGGCCCCCAAAACCCCCTCCTCCACCCAGGGCCCACTCTCTTCTACCTGGAAACAAAGCTCTCAATGCAGATGGGACATTCAAGGTAAATTACATTTAGCATAGATGTTGTCATGTGTTTTGGTTTGGTTCTTAAATTCACTCATACTTTTTATTGTGAGAACTCTGCTACTGCCAAAGCACTTGTGAAATGGTTGCATTAGTATCATGCATTTTTAAAAATAGTTACAAACGTCTCTTCTTAAGCCCTATATAAGTTGCTCAAACACAAAATAAATCGGCTAAAACACAAAATGTGCTATTTAAATATGAATCAGACATTGAAGATCTCATCAGGAAAAAAATTTTAATTGGAAAAACTAAATATTTTCTTTTTCAAGGTTTCCACGACAGTGTAGCAAGATTCCTGCATTTTTCTTTCATGGTTGACATGACCTGACATCAGAACTTTGAAATTGGCATCCCTTGGAAAATTTTCTCCCTAAAAATCAGAAAATTAAGTGTTAATTTCGCTATAAGTTTAAAAGGTGACTAAATTTTCTTTAAACTTTGGTTAATTTTCATATAAGTCTCCAAAACTTTGAAAATAGGAACTTTTGAGACTATTTTGCTTAAAAATACCCCGTCACCGAGGTTAAAAAATAGTAGCAAAACAGTCGTCTGCAGCTGCCCTGGAGCTAATTAATCTTCAATTATATCCAAATTTTGCATTTAAACATCTTGAATGCACTGCACATGACCCAAGACAAGGAAACCAACCTCCAATATTTTTATGGTTTGGGCCTCCCCCAAAGCAATGAAAAAATGAATTGCTCCAAAAATTCAACATACCAACAACGAGTTAACTGGTCGGCATGTTTCAAAAACAAAAGTGCCTAAATGGGTTATTCAAAAGCACTTCCTATGAGATATCTTGTAAACTGAAATCCTTTCAGTAATGCCCAGTACGAGTAGATTTCACCTGCAAAGATGGATTATGGGTGCTTGAAATATTCGTAAACATTGTCAGGGCTTCATGGAACCAAATATTTATTCACAAAAAATAATTTAAGGTAATTATTTGTATGAAAATGGGTTTTAACGTACATGTGAATACAAATGTTTGTTGGAGAATCTGGAATCTGTTACAGCACAAAATTGTGTGCTTTACTACATTTCTTTTATGTAGATATTTTAGATGGTTTTATCAGGCCTGGGGTTTTCTGTTGATGGTATAGGCTGGTTGTATCACATGAATAGAAGTGGCCTATTTAAGGTCAGCTTGGTGGTGATGAAATGTAAGCATGGCTCGGAGTCAAATTGGAATGATGAACTGAAGATTAAGCAAATCATTTGTGTCTACCCCTATCCAAATAACTCGTCCACAGTGACTCAATATCAATGCATCTAAATAATAACTCTCAAGTTTGTGTGTGCTGGTTGGTTAAGGTCACTAGAATTCAATTTGAAGAATCAGTAGGTTGGATAAGCAATATATAAGCATGGAATGCTCCCACAACAGAATCTGAGAGTCTTAATATGTTTTGAAAACTTCCCAGCAACAGTCTAGAAGCTGATTTGAAAGAACTGGAAAGGAACTCCATTGAATGCACATACATTTAGTACATAAATTGCCAGTAATGTCATAGGTACACTTGGTGTAGAGAAAACCACATGGTGCTTTTTCAAAACAGTCAGCCTACTTCCTAATTACATTTTTTGCATTTAGTGGTATAAGCAACTAATAAAATTTTATGATCATATTAATTATCTTAATGCCCAGACAATTAAACATGCATTATGGCACTTCATGTGAACCACTTTGTTGCCCTAGTGCACCATGGAAAGTGGATTCATGTTCCACCTCCAATGTACCACATTTAAGGCACAACCCGTTTATAGAGGCCATGCATTCATTATAGACAAATATTCATGCCTTATCCCGGGTTGAGACCAAAAACCTTTCGATCCAGAAACCATAACTCTACTGACTGGTCAACTGATGCTAATATTAAATTACTAGGGGGCCAGCCCCCTGCTCGCTGACGTTCGCCAACCCACGGAGGATTGCTTTTCAATCCTCGTTGGTTAGCTGCGCGAACCTATGCTCGCATCAGTGAAGACACGTGTTCTAGCAGAAGAGATTGTTTACAAAATAAGATATTCCAAAAAAATATTTTTCAACTATAAATTTGTTGAAAACAGAAAATATATATACAGTACCTCTGGAATCACAAAATTCAAATGAAAACTTTGAGCAAATTTTGACTCGAAAAGTGAGCGTTGCTTTGGAAATTGAATACCCACCATGTTGTTTGTGTGACATTTCCATAGCACTCGAGCCACCCACACTTTTTCATTGAGTTTATTGTCGAAAGTTGTAGTGCAAGCATTTTGTTGAATTATAAATGTTGTTCCTGAAAAGAGCCTCTGCTTTCTTTGATTTCTATTATAAACTGCAACAGCTAGGCTAAAATTAATTTGTTTTTCAATAAAATTTCTTCCAATAACGCTATAAATTCAAATCAGGCGCGAGGCTTCGTGGTAAACAAACAATCGTAGAATGTTGCCAAAACGCGATAACAAATAACGTCTTTTGTGTGCCACGTAAGAGAATTATATATATAGATAGTAAATATTTGAGTATCCAGATGCATATTTATTACAATTGGGAGCTTCCCAGTATTTACCAAAAGCAGACAGGAAGGCTGGAGCCCCAGATATATGCCTTTTATGTGGGGCACATAATCCCACTTTCTCTACAAACTCTTATAATTATGTATTTCTTGAAGTGACTGCTATACTTACTGTAATATAGTTTAAAATTCCTAGTAAATCTTTTCTTGACATTAAAAATTTTTTTTAACTTTTTTCAGTTTCCTGTGCAAAATTGCCATTCTGTAGGTAATTCGGATACTCCAACTACTCCAAATCCACCATCTAAACCACAGGCACCCAAGAGACAGTGCAAATCAACACCTCAGCGAACAGATTATGGTATTTATGGTAAGTATAGCTCACATGGTAAATCAAAATTAAACTAACAATAATGATCATGAAGTTTTGTACGAGAATAATTTAAACACAAAAAACTTTTGTAAGATAATGTGTGATAAAGTTGAGTTATTGATGCCAAAAATTATGACTTATTAAATGAACCACATATTTGTTTTTGTCTGTCATACATCATTCCTTACCTATCAATATATTCAGATAAAATTTGCAGGAAATCAAATACGAGTAAAATCAGTGATACTTTTTGTATCTGAATTTTATGTTTTAATCATGGAAAATACAATAATTTTTTTCCAAAATCATCTATCTTATGAATTTCTTTGTTTCGAAAGCTCTCGTAATTTATTTTGGTTACTTTAGTAAGATTGGTATGAATGTCATGTATTTCACCTATTTATTTTTGTATGATTTTCATAAATTATACAAGCAAAACTGAAATTTCAAATAAGTTAATGCTTTCAAGTAAATGCCATCCATTGCTTAGTTTCTTGGTCAATTATTTATATATTTAGGTCTTTAGATTGAATACAGATTTTATATTCTTATTACTAGTCAAGGGAACCCAATTTGGTTTTTGTTTATTTAAATATTTTCATTTAACTAAGTCATTATCTGATACATTTTAGTAACTCACTTCTATCAATTGCATTCAATTATTTATATATATGTATTTATATTTTTGCTTTATTCACATATTTGTTCTCTAATGTTGGTATTGAAAATGGTTCTTCCCTGTATTAAAATAAATCTCTACATATATAAAATAAAAAATTAGGACCTTAATACAAATTTTGGATTTCAATTGTTTGGTGTAATTCTTTATTCTGAATTTTAATATAGAATTCTTACAGTTATAAATTTAAATTATCCATTTGAAATGTAGCCTAATGTTGCACTCATATTTTATTCATTACTTTTCTTTCAGACAATACTATACTAGATCCTACACTCATTGAAGTAGAACAATCAAGTGAAGATCGGTTTTCAAATGAAAATAGAATTTCTATAGATGGAAATACCTATGGAACAATTCTAGATATACGAGTGAATAGCTTCGAGAAACCTGGAACTGAAACATCGGTAATATTTTATTTCTGTGAATTTTGTTTATATTTTGAAACTTTGATTGATTAATGATTTCAGAGTTATAACATTATTTATTCCTTGTGCTTATAAAAAGTGAATCTGAGAAACTTGACTTGATAATGATATCTGGTGAGAAATAAATGTTTCAATTAACTTGAACTTTTATCACAAATGAATGTATCAAAACACTAAAGTAATACCTTTTAGCTTTTAAGCCAAATTTGCAGATTTTACAGTTTGTAATCCATTCTTTATTTTCTTTTTTCTACATTATAGAAGAATTTTAGAAACATGTTAAAGTTAATTTCTTTGTTTATTAATAACATTTAATTGTCTTTTCCATCTGGTACAAACAGAATGTGCCAGTTTTTCATATGATATATTTTGATCAAACTCGGAGTTTGTTCGAATAAGTAAAGAAGATAATATGTGTTTATGATTGAAAACTAGTGTCAATTTAAAATTATAATTATGGTAAAAAAAAAAAAGAATACATCATTCTAAAATTTGTTTGTATTGTCTTTTTTATGAGAGACAGTATTGGAAACAAATTGAAACTATGCCAGCAAGTTCTTGGGCTGTTAGCTCCTTGTAGAAATAAATACAATTACTAACAATAAATTATGTCGATACAATCTATAGTTTCATAAATTTAAAATAATAGTTTAAGGAATGTACGTTTCTTAAAGTTGTATCTTATCGTCAATCTTAAAAATGTACATTTTTGTGACTTGTTTTCCAATAACTATTTGCAGGAAAATACAAGGGTGTCTGTATCACCTGAAGTTTTGGAACAAAACCAGTCTGATGTAAGCCAGCCAACTGTTCAAGAGCTAAAAGCGGAATCCCAGTCCATAAATGTATCTGTCAAGGTGAAAAGTTTATCAGAACCAATTGAAAAAGTTACCAAGAATGTTGTCACTCGCAACAAGCATTCCCCAATCACCAAGGCTCCTGCACGTCCACCACCAATTTACATGAAGTCACAAATCAGTAATGTCGTTAAAAATCCTAACCCTTGGAAAACTTTAGAAGACAGTTATTTAGTCCTAACTGCTTCTAATAGGGAACTCCTTATCAAATTAGTCAACCAGGTAAGTACGAAAAGTGTCACAAATTTGACCTTGTTTCATCTATATATAAATTTCGTTATAGTATGTGACATAAAAATCAGCATGATTTGTTTATTGTTAAATGGCAATAATAGGTATAAACATTATAAAATCAACAATTACAATTAATTCACCAATTTTGCTTCTTAATTTAATATGTACGATTTCATCTATGGTGCTGCATAATATTTCTAAAGCTGCACTGAAGTGCTCTCTATTCTGAAAAAATTCTTCAGCAGTCTGATTATGGAAAACAATAAGAATTCTGGAAGATAAAAATCAGCAGAAAAGAAAAATTGTTGAATGAATAAGTTTAGTATTAAAAAAATGCTCAATTGCCTTTGAACTAGAGAATTATATAAAATTGAAGTAGCATTCACATAAAATGCTGTTATATATGTTTGGATATTTTAATTTCTTGAAGAGGTATAAAATCTATATTTATGTGGATGCTGTATTCCCTATAAATGGATTCAAAATAAGAAATGAAAAATGAGTAGCATCCATTTGCCAGTAATAGATATATACAATCAAGAAAGTTTAATACAGATGCAGTATGCATAAGTCTTCTAGTACTTTTTCATTTTAGAAAAAAGTGGTTATTCCAATGCAGAAATTATTTTTCAATTGGGATCAATTACAATTAATGTCCTGTTGAGTTAATGCATTGTTTGTAATATATATTTAACAGTGTAAAAGATCCTATAAATAGTAAACATGAATCTGTATTCATACACAGATATTTTATAATTGAAATATGTGCAGTAAAGAAAAGAAATAACATTAACATGAGTTAGTCCCATTGATATTACAAAAACAATTAATTAAAATCAAAACTGTTATCATTTTGATGGATGCATTTTTAATAAATCAAAAGTTGTTGAATGAAGAATATTACAAATATATTTTAGAACTTGAGAAGAAATGTCTACATATTTGTTTCAAGTTACTATGAAACAAGATTCTTACTTCCGTGTATGTTTAGTCTAAGTTTTAATTTTTAAGTTGCACAATTTTTAGTTTAAATTATAACATTTTTAATGTTTATCTCAGCCAGGTACCTTAAGATATTTTCAATAATTAACTTTTTGTAATTTGTTTAGAAAAAGTTTGTGAATAAATACATACTTATTACAAAAAATTATTTAAATTTTTTTATTGTTGCATAGACATTTATTTTTCAAAATTTGGATATTGTCAGCTTGTAACAGAAACTCATTAATTGACAATTATTGAGACGCTAAATTATATTCATGATAAGAAATACATAAGGATGTTGTAATTTGTTTGAAAAAATATAATGCTATCAAAATGCCTTCAATTGTTTTACCTAAAAACTGCCTGCATCTTTATACAGCTGTACTGCAAAACTTTATTTTATTGCTATTTAATCAGTTTCTGCTTTGAATTGATGATACATATTATTGAGTTGAGTGAAATTACATAGTATTACCCTGTGTTGTAAAGTTTTATCTTTTTACAGGCTCTGAAAAAAAGAAAGAACTATGTATCACACCTTCAAAAAGTGGAATTCCAGTGGTCAGATTTTGAGATTGATGTAAATCAACCTTCCTCTGTCTTTGCATTTGGTGAAAAAATTGCATATCATGCAACAATGCCCAAGTATCCAGAATATGCAATAACTCTTGTGGTATGCTAGTTTTCTTGCAAGACTTATATATGTAAAGTAATTCTTCAATAATTGCACTTTTGGGGAGATCGCAAAAAGATGTGATGCACTAAGGGTCAAGAAAACTTACGTGCAGTAACCAGAGAAGTGCCAATTAAACATTTTATTGCAAATTTTTTATTTCACTATCTGAGCATAGTAGTGTAGTGCCACCAACTAGTGTAGTGTTGTTTTAACCACAAAAACCACAATTGTGCCCCACAAAATCATATGTAAACCTCTTAAAATAAGTGATTTAATGGGTTTGCCCATTGTAGGAGCAGTCTGCAAGTTGTAAGGGCCTAGGATCGATTTTTTTCAGGGTGTATTTCCGTCTAAGTTTAAGTAAAACTTTCCTAGTGTGTATATTCATTACTTGAGGACATAGTCTGTCTTGTGCCTGGCACAGCATGGCCAAATACGGCCCTTGCGTCATAAAACCCAAACAGGTACAGCTTCAGTCTACGTTTATAGCGGTGGCATCGGCATTGGCGCTTTTTTTTTGGGGGGGGGGCACTTCTAGTAGTGAGTTATGTCAGGTTAAGGCAGTCCATCCGTGTTTATGGCTACCTCTGCAAGGGAAAGTTTAAAATTTCATTTTGAATATTCTAGAAAGTTCTTTCAAATCTGTTACTTTTGTTTGATTTTATCGGTTCATTTGAAATAATTCTTTCCTTGGCGACTTTAGAAGTGCACCGAAAAAAAGCGCCAAGACCGTTGCCACCGCTATAAACGTAGACTGAAGCTATACCCCAAAACAACCTCTTAAAACAATGTACACAGGGTGGAATAATCTTTTTAAATTAATTAAATCCAGTAAGTATGTGATAATAAATTGACAAGCACCTGATAGTTCATAGATTTTATACAGAGTAAGAATTCAAAACTACAGTCTATTTGTTTCTGTTAATTTATTATTAGACTAGCGAAACAACACATAATTTCACTCATGAGAACTACATTCATTGAGAGGAATGTAGTGAAAAACAGGATACAATGATGGGTTGTTGTACTTTTAGTTGTCTTTTACTAGTTAAATTACATTAAATGTTCCATGATTCCAAGTAATAAGTCCACTGCGTATGTATCACTGAAATATGTGCCAGCGAGAAAACGATTTTAAGTTACACAGTTCTAACCAAACAATGTTCCATGCTGTACAATACTTTTAAAAACATTTGTTGTATCAATGAGAAGTTGAAATGAACATTCTTGTTTTAAAATGGTACTGGAACTCAAGATATTCTGTCAATTTAATTTCCTCATTTCTACCTTGAAATGGTGTTTCAGAAAGATAAAAATTACACAAGTGATTTGTTAAATATTAGAATCAAATATTTCCTTGCAGTCATTACGAAGCCATCCATTTAAATCACAACGCATAGTGTATTTTGAAAGTACTGAATTACGAAACCTAAGTTGCTGAAAGTAATGAGGAAAACCTTTTCTTTAACTGTAAAAGAAGCACTCTTTCTTTGCAATCAGCCAGGAAAAGAAGCCCAATATATCTAATCATCTCGCAGACAAAATATATTAGTTTGTAACACCAATTGATAGCACAAGTTAGATAGATTTCATTTTTTAATGTAACACAGCATTATTCCAGAGGTGGACAGTATACCCTCCTGTAGTGTAATTTACTGTAGTTTGTGGTTTATGGGGCCACAATAACCCAGTTGGAAGAGTAATGGATTAGTAACAGGAGGTTTGTGAGTTAGAAACTCAGTCCAACCATAGACTGCTATGTATGTGGGTGCTGGTGCATGTCGAATCTGTTGTGGCCTCAAATTAGCTCATGTTATCATGGTGTGAAAGTTGAGAGTGGTGTGTCAGGTGTTGTCCTCTGATCATTCCTTTCAGTATGGATTTCAGAACATTGCCTATAGCCTGTTGTGTTGTTTCAATGCATTAATTGCAACATTAATTCCACTACCTACTTACCAGAAGTAGACAGTATGGTGGGTCGAAAAAAATCAATATTTTATTTTCGAACGCTTTAGTGCGGAAAAGTTGACTATTGTAATAAGAAGAAAAACGGCATCAAAAAATTTTAATCGGTAACATCTTCTGTTTGCACATTGTACTTAAAATTTATGAAAAATTGCAAAAATCCCGCTATTTTTGTAATTTTTTTTCTGTTAGTTAAAACTTTTTAAACATGTGCTTTCAATTTTTATGCTTTATTTATGGTTAAAATAACCTAAATAAATTAATTTCTGATCAATAATCTAATTTTTTCTGTTCATGCAACGTCTTAGAAAAAACAGAAATTTACCAATATTTCGCAATTTTCACTGTGCAACTCTTCGTTTCTATTGCTAGAACAAAGCGAAAAAGAACTCACTTGAAATAGATTGAACTGGTTTGAACCTCCTGAGAAAAGCTGGCGTCCTTTCTTTAATGGTCTTTTCTTTGAACGTTCGTCGAAAAAATGAATGCCCAGCAATTTCTCAGGAATGTGAAAAGAAGAACACTATTCTCTTATCCAGGAACCTGGATCAACTTATATTGAACATGTATCACCTTCCTCGAGTTCATCAAATGGTTAATTCAAAGTATTATTTCTTGTTTGTCTGAACTATCAATATCACTAGAAAAACTAGAAGTAGTAGGGTGTGATGGCACTTTAACCTACACTGACTAGAAAATCATAGTGGAGCATATGCCTCCTGCATTTTAAAGAGCTTCCTTTTTGCCACATTTTCTTACATATCGACGGTCAAACTGTAGGGCCTAGATCTTTTAGTGGGCCGATCGGGCAGCAGCTCACTTGCTATGAAAAACTTCTTGTGGTCGATTATGAGCCCATAGATTGTTCGATTCCTGATACAGATAAGAATTTGTTGAGCAAAGAGCAACAGTATTTGTTTGACATTTCAAATGCAATCACCTTGGGACTTTGTCCAGAAGACTTGATAAATCGGGACCCTGATCCTTTGTTCCATTCCTTATGGCTAACTGCGGCCAACCGAGTCCTTGGGTTGTATACAAGTTCATCAGATCTATCCGGAAACTTAAACGAAAAAGTTGGCTTCATCTTAAAATGATACATGCCTGTGTGGTTTGCCATAAAAAAGAGCAAATATTTTACTGACGGACCAAAACATGTTTTTCAAGCAATCCAAACATCACAGTATTTATTCGACGATTTGCTTCCAAGTTTTGTAGATCCAGTAATACAACAAAATGCGTTCTTTGCGCACCCAGAGAATATTCTTTTGGCAATGCTTGTCGATGATAGAGAACATATTCAGGAGCCCGGTTACAAAAGGATCTTAAAAGCAAGACAAACCGTCCCAAAGAAGAAGACTGTTAGAAATTTCGTACCACCGAAGATAAACTTTCAAGCTTCCGATTACATTGAAATTATTAATTGGAATTTTTGTGTGGTGTATCCTCCCCCAATGCTGTGGGACCTAAGTGAAGATGATATTAAATCACTCATGACTTCTGACACTACGCCCATCAGAGAAATACTAAAGTTTCCCTGTCACACCCAGGCTGTGGAGAGGTGCGTCAAACTTGTGACAGAGCCCTCGAATAAAGTATGTGGACATGAAGCTAGAGATGGCTATATCCGAGCACCACTGAAGTCTAGATCGGTTATGCCTCCTTTCTCAAAAAAATCCGACTTTCAATGTGTAGTAGATATAAAAAAGAAAAGTAAAAAACACAGTTAGCCAAAGAATCCTCCTCTGGAAAATATTTGTAAATATAATGTAAATACCACACCCAACAATTGGATGGTTGTGGGTGAGGTTCCACGTAGTGAGTTCTGGGTCGTTTTGTTCTAGCAAAACAAGCAAAGAGTTGTACAGTGAAAATCGTGAAATATTGGTAAATTATAAAATACTAAGACGTATATATAAAAGACGTTGCACGAACGGAAAAAAATGATAAGAAATAAATTTATTTAGGTTATTTAAACATTAAATAAAGCATAAAAAACGAAAGCATGTGTTTAAAAAATTTTAACTAACAGAAAAAAGTTACAAAAATATCGTGATTTTTTTTCAATTTATTATAAATTTTAAGTACGATGCACGAATGGAAGATGTTAACCGATTTTAATTTTTTTATGCTGTTTTCTTCTTACTACAATAGTCAACTTTTCCGCACTAAAGCGTTCCAAAGAAAAAAATATATTGATTTTTTTCGACCCACCCTAGTAGACAGTATGCCTTCCTCTGGAGTAATTTATTTTACCTTAATCAGGGTGGCAACAAAATCCTCGAAAAAAAGTTCCCTGATATTTCACTGATTTCCATGATAGTGTGACAAAAATTTCCCCGATTTTACAAATCCCTTAAGAAATGTCGGGATTCGCAATTGGTATTGATATACAACACCCACACAACAATATTTTTAAATATTTAGGGTCAGATGGGGTAAAAGGATCATTCTCCACAAATATTTTGTATTTTTTCTCATCAGATATTTTAATTGTTATTGTAAGGGTTAGAACCCCTAATGGGAACTCTTAACAATAGCAACTGAAAAAACTGGGCGGTAAATAAATATATTTTGATTATGATCTTTTTGCACCTGTCCCTACATTATCCAAATATACATCAAAATCAAATGCAAATATACATAAAAAATTGGCACTAACTAACTAACACCAACACACACTCCCGTGCCTATAAAAAATTGGTACAGCTTCAGTCTACGTTTAAAGTGGTGGCAGCGATCTTTGCGGAGTTTTTTTGCGCACTTCTAGTAGCGAGTTAGGACAGGTTAAGGCAACCCACCTGCATTACGATTATTACGGTTTCCATGGCAACCTCGGTAAACGAAAAGTTAAACCTTTAGGCCCGGTGCACACGTCCGGTTTTTCAACGTACGACGCCGCTACCGCAAAGAAAGTGCGGTCTAAGATACATTAGATCGAATGGAGTAGTGCACATATGCCTCCGGCGGCGATGTACATCCACCGTGCGTGCAATTTGTACCGCGGTTCCCCACGGCGCAGCAGTTCGCCACACACGCTTCTCCGGTCTGAAGTAATTAATAAATGGTTGATCCAGTAACGTCTATTTTGTTTCAAAATACACTTTTTTTACATCAAAATGAGCGAAATAAACACGTTTTCTTCGATAGAATAAAAATCGCAAATGGCGCGAAATTAGTACTTGTGTGCACCCGGCCTTAGACTACGGCCGGTACAGCAGTTGTACCATGATCGCGCCAAGGAAGAATCTAGACAACGGCCAGTGCATCAGTTGTACCTTGAAAGTTATAAGAATAGCGCCAAGAAATAATTTAGACTACGGCCGTTACATCAGTTGTGCATTGAATGTTATAAGAATCGCGCATGTAATATCGATGGCCGTAGTCAGAATGTTAAATTTTCATTTTGAATCTCTAATATTATAAACTGAAGTGTTTATAAGTCTGTCTGTTTGTTTCCTGAACACAAAGTCCTGACGAATCTATGGCACTTACATCACAGGTAGTCCAAATGTTTTGCAATTTATGGGTCGCGGCGAATTTTAAAATTCAATCTAAAAAAAACATTATAAAATGAATTTGATGAAATGTAATTATTATTGAATGCAACAGCATAGAAGATCACATATTCTAAGTTTATTTTTTTTTCGTTTCCGTTATCATTTTGCGCGGAGGAATAATGTTACAAAAGACGATAAAAAACAAATCAACTTTTAACTGGAGTTATTTAGTTCTTTTTTCTATCTACTAGACCGTTAAATTTATAGTAAAAATTTCAACGGTTTTGAAATCTGCGGAAAATTTCACATTAAATAGATATCTAAATATATATATATTTTAAGATAAAAAGAATTTTTAAATAGAATATCTTCAACATTTTCGTAAGAAATTATGACGTTTAGAGAGATTTTCAGCGAAAGAGGAAAAGAAAAAGTAAAACATTTTGGCTGGCATTGTTTAGTTCTTTTTCATAAATTCAGGATAGTTGAAGATAGATTAAAAATTTCAAATGATTTGAAATTTGACACCAGATAGATACGTTTACCTTATACGTTTGATTTTCTTTTAATAAATCATTTTTCAACTAAATATTTATATTGTCACAAGAGATTGTGACGTCATGCCGAGTTCCCATTTGATTTGCGATGCAAACCAACAAACACCACGCGCAACTCCGTTATGGCTGTTATCCAATTTGCGAAGTAAATCATAGTTCACAATATTCATAACTTGGTTTGCGAGCAAACCAAATGGAAATTCATTTTAATAGGCTACGAATTTCAATTTGGTTTGCGAAGCAAACCAACACTACGGGCAACGCCATGATGGCTGTTATCCAATAGGTTACGAATTCTCATTTCGCTTGCTTCTCAAACCGTATTCGTAGAACACCGGGGTTAGTGAGAAGCACCTAATTTGTTCGCACCTGACCCCACGAAAAGAACTGTAACACCGTGCTGGCCACGCAGTGGCTGGTGGTCCTTAAAGTTCTTTCAAAATTCGTTGAACTGTCGGTTGATTTCATTGGTTCATTTGAAATAATTCCTTCCTTGGCGAATTTAGAAGTGCGTCAAAAAAGCGCCAAGGCCGTTACACCGCTATAAACGTAAACTGAAGCTTTACCAAAAAAATTCTACAAAAATGTAATTGCAAGCAAAACAAAACTTCATCAGTTACACAAATTAAAAATTGAAAACCATAAGTTGTATCGCAGGCCTCACGGCGACGAGACGCTCAAGCAGCGAAAACCACGGGGGTGGTTTTCGCCGGGTTCGAAATATACGACGCCAGTGCTCTTTATTCGAATTACAATTTCGGCGAAAACGATTTATTCGACTCTCAAAAGTACTAGTCATCGAGCATCTCTTAATAGGCCACAAACGACAATAGTTGCCGTTTTCAAAAAAAATTCCCTGATTTTTTGTGAAATTTGGAAATTTTCCCTGAGAATTCCCTGACATTTCCAGAATTAAAAAGTTTCCTGAGAATTCCCTGATTTCCCGGTTTTTCCGGTTCTGTTACCACCCTGTTAATGGTTTATTGATCATTTTAGAGAAATATAGATACTTAAAAGCTTGATAATATAAAATAAAACTGAAAAAATAGACTTAACTTTCATTTTTTGTATCTTAGGTCACAGTTCAGCAGCAGCATAATCGTATGAATGAAAATGGCGACCTAAAGTATCCAGTGTTTGGTCAGTTTGTGGATTATATACCAAAAGAGCTACTTGAAGATAATTACTCGAGCGAAGCAGAGTTTGAGTCGATGCAAGCCACTGTCCTGGTCTTGGACCGTTCTAACATTTCCACCATCGAGTGCTTCTCCGAGAACTTGCCCTCTTCGCTCACTGAAGAAAATGAGAAAGAGTTGTGCTTCATCATCCTGCAGCTCATTCATTCGCTCAAATCCCTTCAAGCGCATGGCATCGAGTCCATCGACTCCAGTTTCCAGAACTTGATTCTGGCTAAGTCCAAGCAAGACAAGTACAACAGCCTGGTGTTCTTGTCGGACAGCTGCTATGATGAAAATGATTATATGTCAGATTCGTGCAAGATCTCCCTGTGTCAATACGCTTTGATGTTGCTGTTCCAGATGTTGGGGATCCAGTCGGCCGAAGAGTTTTTTCTCCCCCCTGCCGGGAAGTTCTCCTCCGAAACATCCAAGAAGGTGTTTGAAACAGCCGTGTCTCTTCTGTCAGAGGAGAAGGCGGTTTCCTTGTCACAAACCAAGACTCTGTTTGAATGTTTTCTGTGGGAAGTGACGAGCGCCATACAGAAACTTGACTCGTCTGATGACATGGACAGCGTCTTGCACCGGTGGCTCGACATCAAGAGGTCAAATTATATTAAAAATATGATAGATGATGAGAGTTTATGTGATATTAATATTCAGTCTGAGTATTTTTCACAGTTTTTGATACGAACGAGTGTGAGGAATATAAAGGAAGTTGTTTCATATTTATGAAGAACTGAAAAAGCTTCAATTGAAAAATAATAACATAAATTGGTTTAGTCAGATTTTTATATTGTTTGGAAACTTTTCAGTAAATAATCATATAGAAACACAGTATAAAAATATTTGTATTAGTACTTTGTGCACATATCAACAACTTTTAAAATTGAAGGAAAAATAATTTTTTATGTCTAATTTAAATTAATATATATTCAGAGAAATATATTAATGTGTTTTAAGTGTTACTAATTAGTTATTATTTTAGATGAATGTGTTAAGAAATGAGGTTTAAAAACCATAAGTTTTTTTTTTTAAATAGTTTTAATGCTCTATTGTCAGATTCCTTCTTAAAGAAGTTAAGCTTATGTTGTAGGTGATACCTTTAACAAACATCAATGTCACTACTAATGCTATCAATGGTTTATAAGAAAATGAATGTTAAAACATCTATTTTTTAAGTTATAGTGCATATTTTTATTTCTTTAACATTTATATTTATGAATAGCTATATTAATAGTTTTTATTTTCAAAAATGCTGTTTTATTGTAAAAATGACAACTTGAAATATTTTCAAAATTGCTGTTTAATCTATTGTAAATAAAATTTGTATATATATTTGCATATGTATTGAGATTTCATGCAATGTGTTTTTTAATAAAGTCTGAATATTTATGCTTGTATTTCTTAAAGAAGTGATTTAATTTCACATTGATTCTTAAAACAGATTACAATTATAGCATTATTTTCTTTCTAGTTTTAAAACTCGATTAAAAGCAAATAATTATTCTCCAAAAACGTTTTTGCACGTTTATAAATGTGATATGAGCAAGCTTTTAGTACTTTAATAGTTTAGCTCAAATAAATCTTATACTTTCAGCACTTTCATTTATTACATGCTTACAGTATGATTATTTCTGAATTTATAAGCTTTTATTTTTAATACTTTAAATTACATTTTACTCCATTCGTTTTATAGCATTCCAATAAATTGATCAGATAGCAATTGCAAATTAAAGTAGTGTTCCAAGAATTTTATTAGTAGCCATTACATTGTTTGGATTAAAATATTCATGTCTACATACGTCAAATGATGAGCAGAAAGCAGATATTTTATGTTGTAAATAACAAATTTTAAATTCTCTAAACACTCATTTATTTTCATGTATATATATATATTGTTACTGATTTAAATACTTCATGCAATATATGAAAGTCTAGTTACATTAGCTTAATATTTAGTAATTAACACTACAAGTGGGATGCCCAAGAGTTCGGTTCTAAGGGGTTACTATGTGGCAGACCCCAAGTATTTCAAGGTGCAAGATGTCCAGGGTGAGTTTGAATATTACCTGTCTGTCATTTCTTGTGTAGGAATTTTTCAGGACTAGTCAAACTGAACTTACTATGCTGTATTTAATCATGCCACTTGGAGTTAAAATACTAAAAATTCAGTAATGTTTACTTAACCATCCTGGTGGGTGTCTCATAATTAACAAAACTGATCAGATCTTGATGGATGAGATATCTTGGCATAGCAAAAAATGTGACCAGATCTTGATCTTGTAAAATAATTGGCAATGTCTTGACGATATATCTTGATATTAGCAAAATTGGTCAGATCTTGATGGACAAGGTGGTACGAAACCACTTGATGGGTTAAAGTGATGCTTTTTCACAAAATTAATGTAATAATTTTTTGGACATAGTTTTTGCTTTTAACATTTTTTCAAGTAATATTAACAATAAAGGTAATTAAAATAATTGTTATAAATTCTGAAATGGGTTTGTAAACAAGAAAAAGCAGCTACACACACTCTAAAGAATAAAATTTGCCCTGTAACAATTGATAATTTTTGCATTAGAATTTCTAGAAATGGTACATATTCAAAGAATAAAAATGTTAAATAAATTTCACATTTAAAAGTAATGTAGCCAAGACTAACATACCAGTCTAATTCTAAACAAATTTAGTGAACTTTCTGGTAAAGTGCATTTTTGGTATTTAACTTTTAAGAAAAATATGAAAGAGAAATTTGGTTCAAATGAAATTTTCCTTGCCAAAAGATTGAGTTCGAAAAGACTTATTAGAAAACTAATGCAAAGATGAATAGAGGTATGGATGGATAATTTTCCAAGGAATATTTTCTTGGTGATGTGAAACTACATCAAGTCTCTTCAGTGTTATGGATTTAAAATATTCATCCTGCAATATGGTTGTTTCAATTAAAGCATCACTTAGAGTAGTGCAAGAAAGGGATCATTCTTGGAAAAAAGAACGGTTATGGTCATATATGTATATGAATCTTCCAAAAACATTATTTGACTTCCCATTTGGGTATCGTAGTTATATTGTACTTAAACACGAGGATATTAAAAGGGAATACAATATTTAACAAAATGGAGCCTGTGCTGAGTGATAATTAAAAACCTCTGATGATTGTTTTCCATAAAAAGAAAACTCAAGCCTAATGGTATTGATAATTATTTTCATTGATACACACAACTGAAAGATTTTTAAATGTTACAATTTTTTTAAATATACTCCATTTTTTAATTAAAAACTGGCAATTCACCTTTACCTTTTTATCATAGTTTTTACTCAGAGTACATAATATTTTACTCTAAAATATAGTAAAACAATTGAAACAAACATCAATTTCACTCACAATACACAAAAGCTATTAAGCAAATCTAGTCAGAAAAATGAAAATTTTGAAAGTAAAAGAATACTTTAAAAAAAAGGACTGCTTGTTATTATTTTGAAAAACCAAAGGATCATAACTATAAGTGGTTGTTGATTTCAATATTTTTACTCACATCACATTACTGAAATTCCCTTGAAGAAAACAAAAAGAAAGTTGAGAGCCATTGTTTAGTGTGCTTAGGAATGCTGCAAAGAGGCAATTTTTCAGCTACACAGTCCATCATTTAAATCGAAGCATGCAATTCATTTTCATATTCAATTTCCAAGTCTAGGTGGAACTCAATGTTCTGACAATACGTAGAATTCTCTGTTGAATCTTCTTCAACCAGCATCGGCAAGGGTCTGCAAGACTCCATAGATGATGGTATCGGTTGCCCACGGTACCGGATAAACAGAGATGTTGGGGCAGCCTGCTGTTCCGTTGGGCTACTCAGGAACGCCGATAGGTTCCTAGGAGATGCCTGGGTGTGCGTCTCTGATCACCCCTCGGCACGAATCTATGAAGAAAACTTTTCCGGCTCAAAACGGACCTAAGGTTGACTGATATCAATGAGCCGGACCACATATCTTCAGCGCACACATTCCCGGGTCGACCACGTCCACTCCCTATCGTGTTCATCCTGGGCAGATAAGGGTTTTTCGGATGGCGTGTCACTAGGCCCACTTCTAATATTTCTCATTAGAGGCTTTCCCTAGCTTCGGCTAATCCGCTGTGGGTTTTCAATAACTCGGTACGGAGGGGTCTGCTTCCATTCGAAGGAAGGAAGGTCTTAGTTATCAATGCCTGTTCTGACCTGAGATGTATAAAGTTAAAAGCACAATCAATACCCTGTTTATACTTAACTTGTAAAACCCTATAGCCTACTCCAAATGTATTTTTGGCAGTATGAAAAGGGCAAAAAAGGAGTTTTTTTGCATTTATTAATTCGAAAACATTCAATATGCTTTTCCATTTCAATTTTCTATCCAGAAACATACCAAGATACTTGAATTTATAAACAAATTCAAGAGTCGATCCTTCAAGGATCAAAGGTGGAATAGCGTTTTCATACAATTTTCTACTGGCAATCATAGTTTTAATATTTGAAGGGTAGAATATAAATTCGTGAATATTTTAAATAGGAAATAAAACTTTTAGCACACATTAGATGTTTTCAGTTAGTTCTTGTACTTGATTAGTTAGTTATTGTACATAATGTACTTGATTAGTTGGCATAAAAAAATGTTATGAGTGCTTTGATTTGTTTTTAAAAAATTCTCATGGCACCCAAAAGAGAGGCTAAATTTTTTCTGCACTAAGCAAAACCGAAAATATATGCGAGCTGGAGAACCTAGGCTGAAGGCCTTCCATCTCCTGAATGTTGACTAAAACTGAACAAACGTTAGTTAGACATGACTATATATGATAGTTGTGTGGATTGGTAGTGATCCAATCTGAATTGCTGGTTGTCAGGTAGAATTCAAAAAGTGAGTCAAATTTTAGTTATACAGCTGATGCTAAGATGACAGATTTAAAGCAGAGAAAAGAGAAATATATATTAAAAACAAAAAATAATTCATTACTAAGAATGACCCTTGGCCTTTTACTGAAATCTGGTTGACGAAAGTCATCTGGGGATACGCTGAATAACAGGATTTTCAATACAGTACAAAATCCAGAATTCTCTGGACCTAGGCCATTTCCGATTGCATTTTTTGTCCAAAAAAACCTTAATCCAAACACACACACCGTGCAAACTTTGCGTTTGGAATACTAAAATGGCAGATATATAAATAGGAATAACTTTTTAAAAAGAAAAAAAACCTTTTAATACAATGCAACAAATTTTACTTGCAAATCTTCTAATTTTTCTGTCTGGTATTCACTCTGAACGCATCCGTTATTTTCCCACTTTCCATTGTTTCATCAATTAGGTACAGGTAACTCCTTGTTCTTTAAAAATTGTCGGAAAGATGTAAAAAACGTGAGAAAAACAAAAAAAAACGCTGGTTAGCAAAATATCCGCATTTTGGACAATTCAGGATTTGGGATATTGTCAAGATTCGGGTAGCATTTATTGCAGTTTTACTGAAGAATTTTTTCAGTTTGACTATTTTGAGGTCTTTGTGGATTTTATTGTTTCTGTAGTACCTACTAGGGATAACCACTGAGTATATGTAGTGTAGAATTTTAATTACTGTCAAGTTTATATCCTCAAACATGTCTGGCATAGCTGATTATTGGTCAGCTATGCCAGTTATTGAGCATAGTTTTATAAATGAACAGTTTATTAACAATAGAAAGCATAAAATTCCAACCAATTAAGGGGAAAATAGTGGACCTAGCAATAATAAATTTAGTTTCAAGGGATTGGATGTGGTTTTTCCACGTTAAATGTAAGTCCATCATGACTCCATGATAGGTATAATTAGGGGACCAAGGTATGATATCTCCATAAAATTAGGAGGGTCAGGAAGTTCTTCTCAGTAAAAAATGTTACTTGGCATTTGTCAACATTGATTTTAATTTTCCAAGCAGTAAATCCAGATTCATGTGCTTGGAGGTAGTTTGATAGTGTGGTCATGACATCTGTAAAATCATGATGTCTGTATCATCTGCAAACATACAAAGCATAGATGATTGGTTTTGGGGTGTCGTTCATATACAGATTGCATAGTTTGGGTTCCAAAAATGAACCCTGTGGTGTATCAGCCTTATTGGCACATGTGGTAGAGTCTTGTTTACACAAACGACAAAACGCCTACCTGTTAAATAGGAAAATAGGAGTCGAATGAGTGAGGCTGAGAAGCCTAAGGTGATTAATTTGTGCATAAGACCGTTAATCCAAACCCTATCAAAGGCCTTGACAGTATCAACAAAGATCGCACCAGTGCACTCGTTGTTTTGAAATCCATCAATCACATGTTCAGTGACTTAGAAGTTGATGTGTAGTGGAAAGCTGTTTTGTGAAACCAAATTGTTGCGGTATAAGAATTTTAGATTCAGTGCAGTAAGCTTCAAGTCCAGTATCAAAGATGTATTCAGTGGCTTTACTGAGTTCTGGGAGCAAGCTAATTGGCCTGTAACTCTCAGCTAGGCGATTTTTTTTTACAGTTGATTTGTGTTACAATAACAGTCTTCAACGGTAGTTTGCACTAAGCAGTCACGGATGTTTATTGCAGTAACGTTGGAAACCATAGCCAATAACCAAACAAGACAAACAGAAACATTACCTACCTGAGTAATAGCAGTTGTTGCTCTTTTAAATTGTTCATATATACCACTCTTGTTTAATCATAGCATTTTAAATATACCTATTAGCAGATTTATGATTAAAACAATTATAAATCAATTTTTATTCATAAATACTACTATCTTATGATTCCACTTGATGATTATTTATCCCATTTTGCTCCTAAATTTTCTGTTTCCTTCTTCGGTTGACCTTTGTCATCAAGCTTTACCAATTCACAACACTTATTAACTGTTTTATTTTGATTACAGCAAATTATTGTCTATGAATTCTCTCAAAATTTGAGTTTAAAATTTATTTCATTTCTCGAATTATCGATGATTGAAAGAGGACGATTATTTTTTTTTAAATATCGATGAGCCGTGTCGTATCGATATCAAGGGGAAACGAAAGACACACAACTAAAATTTAAAGTTCGAAATCATAACTTGTTTCTCAAATTAAATATATCGAAAATGTTTCGTCGCGTTGGAATATGTTTAGTTCAGAGTATGCGCTCTAATTTGATGCCCAGAACGTATACGCCAGGTTTGTTGCTAATTATGATAAATATGTGAAAGGTTTCTGTTTACAACCATGCATTAAAAACATAATTAATTGCAAGTTTTCTTACACACGTGTCCCAATTTTTACTGTTTATGTGTTTCTAATATAAATTAGTTGTTTTTTATTTCCTATTGTAAGTATTTTCTTCATTGATGGATTTCAACCGTCGTTGTAATTCTAAGAAGGTATAGGTGGTTATAAACGGTTTCGAAATATTATATTCCATCAAAAATATATATGTGCCTCTTAATAATATATATTTGCTTACATGAGCTGCACTAAGATCTAAAAATCAATTATTGATCTATGAATTCAGGATAGATTTTGAATTTAAAATTTTCACTCCACTCTTATCTGAAGACTTACAAATTTTATCTCCAACTTCTGCTTGATATCTTGTAAATCTGCATTGAATTTGCATAGAAAATATTAATTATGAACCCACGATTTCATTTTTATTTGATGGCTGTCTGATTTATTCAAGGTGTATTATGTTAAGTGCCAGGGATTTGCTGTAATTAGTTGATTTGAATTAGTTAATTGAAATTCAATTTTAAGGTTTGCCTTAAGACTTTTTTTCTATATAGTATCTGAAAATTAAAAACTATCCTGGAAAATGTCAAAAATTCTAATTCTAACATCCTAAAATTGTATATTGCCGAGCTATTCACATAAGTGCAATCCAATCAATTTCTGTCAACATTTAGAATCATAACTTCAGAGTATATTCCAAAAAATATCGAAAAAATTTGCCCAGTTGAAATGTTTATTGCTGAATAAAGTTAAAAAACCTGAATACTTTTTATGAAAACTTTATTGTCTAAATAGCTCTATAAAATTCTTATTTTCTTTAAATTATATTTCTAAAGTAACAAGTATATGATTTGTTCTAATATACATCCAGTAATATGTTTGAGTACATTTTTAAATCTATTATAACGGTAAGTGTCTTTGCCCCAAAGTTAGGTTCAGGCAAGCACATTCAGAACAAGTATTCTACTGGTTGTCAATAGCAATGTTTCTAAAATGTTAATTTAAATTAGAAATGTTTTGTAGTCACCTTATTTATAGTCTGGTTTCCACGAGAAAGCAGTCGATTCACATGGTAATGGACAAATTTATGCTTTCAATAAGCTGATAGGTTGGAATATAAAGAAACAATATCAACAACTGACGTCTTTTGTCCAATTCTGGTTCTGTTTATCGTTCTGTACCCTAAGTGATCATAGTGGTAATGAGTAGGCTGTGTACCACCCAATGTGATCGTCATTACTGCTTTTGCATAAGGCAGCCCTCCTAACAACCAGGGTGTAAAAAAATCATGATTTTAAAAAAAAATCAATTAATCGGATTTATTTGATTTAAATCAGATTATTTTGATTTAAATCGGATTAATTTGATTTAAATAAGATTTTTCTATTTAAATTTCTGCAGGCCCTAAACACTGTTTATATAATAAATATATATAAATTTGTTAAATAAAAAATTGAGTTTGTGACATGACATATAAACCAATATTTATTTTAAGTAAACAATCAGAATTTGTGACAGGGTAAATCAATATTTACTTAACATTTATTTAACTTTAAAACACAAGTTGACATCCTACATAGTTTTTCTTGAGAAAATTACATCATCATGTTAACAAATTTATCAACAAGTGTAAGTGACAGAACTAAACTATAGTCTGAGAAGTGGAATAGAGGACAGAAATAATCAGACTATAGTAAATTCTGATAATAAAACTGCCGAGCAGCAATAATAAATGGATTTTCACTTAGTTTAATTCAGATTGGATCTTCCTTTTTTCGTGCTGAAATTTTAATGGCTGTGTGTGAAAATGTATATTTCTACTCTTTAATCTCTATTGCACACCACAAGAATAAGCTAATTTAGGTGTTCCCAAACTTATCCAAGTGGTGGCACCCTTAAGATAATTATAATTTTCTCACACCACCCTCGTCATCATGTAATATTTATCTCTGTTATATTATTTCATATTAGTACCACTTTGAAAAAGAAATTAGAGAAAAACATAATTAATACAACTAGTATTTAAAATTCACACACAAACACTTTAATTTTACTTAATAAGAAAACATAGGTTGGTGAAAATATAAATGAAACATATAAAATTACCTTCATCATGCTCTTGGTAGGGGAGTGAACCGATTTTTGATGAGTGACCTTAACCCTTTTTTCTGTTGTTTAGAAATAGCTTAGATTGGAGGTTACGGGCGCTACGAAGCACCTCTCATCTCTCTACGCTGCACCCCAGGGTGCTGCGGCACACACTTTGGGAGCTAACTAACAAATGCCTCAAAAACTTTACTTCCCACCTGTTTTTTTTTAGCTAATACAATCAGTCACCTCTTTCATTTATAATTTTGAATCAAACTGTTGTATACTTCCTTTAAGTGTTTATATTATGAGTGCTGTTAATCAGAAATGTTTATACATTACTCTTCCTGGCATTTAGGTATATGTCATGTGTGTTTACATTACTGTTTCCAGTATATAGTATATTCTAATAAGTTACAACTGGCTGTTGCAATCTTTTATCATATGCAGTAATTGACCCAGTTCCCTCTGAGCTTGGTGTAGCCATTAGTGCTGAAATCCCCATGGGTGCAGAAAAATTAATACATTTAACCACTTCTGTGATTTTTCTATGGTGTATTTACTTAGTTATAAAAATGTAAGATTAGTTTTGATTTAAATCAGTGATTTAAAAAAAAAAATTTGATTAAAATCATGATTTTAATCGTTGATTTAAATCAAGTGATTTAAATCTTGACACCCTGCTAACAACTTTTTACACCTATCTAAAAATTGACTGACCTAGGTCACAACTGCCTTCTTGTTGGAGCCGAACTACAACAGTATCATTTTATTTATTTATTGTAGAAAAATTACTTCTTAGTTTTTAACATTTTATCGTAAAATCTTTTAGCCCAAACTAGAATTTTTATAAATGACAAAATCAGTCAAACAGAATCCCTTGAGTGACAATGAAACTTCTCAATTTCATCGTCACCCTTTCAAATTGCTCTCTGTAGTCTTTTGTTGGACACAGCTTGGCCAAATATGGCCCTTACACCATAAAATGACAAATCAGCCAACTTTATCCTCTAGTAAAATTCGGATAAAAATCAAGGTCGTTACTCAAATCCCAATAAGTAGCAAATTATTAGGGCATATTACAAACTGGCTAGGTTTACAACCCACATAGTGTTGCAAAGTTATGTCTGAAGTGCATGCCATGGTACTCTTAGCAAATTAATAAAGTAAGAGCACATACAGTGTATGTTCTGAGAGTTGAAGGATTTATAGTAAAATTTTAACTGTGTATCAATACACATTATGCGTGTTTATTGTGTTAAAAGACTTTAGCTAGAGCAGTAATAATTACTGGCAGGAAATACACTCAAAGTATGAAGTTTACTTCAATTGTTTCGTTTTTGCTTATGACAGCTTTTTATTCTGGTGAGCTTGGTACCCTTCTGGGAGTAGACTTCCCAAAATCATGTTTTCACCTTTATACAAGAACTAGGTACCTCATTTTTGAGATAAAGGGAGAACAGTTCCCATACCAATGACTGTTTTATATATACCTGTTTTTCATTGGCTGAGCTTAAGTAATCAAAAAGTTACCTCAGCTTTACTAATTTAAGTAGAACTCAAAGTACCCATTTTTCAAGTTGCCTTGTTCTTGTATTCAGGTGAGAATGTGCTTTCTACCAGAGCAGCAACTACACTATAGAAATGTAAACTAAATGTAGACACTATTGTGTTAATCTTCCGAACTGCTTTGATCGATTTGCTTTTTGTGTTTTAAAATTTTCCACATTCTGGCATTCTTACGATTTAGTCTCCTGCATTCTTTCAGCCACACAGTCCGTTCTCAGGTATTCCTCGGAAAAGCACGAAACAGACGAGGAGTTTGATGCCCGCTATGAAGCATACTTCAACAGATCAGACATTGATGAGTGGGAAATTCGTAAAGGCATGAATGACCTGCAAGGCATGGATCTGGTCCCAGAGCCCAAAATCATCATTGCTGCGCTCAAAGCTTGCAGGAGGCTCAACGATTATGCACTGGCTGTAAGGTTTCTAGAAGGAGTGAAGGTAAATATATTTTTTTACGTGAGCATATTTGCTGGTTAGGTAGGTAATTATATCAACATAAAACTGAACAAACAAACCATGTATATTTTGTAAGTTTCTGATCCATACTTTCTTGGGAAAACGTCTAAGAATCGAACTCAACAACACGGTTTTCAATCCTGCTGCAGTAACTTTTTTTAATATAGAGAGATTAAGACATTTTTGGGGGGTTGGTTGATACTCTTTTAACACTAATGACTTAAGTTTCTTGTAAACACATGCATCTTGTTCAGTCACATAAATCAACACACATCACATTAGCTCCCCCCGAGAATGTTAATCACAATTTCCATTTTCAAACCATCTGGAATGTTTTTAGTGCTGAACGCTTTCTCTTAATATTGAAAGTTTCTGGCTTAGTTGATACAGGAATAGTTAAAAGTTTTGATACTCTATCAAATTCTCTGGATTGTGGGACGGTAACTCACTTTCCGAATGTTGGTAAGTATTTTGTGGATATTTCTCTCTTAAAGTTTCAATTTCAAACTCCTTTTCCAACTGCGCAATTTTTATTTTTTCTAACTCAAGTTTCGTTTGTTCGGCATGATTTTCTTGTTCAATTTTCATTTGCTTGGCACGATCCGTAGACTTTCTATCCTTAACGATAGTCCGCAAGAGAACAAAAACAAAATCGAGATCACTTTTGTAAACTTCACTACTTTCAATTAACTTTTTACATCAATAACTTTAGCACCTGAAGGCACAGATTCACAATCTCTTCAGCGATGAGAATTAAGTGTTCCTTTCAGCACTTATTCAACATGCTTGTGATTATAATGAAATAGTCCTACCTCAAATTTGCCAAACCTTTGCCCTGTTGGAGGTACAAATCCCAACAGCAGCTCCCACTTGTAGTAGTATGTCTAAGGTGTGAAGATATGAAGCTAGATGACAAATAAAGATAAGGACTAACACATCATTTAATTGATCTACGAAGTATTTACACAAACAGGAGACTTAGATCATGTGGTGCAACCTGCACACTAGCACCTACATAAGTTTGAAAAAAGGTACTCTACATGCGCGTGGAAGCACACAGTCATGAGTCTAACATGATCTACAGGGTGGTAACAGAACCTGAAAATCAGGGAACTTTTTAACCCTGGAAAGATTAGGGGAAATTTCCAAATTTCACAAAATATCAGTGAAATATTGATAACTTTAACGGCAACTATTATCGTTTATCCTATTTAGAGATGCGCGATTATGAGCACTTTGGAGAATCTAATAAATCATATTCGCCGAAATTGTAATAATAGTTCGTATAAAGAATACTGGCATTGTAATTTTTGAACACCGCGAAAACCGCAGCCGCCGTTTTCAAGAAAAATAACACAATTTTTTTTCTTCTAAATTTTACAGCTTTACTTGTATTTTACAAGTTTAACAATAGATTTATTTTAATGTTTTGTGGCAAAACAAGCTTTTGAAAATGACTTCTTTGTCTGACGTTACACTGACATTGTGATCTAAATATCAAGCCCCTTAAAAACACTCAAAATTCCATCGACAGGTGGATTTCTGCTGAAAACTCTGGACAGGGTTCCCACGGGTGCTTATAAGTGCTTATTTTGACCTTCTAAGGGCCCTTAGAAGTGCTTATTTTGCATCAATAGTCCTTAGAAAGTGCTTATTTTCCTTTGAAAACAAAATTCAGTTTTCAAATGACGATATTTTTTCACAATATTTCCAATCTCTTTTTAGCGGTTGATCGGCGATAAAACTGCTTACAAGTACGGTTTTAGTGATGATTCAGGAACTGGCTTGCTTGATACGTGATATACAAATCGTCGATCAGACTCTTGATAAGCACATTAAAAACTTGAAAATCCATGAAAATCGGTCTGTTTTCGACTTGTGACTGGCTCTCACAATGCACAAAATAGTTGCCATGATAGAGGAAACTAGAATACAATCATCAAATATTAATTAATTTTGTTTTATTCAGTTACCCGCGAGTGCAATGTTTCAAAATTTATTATAATTATAGGGAAGTGTATTTTTTAGTTGAATTGAAAACAATATAAAAATAATTTATTTTAATTAATACTGCTATCTGAGTAGCAACCCAATGTATTGCATTTTTTTTTTTTAATCTAGCTTATTTTTTATGTTTCTAAATCTGTGTAAAAACTATCCCAGAAAAAAAAAGAAGAAAGATTTTGTAGATTTTCGGGGGGTTTTCTGTTCTGAAAATTTGAAGCAATCGGTTATGAGTTCCGAAAAAAAAAAACATTCGATTAAAAAAAACATTAGAGGAGAAGATCGCAAAAACGTAAACCAGAATGAAGTAGAACCGAGAATAGTCAGGTTCCAATTCAGGAAATTTCATGAATTGGTAAAAGTCATTTGAAAACTGGAAATTTCGAACTCTCATCGTATTTGGCCCCTGACCAAAAGCGAGAGTATTTTTCTATGCTTTATATTTTTTTCTCTTTGTATCCAAGTGACAAATACTCAATGGCCGACTGTGCTTGAATTTTACATTGTTTTTGTTATGCCATGCGCAATCTGTTTCCATTGTCAGCTTAGATGATTATTTTCAAATTAATTTTGTTTCATATTAAAATTATGTATGTAAGCATATGGTGTAGAGGCGGCTGGTACACCTTAAATCTGTCGTGACTGAAGGTCCTCACGTTGGGTTGTTGTGGAAGTTTTGAGATTGGGACCCCAGCTCAGATGTCTCGTCATCTGACCGTGGTTCAAAATTATGTGGCAATTCACCGAATGGCTTAGGCTGGGACGGTGGCAACTAGTTGAATATTTATTCAATAACATTACATTTTTTTTTAAACTTTTTTATACATTTATTTTTTGCACAACTCTTATGATTTGTTTGGTTCACAGGAAAATATTTTCTTCGAAACTCATTTGGTCTCCGATCCAGTCAAATTTGACTCTTTTGACTTATGCAACTTGCTATCCTTTTAGTAAATTAATAGTTTGCCACTTTTTGTTTTATTGAAACCTCCGATGTGCCAATAAATGAATTTACTTCTTATTTTCATTATGAATTTATGAAAATGTATTTTAAAATAATTAATGGGGTGAGTAATTTCCATTTCATAAGCAGGCCAAAGCTGCAGACACAACATAGTAAGCACTGTAATTTCAAAATCAAAAAAAAAAATAATAAAAAATATTAGGAAATTTTTGAAAATGAAAGTGTTGGTGGATCAGATAGGAGCCTGACCCAGACAACACAAAATGGTGTTTCCAACCCTTGAGCAGCAATATGCTAAAAATTTGCTCATACACTCCCCTAAAGACCATTAAAAAGTAAAAACAAAACAATATGAAAAGAATAAGAAAACAAAATCAAACTCACAGCAGCAGCTTTGAAACTGACAGCACCAAGTCCGGTCCTCATCCAACTTAACTCTTTCCCTTTTTATAAAAGCAAATGCACTGCTAAGAGATAAAAGGGAAAAAAATGTTTTTTTTCTTGCGGTCTCCATTCTATAATATGTTTATGTATTTACACCAGGGTGTCAAGATTTAAATCACTTGCAACAATTAAAATCATGATTATAATCAAATGATTTTTTTTTTTAATCACTGATTTAAATCACAATTAATCTTACATTTTTATAACTAAGTAAATACACCATAGGAAAATGACAAGTGGTCAAATGCTTTAATTTTTCTGCACTCATGGGGATTTCAGCACTAATGGTTACACCCAGCTCAGAGAGAACTGGGTCAATTACTGCATATGATAAAAGATTGCAACAGCCAGTTGTAACTTATTAGAATGTACTACATACTGGAAACAGTAATGTAAACACGCATGACATAAATCTAAATGCCAGGAAGAGTAATGTATAAACATTTCTGATTAACAGCACTCATAATATAAACAACTAGCAAAATACGGGACCTTACTTGGTTTGAATTGGTTTACTCTAAATTGAAGAGATAATCAAAATATATAATGACTTGCGTTTTTTGTAGAATAAAAATTTATTTGAATACCTTTCGCCATCCTTATAATTTCTACAACTTACTTTGGACATAAATCCTATACATGCGTATCCATTCATGTAATACATTTCACATACAACGCACCCTTGCTGTATGACAAAGCTACAAAATGACGAAAAGTGACACTAAGGTTACTACTACAAAAGATGGTTTTGAGGGAGATTTGGAATTCCCTTTCGTAAGTTAATTTCATGTTCAACTCAATTAATAAAAATTATGATTAACGGCAAGTGCTCTCGCACTCATAGTCAACGAAACAATATTTTTTAACTTGTGGCACTCTTGCATCGAGTATGTGACTAGGACTGGGCCTTAAATCGATGTTAGACGAAATATCGATTTAAAGCTAACATCGGCGATCCGATTTATCTATTTAATCTTCCGTGAAATTCCGGAATTCCGATTTAGCGCAAACGCCGCGATCCGATTTAGCAGCCGATTTAGCGCTAACATCGCGATCCGATTTAGCAGCCGATTTAGCGCTAACATCGCGATCCGATTTAGCGCCAACGTAATGTTCCGATATAGCAGCCGATTTAGCGCCAACGTAGTGTTCCGATATAGCAGCCGATTTAGCGCCATCGTAGTGAACCGATATAGCAGCCGATTTAGCGCCAACGTAGTGTTCCGATATAGCAGCCGATTTAGCGCCATCGTAGTGAACCGATATAGCAGCCGATTTAGCACCAATGTCGCGTTCCGATTTAGCGCCAACGCTACGATCCGATTTTAGCGTGCAGCGATTTACACGCAGAAACCGGTTTAGTACCGAAGACCCTTCGAATGCTTTCCAGCCAAACTCGATTTAAGAGTCGACCGGCGAATCCGATTTTTCGCGCCAAACAAACCAGACAGCCCCATGTAATTCATTCATTATTTAAATTTCGTGCTCCGAACTTTGGCTCTATGATCTTCCAAGACATATTGCTTTCAACTCGACGCATCTGTTATCCTTTGTCAGTTTTCATATTTAGAATTTAAAATATTAACAGTTTCGTTTCAGCTAATTCTGCAAACTAAGAATTTAATTAGTTTGGTTAGTCAATTTCTTATTTTGTTCTTTGTAAATAAGAATATTTTTCGGAAATTTCCTAGCAATTATGGTTGAAAAGAAAGAGTAAAGTTTAAAATCGAATTTCGTTTTTTTGCTAATGTATTCCTTTGATGAAATATTAATTAATCACATGTTTAGGTAATATTTAAATATTTTTTTTTATTCTTTAATTAATTTTTTTTAAAAACTTCAAAGTAGTCATGCATTGGGTCTGGTTCTCCGATTTTGCCGCGGGACATGTGCTTTTATTATTTTGTCCTTTGAGCCATATGGAATATTTTCCTAAAATTAATACAGTATTTCTGGTTGGAAAAAAAAAAAAAAACTTTTATATTTAAAATCCAAATTCATCGAATTTCAGTGAATATTTTTATGCAGCCTTTTGATGAAAAATTAATTTTCATATGTTTGAGTAATATTTGAATATATTAGTTTTAGTTTATTATTATTTTGTAATTAATTAAAAATACTTCAAATTAGAGTCATACATCGGGAACCCGATTTTGCCGCGGGACGAGGTGATATATCGTCATGCTAATTAGCAAAACTCGTAACTGCTTACTTTAACAGTGGAGTTCTTTAAATACTTTTGATAAAACTTTAACATTGGAGTTTCGAACTTAGCTAATCAGCATGACGAAAAAGTGCATTTTATTTACACTAAAAATAATGCACTATTTTTAGTGCATTTTGGGTTTTGTTGATTTTGCTTTTTTAATGAAGTTTTCATTTTTTATTTTACTTAATTAATTACTAAGAAATTTTTAAAATAACGCTAAAACAATATAGATATGTAACAAATAAGAAAAGTTAAAAATCGAAAAATAAAGTTATGGCGTTTTTCAGATTGAAACTTTTTTTTTCCACCAGAGGGGTAAACCCCCTGTTTAAGATAGTTTTTAAGTGCATGAATGTGTAACTTGGACTAAAAGGGGTCTTCCATTGGGCTCTGTCCCTCCAACAAAAAATGATTAATTCCTTTTTCTCGTGGTACTTAATTATTTTAAATCACAAAGTTCAATTTTTAAAATCCAAATTCATCGAATCTTTCTAAAAAAAATAAGCTTTGCATATATTTGTGCAATGTTTCAGTAACTTAGTTTTAATTACTATTGTTTTGGAATTAATTGAAATACTTAAAAATTCACTAAAATACTTTAAGTTCATTAAATATTTTATTTGTATGATTATTGTCTAATGAAAGTACAGGTTAACAAAAATAACTCAAGTTTAATTTTTTTATACTTCAGCACATTTTCTCCCAACATGACTCATCCGATGTATCGAGGTCTAGAATGTCCTAAATATGCTCATATTGTCCCACCCGTTGGGGCAGCACATTAAAATTGTGCAAAAGATTTCTACAAAATCAATTGCCCTTCTGCAAGGTGATGCAGGATTATCCCACAAAAAACATCTTGAAATGAATAAAAATGAAGTATCTGCATTAGAAGATTTTGTAGTCAACAAGGTTAATGGAAGATGTAACAAAAAATCTGTCAGGGGACAAATATGCAACAGCATGCTGTTTTGCCTGCATTAAGGAAAATTTTAAAAGATCTGCAAGCTAAGGATACAGACAAACAATTCGTATAAGATATAAAAAAAAATTCTGCATTAGAGGAAAGTTATGAATGCATTGACTTGATGCACATTTTAAAATTTGTAGACGTATGTGATCCAAGATTTCGTTTGAATTACATGGAAGATAAAGAAGGGGTAAAAAAAAATCACACATGCTATCACAATGTAATGTAAATACGTCCAACAATACAGCAAGTGAAAAAACTGATTATGACAATGACAAGGAAGCAGTGAATGCGATTGATATTCCAGCTAGAAAAGTTGAAAGTGAACTTCAAAACTATTTATTAATGCCAAAAGTTGATTTAAATGAAGATTCATTGACTTGGTGGAGATGTGATTTGTGATTTGCAAAAATCAAATTTCTTTATTGCCTAAAAATGCAGGTTTTTCTGGCCCAAAATAAAAGATCTATTTAGTCTCAGTTTTAATTTTTTTTTTATTTTTTACAACTTTATATTCTTTAGATTTAGAACCTATTATGTGTTGCCTTTCTTTTTCACATGCAGTTTTGTATACAATATAAGCTATATTTTTTATTTGTTGAATTTTATTCATGAAAAATGTTTTCAATTGAAACAAAAAGTTAAAAATCCGATAATAATTTCATGCAGATGGACATCTATTGTTGCTTAGAATAGCAATAAGCTGTTTTTATATTATTTCATAAAGAACAAGTTCATCAAATTTATTAAAACGGTTAAATAATTTTTAGAATGCAAAAGAAGAAATTTAAAAAAAAAATCAAAACTGAAATAAATAAGAAGTGCAATTGGAACATTTAGCTGCATAGTATTGTACAACAAATAAATGTACTAAAATTACTTCAATGAATTTTTCATTTGAGGCAGGATAATTATTATTTCAATCTATTGTTTAAAATTGAAATTATGTACTCCAAGACTTAAATCAGAATAAAAATGGATTTATTGACATAAAATATGATTAATATTGATATAAGAAAATGCGTGTAGGTGGAGGGGCATTTTTTTTATAGATAACATACCTTTCAAAATATTTTTGAGAAAAACTAAGTATATACAAAATATAATACAGGGGGCTGCATAACGACCATTTTTGTCACTCTTTTAAAAAATAGGTTCCATATTCTGAAGGTTAAATCGATTTATCACTAAATCGCGATATTAGATGGATGATAAATCGATTTAAGAAATTTCTATATCGTCCAGCCCTATATGTGACATAGTGAAATTTTGCAATCTTCTCCTGTGATTATGACAACGAATTTTTTAATGTTTGAAAAGTTCTAGTTCGGATTTTTTAAACATTTTTATTCTTTCAAAAACGCCATTATTCTTTCAATAATGGCATAACTACATTTAAAATTTACTGAAAATTTTTTCTGACTTACCTGCTATTTTTATGTTGAATACTTTGTGGTGCTGTTGCGTGTCATGAGAAGGAAAACTCGTTTATTAAAATAATAAATATTTAAAACAGAAAACAGCGAAATAAAACAAAATAAAAGAATAAGAGATTTTTATCTCTTGATCTCGCACAGTTGCCACAACTTACAACTAAAAGTGCACAAAATTTAGAAATGTGAAATTAATTCAGAGCGAAAGAAACAGAAAATATCACTGCTCGCGCGATCTTGTTCATTCCCGTTCGTTGAAATATATCGTTTGTCCCAAATATTCAGAAATTGTTTTCATTGCGCAAAGAACAAAAAAAAGTCTCGAAATAAATGAAATATCAGAGCTGAAATTCCATAAAAAAATAATTTTTTCAAGAATAATTACTTTTTTAGCAGTACTCGTAATGCAATCGAAGTAATCGTAATATTCAATATACATTCCAATTTTTCCAATACTACCAAATTATGGTTGATTTAAATATACTTACTCAGGTGTTTTAGCATTAAACTCAACTAAATATAACAGTAAAGAAGTGTTTAATATTGCATTCACTTAACTAATAGATAATGTATCAAATAAACAACATTACAATCAAATATCTGGAAAAAAATTCATGTGATGCCTGCACAAACACAAAATCAAACAAAAAGACGGACAGACAGACTTTCGCAACCAATTCCACTTACTAAATGAAGATAAGTACTCACTGTATGCAAATTTTCATGAAAATATATTAAACCGTGTAGACATGTATAGGGCACAACATACAGACAGACAGACACCAAACGTAAAAGAAGCGGATTCGGCATCAGTAGGGTCCAAAACGGATAGAAAACTTGAAATGGGTCGAAAATATTTAATGTACAAACAAACACTCCATTCTTATTAATCTAGATTAAACGAAGTATACAACAGTTTGATTCAAAATTATAAATGAAAGAGGTGACTGATTTTATTAGCTAAATAAACACAAGTGGGAAGTAAAGTTTTTGAGGCATTTGTTAGTTAGCTCCCAAAGTGTGTGCCCCAGAACCTTGGGGTGCCGCTTAGAGAGATGCAGCGAAGCGCCCGTAACCTCCAATCTAAGCTATTTCTAAGCAACAGAAAAAAGGGTTAAGGTCACTTATCGAAAATCGGTTCAGTCCCCAACCAAGAGCATGATGAAGGTAATTTTATTTGTTTTATTTATATTTTCACCAACCTATGTTTTCTTATTAAGTAAAATTAAAGTGTTTGTGTGTGAATTTTAAATACTAGTTGTATTAATTATGTTTTTCTCTAATTTCTTTTTCAAAGTGGTACTAATATGAAATAATATAACAGAGATAAATATTACATGATGACGAGGGTGCCGTGAGAAAATTATAATTCTCTTAAGGGTGCCACCACTTGGATAAGTTTGGGAACCTCTGTGTTTGCTTATTCTTGTAGTTAGCAATAGAGATTAAAAGAGTAGAAATATACATTTTCACACACAGCCATTAAAATGTCAGCATTAAAAGAGAAAGATCCAATATGAATTAAAACTAAGTGAAAATCCATTTATTATTGCTGCTCGGCAGTTTTGTTATCAGAATTTACTATAGTCTGATTATTTCTGTCCTCTATTCTACTTCTCAGACTATAGTTTAGGTACTTAACTGATAAATTACTTACACTTACTGATAAATTTGTTAACATGATGATGTAATTTCCTCAAGAAAAACTATGTAGGATGTGAGTTTATGTTTTAAACTTGAACAAATGTGAAGTAAATATTGATTTACCATGTCACAAATTCTGATTGTTTACTTAAAATAAATATTGGTTTATATGTCATGTCACAAACTCAATTTTTTATTTAACAAATTTATATATATTTATTATATAAACAGTGTTTAGGGCCTGCAGAAATTTAAATAGAAAAATCTTATTTAAATCAAAATAATCCGATTTAAATCAAAATAATCTGATTGAAATCAAATAAATCCGATTAATTGATTTTTTTTTTTAATCATGATTTTTTACACCCTGATTACCCAATTACACCCCACTATTACGTGTGCACGTAAATGCCCATAAATTAACTGCTGAATTTTGTAAAAATGAGACAGCTTATATATATTATGAAAAATCTCATTTTTGTGTGGCATTATTTGTATATATTTGTTAGAAAATAGACTTGAATATTAAATTTTGTATATACTACTGTTCTTATTTGATTAACTAATCTGTAAGAGTATCTCCATTTGGTCGAAAGTCAGGTATTTCATTGTATAATACTGTTTCTTCAATGTGTTATTTAAGTCCTTATTTTGTCCTAGAAAGTCCTTATTTCCAGTTAGAAAAAAAGAGTGGGAACCCTGTCTGGAGAAACCAGAGAGCGAGGTCACGCTCACTTGTTAACCTTTGTCCCAAAATATCTAAATTTGCTGTAAATATCTGTAAGGCTACAGGATGTTAGAATAAATGTTTTAGGGGTGAAACCCAAAGATCCTTGTTCCTTACGCTACCATTTCTAACTATCATCACTCCATTTCATCCAGTGCAAAGGTAACTGGAGTGCAGGCCATTCTAATGTTAACTGAACTCTGAACATGTACTACAGCTTGCAGTTTTCTCTGCATGACTCTTAACCAGTTTTAGCCATCGTGTTCAATTGAAAGTTTCTTGGTATTCCTTTAACCTATAGGCCAGATATTTTAGCCATAAATTGTGATTTGAAATAACTAATTATGAATAGGTTAAAGTGCGTATATAGCATTCCAATCTTATTAAAACATTAACATTGTATAATATAAGAACCTGGTAAATAGCAATCATAGTATAGTTTTTTACATACTTTAAAAAGTGCTGTATTTTCTATGTGTAAAAATCAAACTACAACTATCAAAATCCTATATTTATTCCATTCCAACGTATCTTATTCTGTAGCATTCAATTAAGTGTAATGTTTTATATGTTAAAAGATGTTTTTAATTATAGGATAAGTGTGGTGGCCGAGTAAAAGAAATATATCCCTATATTTTACAAGAAATCAGACCAACTTTGGATGAATTAGGCGTTCTAACACCTGAAGAAATGGGTTATGATAAGCCCGAACTTATTATGCCTGACGTTTTTGAAAAACCAATGTTCGGGTTAGTAAAAGCTTCACTGTCTCAAAATTAGTAAAACAATTATGAACACAAAACAGGCTTTTCTTTTTAATTTTTCTGCATTTTCTAGATATTTTTCTTAAAATGTTGCTGTGCTGTCTGTTTATTGAAAGTAAATTCTTTATGACTTGTTTTATTTTTTACCTTTGCTGCATTTTACTGATAGCAACCTAAACCCATGAGAATAACATGATTATATATCATTGTCATTCTCTAATATACTTTTCAACTGCTATGGAATGTTTTTAGTTTTTGATAGCCAGTTGCAGGAATTGCAAATTGATATTTTGTTTACTAAAGCAAAATGATTTCACCCAGGCGTTCTTCAAGTTCTATTATTTATTTATTTATTTTTTCAATTTTGTTAACTTCCTTTCACTATATTTTATTATGTGAATAAATAACAGATTGCATGGCTTGACTGACAGCACAACCACTTTCAATTTGTTGGTGAGATATCACTTATGCTTTACCAAGCCTTTCCTATTTCACGAGCCGGTCTGGTGGTTAGATAGGAAGGTTCCTGGTTCGAATCCGATACAGTGTATGGATGTTTGTAAGCGTATGGTGTAGAAGTGGTGGGTGCACCTTAAATCTGTCGTGGCCGAAAGTCCTCACATTGGGTTGGTGGTGAAGTTTGGAGAGTGGGGTGCAAGCTCAGGTGTTACCTCATCATCTGACTGGTTCAAAATGACACAGTGTTGTCCTCTGATCTTTCCCTTACAGGAATGATCCCGGACCGTCGTCAATAGCCCGTTATGCTGCTGTAGTATGATGTTAATTAAAACTATTACTACCTATTTCACGAGTGAAGTGAACTACAGTTTCAATTCACACTCCTTAACTTCCATTGGTTAGTTTCAGTTCACATTTTTGCAAGTATATAATGTTTACTTCTTTGCTTGTAGCTTGCTTTATTTTCTGTCATTGTTATACATGTGCTGTGATGTATATGAATAAAAACCTTCTGATTGTGTCAGCTTTAGTATATTGTATGGAATTTTCGGGTTAAAATCAAGCCCTTTAGTTTTATTTATCATGGAATTTTCACCACTGTAAAAATTGCATGTTAGCTCTACTTTTGTCCTCAAAAGTTATTTTTTTATATTCAGGGACTTGAAAAAGAACAAGCATCCTTATATTTTCAACTATGCCAATGGTGTTTTTTATACTTAATAAATCAGTTTAATGAATTTCGATTGCTATGGGAGTTAAATTCAAATGCATTTTAGTACAAATTGCCATTTTCCTTCAAATGTACTAAGTTGATAACTGAGGTTTAGATTACTCAAATCATTTTCCAAGTACATCCTATACACAAGGTCCTTCTGGTCACTTCAGATTCTCACTCCTTCAATAGTCCTTGCAACCCTTCATGTGCTTGCTTCCTTTAAAAGTTCCTTGATATTGAACCTTACAATTTGTTAACTATGTGAACCATCAAAAACCTGAACTATTTATTGTTTACAAGTTTATTTTTTGCATTTGATGAAGAATTTTTTAGTCAGCTTTCATAGAGGAAATAACTAACAAATCTGGAATACTACTTTTTCTTACGTTACAGAGTAGAAACTGTTAAACTGTAAGAACTTAATTGGAAAACAGTTCATAAACTTTAACTTGCCAAACGTTTTGTACTGTCTACACAAATATGAAATAGACTCCCAATGCTGCTTATTTTAGCTGAATGTGTAAAAAATCATACTTCCTTAAACTAGATGTCTTGATACTTATAAGTAGGGCAACTTTTTTGTCGAAGTAAAAATGGGAAAAGTTGCATTTATTTGTGATACACTAAATTTTAAAATAAATTATTCGTAAAGAATGAAAAAATTAAAAATATATTGACAATTTTAGTCGTGTACAACAGCGTTATAATACATACTGAAATACAGAAGAACCTTGAATGGCCGATCCTTGGCCAGTAATTTCTATAACATTGAAAAACTGTGCCAGCCGCAGTCATAATGTGCTGTATCGGATAAAAGAAGAACCAAATCCTTTCACTCAACATTCAGAGATTTTAAAACGTCATCTACAAGGCGAACAACATATTGATGATCAACACTCACCTCGCAAACTCTGCAGTCGATTATGCAAGTTTCCTCTGGATTATCAAGAGTGCCAACCAATATGTTAAAAGTACTTCTTGACATCTATTTCACTTTCTGTGAACTTCTTGTTTGATACGCCATACTTCGGCATTCGCAAGATCAGGCATACGTGATCAAAGGGTTGGTTCAGACGGCAAAAATTGAAGTAGTAATTTCATATTAATTTATTTTAAGCTAAATTTTAAAAAGTTGCAGATGTGTTGCATTTATACAGAAAGTTGCATTTATCTTGCGGTTATAACTCCTTACAATACACCCCATAAAGGAGGAATTTTGGTTTTAGTACTTTACGTGCAGCGTAGAATGCGTGAAAAAAAAGTTGCCCAACTTGTAAGTTGTAAAACTTTGTTGTGCAAAATTTGTTTTTCCATAATAAAGAAGGCTGCACAGGTTTGTAGTTGAAAATAGCCATTTAAAATATTTAATTTCAACACCCTACTAGAAATTATGCTTTACTTATAGATTAAATTTTAATTTAGAATGTTATTTTTTTTTAATGATATAAAGTTTATTCAATATATTTCTACATTACAAAGATGCCATTCTGTTGAAATTTTTAAAATTGTTTTAGAATGCTATTCTATTTTAATGTGTTACCAATTTCTTACTGTGTTTCTCTTTTTCAGGAAAAGTTCATAAGATTTAAGCTTAGAAATTATAGCTGTCAACTAGTTGTAAAAACTTAGTTATTTTAATTAATATGCTGCGAAAATTCAAGATCTTGTTCAAAAGAAGCCTGTAAACTATTTTTTCTGTTTGATTGTCATATTTGAAAATGTATCACTCATTTGCAATAAATACGAAATACCAGTTGACATTGAAATAATCGTCTTTTAGTGCTTAAATCTGAATTCACTTATGGAATTTTAATACTCTAATAAATGTGAGGTACTTTTAGTCTTATATTAAAATTAGTATAAATTTTGAATTTTAAAGTAAATTTGTTTTAATGAATTTGGTACAAGCATGGGAAGTTAAAAAATGTCAATAAATCAATTTCAAACAATGTTTCAACACAACTGTAAAACAAATATTGTAATAGTACCATGACTACATTGGTAGAAAAATATTTATTTTACAAGCTTTTACACACCATTAGTTGCAATATCAAAATCAAAGAATTTAAAATCTACATCAAATCATTTATGCGTAGTACATTTTTATATTTATCTGCAAAATATTTATATATTAAAAATTTACCTGTCAGTGTACAAAAGTTTGTTGTAATTACAATTGAAATGTGCACCTATTCACAAAATGCGGATTTGATAGTTATAAAATAAATATATCACAGGGTAGTATTAAAATATACTGGTAAGTTGATTATGCATCCAAAAGTTTGCAATTGATTTTTAAATTATTAAGAGCCATTCTTCCAAAATTAAAATTCCATGTGTTTATTAATGAGAAATCCAAATTTTTTAGATTGAGTTTTAACTTACACAAAACAGATCCTACCTTATCCAAGCATGCATTATCATTTTTTTTTAAATAGATTTCACTAATCCACTTCATTATAGTACTTATAAGAATTGAACTTCTAATATTGATAGTGCTACTGCATTTTTGTTTACCACATTTTAAGAGTTTTTTTTATGAAATATCAGTAAATTGGAAGTTTTTCTACATTCAAGTTCCAGAGTAATTGCAAAACTAAACTTAAATATATATTAGTTTTTTTATCCTAAACGTAAATTATTATTTAGTCCTTCCAAAAAAATTAGAAGAAAGTAACAGCATTTGCTATAAACTATACATATTTTTAACAGTTGTAACAAAACAATGCAGGGGCATAACATAAAATATTGCATTATTTTTATAATGAACTGGTAACAAAATTGTCGTGACTATATCAATAGCTTTCAAATTATGCATTTGCACACTATTTGTAACAAGATTATGATAATGAACACAGCTTGGTCACTCTCGAATTTCTGGTGAGCAAAAATTTTCAAAGTAGGAAAAAAAAATTTAACTTGCAAGTTTGTAATTTTTTAGTAAGTTTGTGCTGCACTGAGTTTTTAAGCAGATGCTCATTTTTAGTGCCACTACATAGTTAATAAATTTTAAACCTCGCCCTCTTATCCTACAAAGCACATTCTTGAGCAACATGAAATCAGTCAAATATTTAGGTATAGCATTGCACAAATAACCAATAACTCATTAGCGACTCAGGCTTTCAAGTAGCCTGATGGTTTGTCAGCTATGTTGCTTTCAATGTCCTTGTGTTGCTTGAACTTGACGTGGTCAGCAAACATCTCGAGCTGCCGAACACGGGTGTAGGCAGCAGAACCCAAGAGGACGACCGTGTTGCTCGTCCACCACAAGGGAGATTTGTTTTCTTGGAACCACATCACGGCCACAACTGTTTGAGCACAGGCTTTGGCCGTCCCACTAATGTTGTGTGTGAGTGGAGAAGTCACCTGCGAGTATTTAATGTGATAAAACAATTGGAATTGCGAATTAACCATTATTTCATGCATGTGAAACTAAAATGTTTATGTTCTTTCATTAAAACCTAAGCAAGACAATTTTAAGATAATTTAGTTTATTACATAAATGGTGCAGGGACCTAAAGGTCATACTGTGCCAATGCAACAGATTAACGGCCATATTCACAAGTCTCAAGTTAACCAGCAGGTCAGAGTTATAAGAACCATATTCTCAAGCATCGTGTTAAGTGATCCACAGATTAAAATGATACACTTGTTGTGATTGGCTGCTATCGTCTCCTCAAGCGATATTGTTTACAACGCCTGAATCTGAATTCATATTGGTCAAACACATACTTTGCTGGCAGAATTGGTTTTAAATTGTGATTTTAATCGAATGCATACTGCATTTTAATTTGGGTTTGGAAAAAGAAATGCAAATTTAATTTAAATGAACTTTTATGGAAACCTAAATTTTGCAAGAAAGAATTGTATACATTGCCTTGTCAATTTTCTTTCATTTTTGTAATAAGTCAACAAAATAATTTTTTATTCCACGACGCATTTGCATCTGCCATGGTCATATTCTACTGTTTGCTCTCTCATTGGGTTCTACTCTGGCAACTTGGAATAGAGTTCAAACCAGAACGCATCTAGGCATATCTATTTTATAGAAACTAATCACGTTCCGATTCATACAAGACGAGTTGAATTCACGTTGTCGCAATAATACTGTAATTTAGCACAGAATGAAGTGTGTCGTCCAATTTGCTTTGCTTACAGTATATCTCACTTATTTCGCAAAAAGATGGTACTGCGCATACGTAACACTCAACCGAGAGTGAATTCACTCTCGGACATTTGACAATTTCGGAGGATCAAAATGTAACACAGAAGCAGTGGTTCGAACTTCGGATCAGGCATTGTGAACACAGTTTTTTCAATAACCCGAGGATTGTCGTTGTTTAACTCGGACTTGTGAATACTACCTTTATAGATATATATACTGTAATACAAAAATCAAAACCCAAACATAAAACAGATTTATTAAAACTAAGTAGTAAAGTGCAAATTGAAAAGTTTATTCAATCTGTAGAGCAGCAACTACTAAATGTAAAATTATGATTTAGATATGTGGTATTGTGACATTACAAGAAAGCTTTTTGCCTAACAAGAAACATTCATCCTAAGACTCTTGAAAATTAAAGGTAAATGAATGTTAGCTGAGGGCATGAAATAATGAAATTCAATAAGTTGCTTTGGTCAACAGACATTCCAGGGATTTGATTTTGCTTAATATCTAATGAATGTGTGTCAAAATGGTCAATATCTGGCTCAGGATTGGTCAGTCAAATGGTGTTAATGTACCTTATCTTCATTAAGATTATATGGGTCATTCTGAAATTAAGTGGAAATTTGAGTCACCTGCATTTTTTTTAATGAATTTTATGCATTAATTTATTTTTATACAGTAGTAATATATCTTAATTAAGGTATATTTTCATGAAATAGTGTTAAAAGAATAAGTATTTTCATATTTATAATTGAAAAAGTAAATAAACCATGGAAAATGTCACCTCCATGGCCGTCCCTAGCCCTGTTTCTAGGTTTAGATATTGTTGAAACTTAAACAGTGTAAGAAATTCCTTTATTTAGTAGCTCTATTTAGTGTTAAGAGTCTTATTGTTACACAATGCACTTGAAATTATTATATTTTTAATTAAATTTAATATTGAAAAATCAGTAAATTCCTTTGTCCCTGCTATTTTTGTCAACTCTGCATAAAATGTAAATAACCTTTAAAAATGTCTACTAGAAAGCAGCACATGTCTGAAAGTGTAATTAAAAGAAGCTCTAATCAGCTATCTTTACTGTAAGATATCTTAGACTCAATAGTAAGTATTATTTTGTCTGTTTCTTATCTTTATATTTGAAAACTCATGAGTTATTTTTACAATGTCACCTCCATGGCATTTTTTAATTTTATGTTCTTTCATTTATTGCTGAACTTTTTTCCAACAGATAGTTAGGAATTGTATAAAATAATCTGGAAATAAAGCGCGTGTCTGGGATTCTTTTATGTTAGGCTAAAATGTGGTTTAACCATTGAAATGTCACCTCCATGGCTAAGTTCCAACATGGAGGTGACAGGCATACATGGAGGTGAACAAATATTTCTTATGAGAAATTTTACAGTGACATATGGTTAAAAATTTATTCTAAATGGTTATTTATTAAAGTAAGAACAATCTTGGGTAAACAAATAAGGAGTCCAATTGTTTTTTCTCTCACCTGTACTGATTTAACCTGCCAATTGATTCTGATTTGAACCTGTAGTGTTAGCTACCAGTTTTATTTGATTTACAATGTTTGAACACTTGTAACTTTGAGTCTGATTATGTATGTTAATAGAATCTTTAATTTTTCTTTAAAAATATGGCATTGAGAGTCGGGAGATAATTTAAGTATCCTCATGACTGAAATTCTCTTTGAAGTTTCTGACACAGTACGAGGTCAATCTGCCTATTTGGTACCATGTATAAGAAATCTGATATAATCAAATTTAGTAAAATCAGGAAAGAATCTGAGCAATAAATAAATAGAATTTAAAATGATCCAGAACTGTATGTAGAATTTAAAAGGAAGGAGTTGGAGAGATATTATAGAAGAAAAGAAGAAGGAAAAATAAAAGGTATTTCAGTACTTTCCAACAGAAAAGAGAGCCCAGTAAAAAAAAAATGGGATAAAAAAACAAGATAATCTCGATTTGAAGAAAAAAAGGAAATCAATATTCCACCAAACAGTGAACTAGTTGACCTAGTAGAAGCTGTTGGTGTAGGCCTTCAAAGTGTAGCTGTTATTGGGAGAGTAGTAAGCAACAGGGAAAGAGGTAGAAAAAGGCTAGCTAAAAGAAACAAATCAAAGTCCTACTGAACGATTAAGATTAAGCAACTTGAAAAAGAAAAATGAAGCTCAATACAAATAAGGAGAAATATAAGAGGAACTATTGTTTGAAAGAGAAGTTTAAAAATATGAACAGTCCACAGCAGAAGGTCAAAAATCTTTTACGTTGAGTAAAAGTTTCTCCTAGAGAAAAAATCTTGAATTTGGAGCTGAGTTAACTACCCAGATAGAGAAAAATTACAATACAAAATAAAGGAAAGGTCAAAAAGCATTTAGTTTGGTACGGTCTGGAAAAATAATTATAAAGTATCAAAGTTTGCACAAGATCCCACTTTAGTCCATAATGGGAAAAATTGAATAAAATATAGTGAGAAAAACACTGTTGAAGTAATTAAAGAGACAAGCACATACCAAACAAAAAATAAAATGAGAATAAGATCTGACACCGTGAAGTTTTTTTTAGTAAGACGTCAGCCATATGGAACCAGGCATTAAGGACTAATACTAAAAACAAAAGAGAAAACTAATGGGAAATCTTAAAATCTCCATTTAAAGTTGAAGTAGAATCTGGCTATAATATTCCATACTCAACGTTCTGTTTTTTTACCATTTTAGGTATTGCAACCTGATGTAAAAAACATGTGCATGTGAAAAGCATGAAAATGTTTTTAATTTTTGAAAAATTAAAAACCCTCAAAGTTTTTAATTACAATGATTTAGACCAGAAGGTTAAATCTCTGCTGTCAGGATGTAGTAAAAAGTAAAGAAGAATGTCTGAAAAGGAGATGTAAGAAGTGCATTAACAAACACGTTGAGACAAATGATTTTGAAAATGTAATTACATGCGTTGAGCAATGGAAGAGGAAAGAAGTAAAGTTTAGTTAAAGGAATAAAAAAGTCAGCTAAGAAAGTGGTTAAATCAAAAGTAGAAATAAAAGTCAAAGAACTAGTTAATAAATTCAATCACATGCTTCCTCATTTCATGAAGCATGTTTGCAAATAGTCCAATACAGGTCAATTTTCAACCTAAAAAATAGCCTCGGAACAGATAAGATACTGATATATGTTGATTTCAACAAAAATTATTAATGTAAGTACACCAAGGAGATACAAAGTGTGCATTTCAGAGGTTCAGACGACCAAATCACATTACATAGGTAGGAAAATTGAAAACAGTGAAAAACTTAATGTTCTGCTCATTGTTTGAATCTTTACGACCTGACTCAAGTGCATTTAATGAATATATAATTGTCAAAGCATTTGGTAGAAAGAGTGTTTGCTATTATGAGGCAAATGTCTCGGAATGTTTTGAAGCTTCTTACCAGATCCGCTTCATTTCAAGATGACATGACACCAAAAACAAATTGTGAAGCGACATGACACCAAAAGAATGTGAAGCAACAGTGCAAGATGAGGTTGAGGTCATTTTAAAACAACTGACAATGAACACTCATGAACTGTGGAAATTATTTGAATCTTAGATGGCGCTAGCGTCGTTGACGTCATGCGCCTCTCCTGCTCTCCCACACCTGCAGCTTTTGTCAGTTGAAGTTGAAGTTCGACTCGATTCGATTTCGAAAGAACCTCTGTGTTCTTAATTTGATTGATTTGATTTGCATTATGTATTCTTTATCTATGTCTGTAAATAGTGTTAATAGTAATTAAACTTTAATTTAACTGAAAGAATCTCTAATCGTCATTTTGTATAGATCTAGCAATTACCACTGAACCACTCGATATTAGAAATCCTGCTAATTGCGACATGGTGCATCGGTCGACGAAAGTGTAGTATGTTTGAAATTACACCAATTGAAAACCATTTGGATTAGCATTTATGCGAAGACTGCTAAAGGTAGGATTGATTTGAATATTTGTAAAAATGACAGAAGAGATTATTACCAAATTGAAATCAAAACGGAAAGTTACTAGAACCGCGGTGACTAAAGTTTTGAAACAGATAAAAATAGATTTAGAGAAAGATGAAATTAATGTAAGCTTGTTAGAAGAAAGTTTGGATTCATTACTCGCAAAAGGAAAAGTACTAAAAGAATTAGACGAAAACATAGAATGCAATTTAAAGGCTGATTCTGATGATTACGAAACTGAAATTGCATATTCCCAAGAGTATGAAGAGAAAATTCAACTTTGGCAATTTAGAGCAAAAAGAAAATTGAAAGAATTAAATAAAAGCACAAATTCGGATAATGTAAACAATGTTGTTCTTAACGAAACCCTTGACTCTAAAATCGAAACGAAACAAACTCGCCTTCCTAAATTGACCATCAATAAATATTATGGTGATTATACTCAATGGACAAGTTTTTGGAACTCTTTTAAAGTTGCAATTGATAATAATGAATCTTTGTCCAAAATCGAAAAATTTAATTATTTGAAATCATACCTGAGCGGCAACGCGGCGAACGCAATAGAAGGGTTTTGTATTTCGGAAGCAAACTATGATCAAGTTCTTGAAATTCTTAAAAATCGGTTCGGAAAGAAGGACATTATTATAAATTCACATATGCAAACACTCATTAACCTTACTCCAGTAACTAAATCTAGTGACATATTGAAACTTCGTAAATTGTGTGATACCATAGAAATTCAAGTACGTAGCTTAAGGTCATTAGATGTCAAACCGGAAGCATATAGTCACATGTTAATTCCTATCTTAATGAAAACATTGCCTCCCGATATAAGTTTAGACTTTAACCGTGAAACGAACGAAACATCCTTTTTTGATATCGATAAACTATTAGAATTCATTCGAAAGGAGATCAACTATAGGGAAAGAAATTATTTCTTAACATCTGGTTTGCGAACTGAAACTATTTACCAGCAATCCCCTCCGAAGTGGCAAAGAAAAAATGTTGCGTCTGCTGTTGAGCTTTTGGCGTCAGTGAATGTGAACTCGCTCGCGAATAATATAAACAAAAAGGGCGTTAATGACGATAGTTGCCTCTTTTGCAAAGCGAAGCATGATTCAGATCTTTGTGAGTATTTAACTGTGGAAGAGAAGAGAAATTTATTACATAAACAGGGTAGATGTTTTTTATGCCTCGGAACAAGACATAGAATCAGGGATTGCAGAACGAATATGTTTTGCACAGAATGCAAGGGTAGGCATAATCGTTCTATTTGTTTTCGGGTTGATAAAAAACAAAATGAAGAAAAGAGGAGAGGAATCGAAAGATGTTCTTTCAGCACTTTCTCTTGACAAACGTAATGGCATTTTGCTTCACACCTGTTGTGTGGTGTTGAAAACAAAAGTGCAGTCAATTCCTATAAGATTGTTATTAGACAATGGTTCCATGAGAACGTTTTTAAAGCAAGAAATTGCAGATAAATTGAGGCTTCCTGTTATTCGAAAAGAAACGCTCTCAGTATTTACTTTCGGAAATGACACTCCCATTAGAAAGACATTCGATGTGGTTAGCATGAAATTAGAAAATAGAGACGTACAGAACTCGTATATGATAATTGAAGCTTTAGTAACAGAACAAATTTCAAGTTCTGATTTACCGCCTCCTAATTTGAGTGGACATTTCGTAGAAGAGAACATGAAGGGTTTACAACTTGCTGACTCTTACGATTGTAAGGACAAAGTAACTCTTCTTGTGGGGGCTGATTATTATTATAACATAGTAATGGGAAACTTAAAGCGTTTAAGTAAACATTTAGTAGCTGCGGAAACTATTTTCGGTTGGTGTTTACAAGGTGTTCCCGACAGTGGCATTACATCCCACACTTCTGCAGCATTTAATGTCGTAGTTGAAGAAACTTTGATTTCGGATGAAATTAAGAAATTTTGGGAACTTGAAAGTTTAGGCATAAAATCCGAAAGTGAATCTTCTGACCCCTCAGAAGATAATGTTATGAAGACATTTGAATCGGAAATAACATACGAAAATTCTCGTTATAAAATCAGGCTGCCATGGAAACCCGATAAGAGATATATGTTACATAACAATAGACAAGTTGCACTGCAACGATTTTTGAGGCTCAGAAAACGATTTCAGATCAACCCTGAATTGTTCAATTCATATCAAGCTGTTTTTCAAGATTATTTGCAGCAAAATATCATCGAATTAGCACCAGATACCTCCGACAATGAAAATCAAGTTTCATATTTTTTACCACACAGGAAGTCATTCACCATGATCGAACCACTAGTAAGATACGTATCGTGTTCGATGCATCTTCACATGGACCTGGTGAAATCTCACTCAATGACTGCTTACACACTGGTCCGAACCTATATCCGGACATTTTTGAACTTTTGTTGTCCTTCAGGCTTAATCCAATAGCTTTGATAAGTGATATGAAACAAGCGTTTTTACAGATAGAAGTGGATGCAAGAGACAGAGATGTATCACGGTTTCTATTTGATATAAACCCATTTGATGACTCACAAAATCTCAAAACCTATCGATTCACTCGCGTCTTATTTGGGGTGAACTGCAGTCCGTTCCTATTAATTGCGACTATCAAACACCATTTGAAACGTTATGAGGAAACTTATCCAGAGACTTGTAAATTTTTACAAGATCATATTTATGTGGACGATATCGTTGGAAGTCTCCAAGATATTGAACGTGCCTTTAAAACTTCCTTAGACAGTATCAATATTTTTAAAGATGCTAGCATGGTTCTCCATAAATGGCGAACCAATTCTCGAGAACTACACGAATTGTGGGTTAAAGAAGGCATTGTATCCGAAGAGTCTCCTAAAGTTTTGGGAATTGAAAATCCCGCAGTTAAAGTTCTAGGAGTCGCATGGGACGATGAAAGAGACTTGCTATATTTCGACGTTGCAAATTTAATGTTATTTTTGTCAAAGAATGTTAATACAAAACGCTTTGTCTTGCAAGCAATTGGACGCGTTTTTGACCCTATTGGAATTTTGACCCCCTTTGTAATTAGGGCCAAAATCATAATCCAAGAAGTTTGGAGTCTTGCTCTTGATTGGGATGAGGTACTACCTGAACAGTTGTGTGTTAAATGGAAAGAATGGTGCAGTGAAGTTTCAACTTTGAATGAACTCACCATTCCTCGATACTATTTTTCAAATTGCAATGTTGACATGAATGAGATTGAACTGCACTGTTTTTCTGATGCTAGTAAAAAAGCATACGGTACGGTAGCGTATTTGCGTATAATTTCTAACAATGGGCAAATACATACAGTTTTCGTTGCTTCCAAGACTAGAGTAGCCCCATTGAAGTCGCTCACTTTACCTAGATTGGAACTCATGGGTGCTCTTTTGTCAGCTAGATTAAGCGTTAACATCACTAAAGCCTTGAAACTACAAGTTTCTAATTTCTTTTGGACCGACTCCAAAATCACACACTATTGGATTAGAGGTTGTGCAAAGAAATTTAAGCTCTTCGTTAAAAATCGTATTGAAGAAATACAAAGTCTGACATCAAACGCAAATTGGCATCACTGCCCTGGTAAAAGCAATCCAGCAGACCTGGCGTCAAGAGGAGCTAAAGTGCGCGAGCTACAAGATAATCCTAGTTGGTTTCATGGACCAGAATGGCTTCGAATGCCATCTGAATTTTGGCCCCGACGGGATGGCAAAGAGCTGATCGATGCAGAGAAGCTCGAATATTGTAAGAAAATTGAGGATATTAATCAATTTCAATGTATGGTTGCCGAAGAAAAGCTATTAGACATTTCTAAATTTAGCAATTTCCAGAGGCTGCTAAGAATTACGGGTTGGGTGAAGCGATTCATTAGTAGAATTAGGAAAGGTAATTTTACGGGTCATTTGTCAGCCGAAGAATTAAAAGATGCCGAAAATTATTGGATTCAGTCAGAACAAAAAAGGTATTATTCTGATGAAATCGAATCTTTGAAAAAGGGAAACAACGTTGGGAAGAATTCGTCAATGTTTCATTACAATCCCTTTCTGGACGACCATGGAATTTTAAGAACAGGAGGAAGATTAGACCGCTCTAATTTGTCTTATGGTGAGAAACATCCAATAGTTCTCCCAAGAAATTCTTTGTTTACTCATTTGATTATTGAAAATACACACGTCAAGATGATGCATGGAGGAGTAGCAACAACTTTGGCGGAAATTCGCAGTTATTTTTGGATCCCAAAGGGTCGCCAAATTGTGAAAAGGTTGATAAATAGATGCCTCATTTGTAGGAAATATTCGGCTAAGCCTGCTGAACAGACTACTTCACAATTGCCAGAAGATAGGATCAATGAGACACCTCCATTTTACGTATGCGGGATCGATTTTGCTGGACCAATTTACGTAAAAGATTCTGAAGGAAACCAGAAATCCTACATTGCACTGTTTACTTGCGCAACCACCAGAGCCATACATCTTGAACTTGTGCCAAATCTCACAACGGAGTCTTTCATTATGGCTTTTAAGAGATTTGTTTCTAGAAGAGGAAATTGTCGTATAATTTACTCTGATAATGCTAAAACCTTTAAAAAAGGGAAAAAGGAGCTTGAAGGTTTCTCAAAAATCTTGTCGCACGATACCTTCCATGACTTTCTCGCTAATGAAAGGGTTATATGGAAATTTATAATTGAACGAGGCCCATGGTGGGGAGGTTTTTACGAAAGACTGGTAAAATCTGTGAAAGAATGCCTGAGAAAAATTCTCGGTAAAGCTTTGTTGACTTTTGAAGAACTGTCGACGATATTGACACAGGTTGAAGCAGTCCTAAATTCTCGTCCCTTGACTTATGTGTACGGTGAGCACGAGTAACCTCTACCACTGAAGCCAGTCGACTTCCTGAACTTCGGACGAAAGAATTCTCCATACCCAATGAACTTTGACGACCTTATTCAAAGTGGCTCGAGTAAGTCTTCCTTGTCCAAAAGGAAGCAATATCAGGATTTGTTAGTGAAACAACTATGGGTGAAATGGAAAAATCAGTACTTGATGGACCTTCGAACAGCTCATCAACTAAAGAATCCTGACTCTTATGACAATTTGAAAATAGAAAATCTTGTTCTTATAGAAGGCAACACTAAGTGCAAACTTTTATGGAAATGCGGTAGAGTGACACAAGTCTTTCCTGGTCGCGATGGCAAAGTTCGTTCTTGCGAGCTAAAAACTGTAGACGGAACAATTAAAAGACCAGTCCAATTACTTTACCCTTTAGAACTTTAATCTTTGCATTTTCTTTAGTGTATCCTATTTCTTTCTTCATGTTATGTTTTATGGATACTTGATATAGTAATTTTTTTGTGCATTGTGTTTGATATTAGTATTCGTTTCAGTATCTGTTAAAATCTTTTAGTAAAAATATTTTTTAAATTTAACATTGAAATAATATTTAAATTAGATATTTGATTATATTTTTAATTTTAAAACTGTTTTTTATATAGTTACTTCATATTTGATAAAATCTGTCTTTGATAAATGATGGATATTTGATATGAACTCTTGGAAGAGTTCAGGTGGGGAGTGTGTGGAAATTATTTGAATCTTAGATGGCGCTAGCGTCGTTGACGTCATGCGCCTCTCCTGCTCTCCCACACCTGCAGCTTTTGTCAGTTGAAGTTGAAGTTCGACTCGATTCGATTTCGAAAGAACCTCTGTGTTCTTAATTTGATTGATTTGATTTGCATTATGTATTCTTTATCTATGTCTGTAAATAGTGTTAATAGTAATTAAACTTTAATTTAACTGAAAGAATCTCTAATCGTCATTTTGTATAGATCTAGCAATTACCACTGAACCACTCGATATTAGAAATCCTGCCATTTGCGACATGAACAGTTCATTTTTTATGAAATACCTGAAGACATTACACTGTGTTAAATGAAACTGAAACACTTTGTCACCTCCATGCAAACACTTGTAGCTCCATTCCCATGAATGTCACCTCCATGGGACTATGTCACCTCCATGTTTTAAGGAAATAAAAAATTGGCTTTAATTTGCTTAAAATGCTTTCTTGACCTCTGTTTGATGGTTGTACAACTTCATTTGCCCTAACAGAACACTAAATACATAAAATAAATAATAAAACTTTAATTTTATTTTTCAAAAGTTTTGACTGTCAAATTTCCATTTAATTTCAGAATGACCCATATATATTTTGTCAGTTAAAAAGTTACTATACTGAGCCTCTTTTCTTACTATACTGTACTACAACAAACATACATGTTTTTGATTGCTTAGTATATATCACGGTTCCCACACTATTTTGGAAATAAAATTCCCCGATTTTTCTAGGTTTTCTAGAGAAATTTTTACAAAATTCTAGGTCATACTTCAGCAATTTATGATATTTTTAAGGTTAAAAACCCAAAAATAATTTAGCACACACATTCAATAGCCAATAATTAAAAACCAATTTAAGAATTATACACTGTAAAATTTAATACACAAAACCCAAGTAATTTTGCATTAAAATAACTTATTCAAATAATTCAACATATTTGACTCAAATCAATTTGTTATTTAATATATCATAAGTCATTAAATTCTTTAATTTAAGCCTGTGGATGAAACAAAATTCTTTACCCTTTAAATATTAGCCGTTCCTTTTAAAATCAGTTAAAAATTATACTTATAAAATAATGTGATATGAAACTGCGTATGAATCTTACTGGCTACTTTTCTCTAAAGTGTCTGTGAAGTTATGATCCATCATTTTCCAGGTCATTATGGCTATTTTAAAGGTTTTAGACAAAAATGTGTAATTTTCCGATTTTTTGGACAAAATTAAATTTTTTGACAATTTTAGGTTTTTTTTTACTTATGGGAACCCTGATATATATTTAACATATTAAATAATACCTGGTGCAATTTTTCATATTTTTATAACTTAATGTGGTAATACTGTAACGTCATGACCCACGTCATTATGAGCACCCAGAATGCTTTGCGGAAGCAGAGAAAGAACAACGAGTGCGGTTCTGCGGATGGGACGGCTGATGACGTTGGATTCAACAAAATTTAAAATGTCTTTCTGTTAATATATTGTCATGTTTTTACGTCCAAGTGGTGCACGGTCCTGTAAATTGGTGTTTGTGTCGTCCAAGCAAATAAAGACTTGACGGTCTAGTCCAGCTACCTTATTTCTTCTACGAAACTCCTTACAGGCCTGCAGAATGGTGGCATACGGTTCGATACGTCTCACAATAGTTAAACAGAAGTTCAGGGTAAGTACCCCTTACCAGATAAATTGTTTAGTACGGATCAGTACCTGTCCTATAGTTTAATGATAATGGTGTATTAAACCAAGTTGGACTTCCGGTAAGCTTGTTTATATCTGTTGTGTGAAATATTGTTCATTATATTTCGGGTATACCAACAGATTAGCTTAGGAATCCACTTGTTAAAAGTACATTGATTGTGATTATTGTTGAACTGAAATCGTTATAATTTCCGGTAGGCTGTAAAATTTGTTATTGAAATAGTGTTCTTAATATTTCGGGAATAATAACAAATTAGCTTAGGAATTCATTTGTTAAAAGTACATTGATTTTAATTTCCGTTAGGCTGTATGTATAATTTGTTGTTGAAATAGTGTTAATATTTCGGGAATAATAACAAATTAGCTTTGGAATTTGTATCCATTATTTTCTTGGATTAAAAGTAAATACTAAGCATTATTCATTTCTGGTTAACTGTTAAAATTTTGTTATGCGAAGCACAGTTCTGTTTCGGTTTGGCATACTTAACTAAGTTTGGAAATGAATGTGATTGTATAACTCTATATCGGACCTTGATATGTTAAATATTAATCGTATTGATATGTTCATATATTTTTCTGAGTTTTGGTAGAATTCATGGCTGAATTTATGTAGTGTCTCGTACAAAATTCTGAGAATATTGAGTTTGGAGCATTCAACTATTAATATATTTTTTATGAAGCATCCCCGTTTCATTGAATTATATTTCTTTCTGAAAAATTTGTTCTTGCAAAGTTTAATCTTAACTAGAAGTGTGTAAAACTTGTATCAAATGTGTTTCAACTATTTAGATACGTTAGTTTTGGTTCTAAATCGTTACTGATTGCTCACACAGCTGTTAAGAATTTGAAGTGTGGAATTCGTTTTTGCGCGCCATCGCGTTTATTTATAGCTTGGTAAAAACAAAATACAGATTACTTCCTGTTAGATGAAAATTTGTTTTATTTTTGGAGTAGAATTTTGTTTATGGTGCTGTCGATGGATAAAAATGAAATAGTGTTTTCTGTTCCTCGAATACATTTGTATATGTATATATTTTCTTTTTCTTTCCTATGTCAGAAGAAAAGTAGGGAATTTATTTTTGTGGTCACATGTTTATTGCCTCTTTTATGGTTTCAAGCTTAAAAGAAAGTTATTCTTTTCATTGTGCATATGATATAAATCCTAATTATTTTGCGATTGCTCACTTTTATATATTTAATCATAATTCAATTTATACACATTTTTGTGTGTGTGCACGTGTTTATACAATCGTTAAGAGTGTGTATTCGTTGCTTGCATTTTAGAAAATTTAATTCAAAATTGTTTCGTAATTAAAATTAGTGCGTTTATTAAGTTCGAGAAGATGGCATTTTTAGGGTCAGCACGAAAGGCCGATCTTCAGATTTTAGCTGATGAAATGGGTATAGAGATTAGGGCTTCGGCAAAGATAATCGATCTCAAGAAGGCTATAGAAACTCATGAGGATTTCGAAGTAAATTTTGTTAGAGAACTCTTAAGTACTATTGTTGCAACCAGGACTGAAAAAGAGGACCTTGAGAAAAGAAAGAGGGAAGAAGAATTTACTCTTGAGAAAATGAGGATAGAGGTACAAAACAGACCTGAACCAACAGCAGGTGGAACCAACTCAAAATCTAAACTGGAATTGCATCATCTTATGCAGAAATTTGATCCAAAGAATGGGGATATTAGTTTATATCTCGTCCTTTTTGAACGTCAAGCAAAGAGAGTTGATATTTCCCAAGAATTCTGGGTATCTCATCTGATCGGGTTGCTACCTCAAGATATGGCTCAATTGATAGCAAGGGAGTCGGAAGAGGTATGTGATGATTACGAGCAGGTGAAGAAAATTTTGCTGAAACGATATAAATTGACTGCCGAAAAATTTCGTCAGATGTTTACTCAACATAACAAGAATGTCGAAGGGTCGTGGACTGATTACCTGTACGAAATCAGAAACTACTTTCAAGAATGGATCAGGGGATTGGAAGTAGAGACCTTTACACAATTGTGTGATCTGATTATCACAGATCAGATAAAACGCCGTGTTCCTGCAGAGATGAAAGAACATTTCATTGACGAATGGGCACAAATCAAATGTCCAGAGGTTCTGGCTGAGAAGTTGGATGGATATGACAGCGTTCGAATGCTGATCAAGAAGAAAGCTTTCAATCCAAAGGAAAAACCATTTCCTAGTTGGAGAAATAAATTTCACTCAGAACCGAAAAATTATCCTAAGGAACTGAAGCAAGAGAAAATTGAAGCTGAAAAGACGATGAAAAGTACTGAAGCATTTGAAAAACGAAGAAAACTCCGTTGCTATATGTGCAACTCAACAGAACACTTGAGACCCTGTTGCCCGTTGCTGAAAAGAAAAGAAGAAAGTTCCGCCCCTGTAAATCGTCTGATTGGTAAGGAAGAAGATATCTTCTTGTCCCCTTACACCTACATTGGGGAAGTGAACGGATTCAAGATGCCGATTCTCCGTGATACTGGGACCAGTATTGACGTAGTGTGCAGAAACCGTATAAAACCCGAGATGCTCACTGGCGAAAATATATGGGTGCAACAACCTTTAGATGATGCTCCTGTTTGCTTGCCACTGGCAGAAGTAGAGTTGAAGGGAGAATTCGGACATGTAATTACGAAAGCAGCAGTTGTGTGGAGTCAAGTAGACAAAGGGAGATACTTGCTCGGAAACCGAACTGCGGCTCTCCTGGAGAAGATGAAGGAAGATCCAGTTCCTCATCAAATCAACGCTATCCAAACTAGAGCTCAGAAACGTCTAGTGGAAGAAGAAAATGACGGACACGAAAAAGGTGTTGAAGATGACAAATCCTTGTCGGAAGAAATCCTGATTGAAGAAGATGATCTATTTTCTTTTCCTCCCAGCGAAGAGTTTGAAGGGTTATCTCTCTTAAAGGTGGATTCTAAAACCTTTGCATCTCAGCAAAAGGAATGTAAAGATTTGAAACACATAATCGAGAAACTACAAAAGAAAAGCCCTGAAGATAAAGCAGAATTTGAAATCCTATCAAATGAACTCCTCATCAAAAAGAAGATTGATAAGTTAGGAGTGAATCGACCGTTATTGGTGATTCCTAAGATATATCGAAATGACTTAAAAGCTTTGTGTCACGAGGGAACTTCTGGTCATCTAGGTGTGACGAAAACTAAAGACGTTCTATCGAGACATTTCTTCTGGCCTCAATGCTACAAAGAAATAGAAGAATTCGTCCGAACTTGTGATAAATGTCAACGGGTTGGAAAACCAAGCGATAAAAAGAAAGCTCCTATGAAGTTAATTCCTGTGATACAAGAAGTTTTCTCGAAGATTAATATAGACGCATGTGGTCCCTTGCCAGTTACTTCAAGTGGTAAACGTTATCTAATTACTGCCATGTGTCTAGCATCTAAATATCCTGATGCCGTTCCTGTCGAAGACATAACTTCTACATCTGTGGTGGACGCATTGATGCAGATTTTTAGTAGGATGGGGTTTCCAAAAGTTCTACAGTTAGATCAAGGAAGTTCTTTTACTAGTGAACTTACTGCAACATTCCTTGAGAAATTTGGAGTAAAAGTAGTTCATAGTTCAATTTATCATCCACAAAGTAATCCGGTGGAAAGATTTCACAGGACAGTTAAAAGGATTTTGAGGATTCTGTGCTTGGAAGCTGGATCAGATTGGGAGAAATCAATTTATCCTGCTCTGTTTGCTTTGAGAACGGTTTCTCATGAAAGCACTGGGTTCACTCCTGCTGAACTTGTTCATGGAAAGAATTTAAGAACACCTTTAACATTGTTATACGAGAAGTGGATGGACTCGGAAGACGATGGAGAACCTGTAACCGAGTATGTTTTCTCTTTGATTAATCGAATGAAGCGGTGTCAAGAGCTTGCCACAACAAACATGGAAGAATCCCAACAAAAGAATAAAACTTGGTATGATAAGAGAGCAGTTAAAAGAGAATTTCACGAAGGAGACCTGGTCCTGATTTTTTCTACCTTTAATGCAAATAAGTTAAGCCCTCACTGGACAGGTCCTGGTAAGGTTCTGCGACAACTGTCTGAAACAAATTATGTGGTAGAAATGCCTGGTGAGAAATCCACATCTAAAGTATACCACGTCAATATGTTGAAACCTTACTACAGGAGACCCGAACAAATTAACTTTCTTTTGAATGAAACTAATGAAAATGTGGAAGTCGAGATGGAAATTCCTTATGTGGACTCAAATCCAAACATCTTAGACTTAAATGAGATGTTTCAAGAAAATCTTCTAGGAAATAAGTTGGAGGAAGATCAACTCATTCAATTGAAGCAACTCGTGTGTAAATACGAGAAATGTTTTTCTAATGTTCCTGGAAAGACCGATATTGTTACTCACGATATCGAACTAAGCAGTGATCAGCCACTTCTATCGAAACCATATCGAAATTCGGCAAGACAGAACGACATCCTGAAGTCCGAAATTCAGAAAATGTTGGCATTGAAAATTATAGAAGTTGGTTTTTCGGATTACACTTCTCCGATGATCTTAGTTGAGGCGCCTGGAAAAGATCCCAGACCTTGCATCGATTATAGAAATCTAAATAAAATAACTAAGACAAAGTACTTTCCTCTTCCAAATATAGAAGAACGAATTGAGACGGTATCAAGTGCAAAATTTATAACTATTTTAGATCTCTCAAGAGGGTATTGGCAAATCCCGCTGAGTGAAAATGCCCAAAGACTCGCAGCATTTGTCACAAACTTTGGCACCTATCGTCCTTTGAGAATGCCGTTCGGATTGAAAAATGCCCCATACGAATTTAGCAAAATGGTTTCGCAACTTTTGGAAGGGTGCGGGGAGTTCGCTGTGCCGTATCTCGATGACATTGCGATCTTCTCTCATTCTTTTCAAGACCATCTAAAACAAGTGGATGCTGTCTTACAAAGAATACAAAAGGCTGGTTTGACCATTAAACCTTCAAAGTGCAAGTTTGCACAAGGTCAAGTTCAGTATCTTGGACATATCGTGGGTGAAGGACGTAGAAAGCCGATGGACATAAAAATTGAAGCCATTAAAAACTTTTCTCCTCCTAGAACTAAATCTGATGTGAGAGCCTTTTTAGGACTAGCGGGATATTACAGCCGTTATATCCCTATGTTTTCTTCGATTGCATCTCCTTTGACAGACACTTTGAAGGGTAAGATTCGAAAGGGAACTATAAGTTGGACTAAGGAATGTGACGTGGCTTTTGTCACACTTAAGAAAGCTCTTTCTAACTTTCCTATCCTGTATGCACCCGACTATAATCGCCCATTCATCTTACAAACTGATGCGTCTGACTTGGGCATGGGAGCCGTTTTATCTCAGAATTCTGAAGATGGTTCCGAACATCCTATTGTTTACCTCAGCAAGAAATTTTCAAACGTGGAGAAACGGTACAGTGTGAGTGAGAAAGAATGTGCTGCTATTATCTTTGCTGTGAAAAAACTCAAATGTTACCTCGACGGTAAATCATTTACAATTGTGACTGATCATAATCCACTGGTTTGGTTGAATAGCAACGCAGGCACAAATGCCCGTCTTATGCGTTGGTCTTTGGCCTTACAACCTTATGACTTTGAGGTTAAACATAGAAGTGGTTCTCTGCACAAAAATGCAGACGGATTAAGCAGGATCCCCACTCTTGACGATCCTGAATGAACTTGTAAATATAGTAGTTCTTAATATTTAGTCTTTTATCTGTAGCTCTACACCTTTAGTAATAATTAATTACATTTGTATCTTACTTTCGTCTTTAAATGTTTATTAATCTTCGTGTAGGTTTGGTACTGATCAAATCTGGTAAGTGTGGTGCTAGACCTATCGTCATGTGGTTTTCATATTTAAACATTTCTAACTTTTGACTTTCTTCGGTTGGAGACCTGCAGAAAGTTTTTCCAGAGGGGAGGAATCTCCTGTAACGTCATGACCCACGTCATTATGAGCACCCAGAATGCTTTGCGGAAGCAGAGAAAGAACAACGAGTGCGGTTCTGCGGATGGGACGGCTGATGACGTTGGATTCAACAAAATTTAAAATGTCTTTCTGTTAATATATTGTCATGTTTTTACGTCCAAGTGGTGCACGGTCCTGTAAATTGGTGTTTGTGTCGTCCAAGCAAATAAAGACTTGACGGTCTAGTCCAGCTACCTTATTTCTTCTACGAAACTCCTTACAATACTGTAGACAGAAGCTGTCTCAAATAACAATCACTTATCATGACACACATAACTTTATACTTTGGGTCATAAAACCCCAAGGATACTGCCCTATCCAGTTTATATTATTAATGAACTATTTGAAAACATACTTATTACAAGTATTTATCAAAGTATAACACTACAATTAACTGTAGTATAGAGGTGCACAACCTGCGGCCAACGAATCATCAATTTGCGGCCCACAAGCTAATTTTGACAATAAACTTCCAAGAGGATTTAAGTTAAGAAGCAAATTGACTGACAAACATTTAGAATCAGTCTTAAGAGTTTCTACTAGCAGTATTGAACCTAACATACCTAAATTAGTTAGTAAAACTCAGTATCAGCCATCCCATTAGCAAGCTGTAACATAATTATTGTTTAAAGCTTTAGAAATTTTAATATTAAATATATTTAATGCTGTAATTTTTATTTCCAATTTTACTGATATCATTAAAATTTCTGATACTCATCTTTATTGCTCATTGTACTATTACTGTTATTAAATCTATAACCAAAATAATTTGCTGAAGTACATCTGACATTGCAAATGTTTGTTAACTTCTTTTTTTTAAACTATTCACAATATAATTCATTTAGCTCTGTAACAATCTCCTAGATTTTTTTAAGAAAACATTTGTAAGTTTAATCTTTCAAAAAAAAAAAAGTGATTATTTTTTTACTATACATATTAAGTGTAATAATAGCTGTACATAATTGGGTAGTAGCACTTTTATTGTGTCTGTGCTGTAACTTCAATTGCGGCCCCCCATGTCTCAATCAACAGTGCGAGTGGCCCTTCTCCCAAAAAGGTTGTGCACCCCTACTGTAGTAGAATTTATAAAATGTGCTTACTTTGATTTGAAGTCCAGTGACATATCCAATGGCAAATCCAAATGTCCCTCCAATTGCCATCAGCGTCCAGAAGTAAGAGTCACTAAGTAATTCAAAGTCCATTATAATGGAGGCTTCACCAAACAGAAGCATTAGCGGCATAAACAAAAAGATTGCATTGACGTTGTTGTAAAAAGTCAAACGCCATATGCTTCCTTCAACTACTGGCAAAATTTTTTTCATGTAAATGGAATATAGGGAAACGAAAAAGCTAGCAGACACACCATATAGAACACCCTGTATGGACAAAGAACCTAAAAAATAAATATTAAAGCATTAAAATCATCTAAAAATATTGGGATTTTTAGATCTTGGAAATATGAAGGAAAAGAGAACACATTTCATCATGAGGTGGCTTGCTTGAAATAGAACTGCCTCCCAACATCATTCAACCAATGATATAACATGAAACAATTATCTACCGATGATATCACTATCCCTTACGTGTCAATTGCAGATTTTCATAATGCAAATGTTATTATCCTTTACCATTTAAAAAGGTTTTGGAACTCAAAAAATAAAAATCGATATTTTGAAGGTGCCAGGGTACCAACTCCCCCTAAACATGGCTTCAAAAATAATGAAGTTTGAATAAAAATCTAATATTTTAAACTTAGTATTATAACAAGATGTATTATCTTAATAAATATTAAGCTTAGTATTATCACATGTGCATAAATATTTTAATATTATCACAAGACAATAAGAAGAGTGATTAAATGCATCAAGTTATTGACAAGATAGACATTTCTCTCTACCTGATTCATAACTAAGTTTAACAATAATAAATAAAATCTCCATTTAGTTCCCAGTATTATACTGCATTAATTTTTATGAAACAAAGAATCTGAAATGCTAGCAACAAAAATTATGATTACACACTTTAATTCATTTTAATACAAAAAGACAATGCATGAATTGCTGACAACCTTAACTCTTTTGTGAAGGGGGGGGGGGAGATCACTCAAAGTTTAATGTAAATAATAAAAACAATGTACTTTTCTACAGAAAAAAAAACACCTGATAGTAATAAAAAAATACACTGTGTTCCAATAATCAGAACTAAAATTCATTTTAACTCTCAAAGGGGTTTCAACAAGAAATCTCGTCCATAAAAATTTGACCAATTTTACTAATGACATATTGTTATCAAGATATTGCTGATTTTTTTCATAACTGTGAGATCAAGATCTGGTCATCTTTCTTCTAATGACAAGAAATCTTGTCCATCAAGATCTGTAAATGGTTTTGCTAATAACAACTAATGTTGAGATACATAATCAAACCACCAAGAGGGTTAAAAAAGTTGAGTTTTGATTGGGAAAAAGTTATTATCAGAAGCAAGAATCAATTTCAATTTTTGATCACACAAAGCTAAAGAATCAAAATCTTTCTTACCTGTAGTACCTTCTTCATTGACACCAAGTATGAAACCAAAAATAATAATAATGCAGCACAAAATAGCCTTAAAAGACACTTTTTGATGTAAAACTGAAAAGGTCAGCATCTGAAACAAATAATTGCATACATAAGTAATACGTCCACAATGGTGGCATACTTAAATATACCAATGCTAAATTGTGTTTTATGTCAATTTCAAAATAACTTTTGAACAAATTTTTTTCAACACTAACTTTCTAACTAATTTATTCAATAAAATTCAAACTCTGGCTTCCCTTATTGGGTTTCCAATCGCAGAAATGAAATGAAATTTGTGGATGTACTACATAATCATACAGTGTTTTGAATGGCTATGATACACTGCTTTGTCAAAACAATGGTATTACAAACCATGAAGAAAGCAAAAGTAAAAAAATAGTTCTTGGTTAAGTAATTGTTAATACATAAATGTTTAGAAATGAATTTGTTTCAAGGTATTCATTAAAGAATATTAACTATTATTTTGATAACCAATCCTGGTATTTTATAACAATTATTTTAATATTTCAAGATTCAACTTAAATATAGTTAGTGTCAAATGATAATAGTTTTATGAATATAGTCGATCTAACATTTTAAAGAAAGGAACAATTGAAGAAGAACAATTTGCATTTAAAGTGAAAGCAGATTACCACATAAAATTAATGAACCACTAAAAATTGATATTGAATAAATAACAGTAATATCCATGGTTACAATGTAAAAAGGCTCAATACTAGGGCAAGTATTTTGATAACTTTAAGCTTTAAAATTACAAAAAACTAAACAAAAATTACTAAAAAATGTACATTTTTTTGTAAAACAAGGTTTATGATACAACAAAACATTCCCTGTGCGACAAAAATGCTCTTTAAATACATATTATCTGGTTATGATTCCTCTGCCAAATTGAGTCTTCATTTTATTAGAGAAAAATAGACCCTAAAACATGAAAAAACAAATGCAACATTTCTGACAATTACTGTGTTAAATTAAAAGCTTGAATTTTGAAAAAAAAAATACTCAATTGAATACTTTCAGTTTGGCATAGTTTGTATTTTAATTGTATAGAATTACAAAACAGAACACAAACAGGCAGATTTCCAAGATACTGACTTTTTATAGTTCATTAACGGTTTTAAACATTGAAAAAATCCTTTTCAATTCTACTGAAACCACAGAAGCACACTAAAAACTATGTTCAGTCTTCTATGAATCACAAAGGGAAAGTTTTTCCCAACAGAGATGAAAAATGGAGTTTAAGGGAAATTGATCTCAAAATGCCCTATTTATGGGAAATATCAATATGCAAAATAATTATTCAAAATTAACAAAAAAACTTTTTCGTTGGTCAAAAACTCGGAAAAAATGCCATTTTGCACAAAAATTTTTTGATGCATGAAATTTCTCTAACAAAGGAACTCAAATCACCATAGTATCCTTATGAAACGTTTATATACACTTGAATAACAATTCTTCACCGTAGCTAAAAGTATATCAAAATATAATCATCAAAATCCTAGTCTCACATATTAATAGAATTTTAATATCATACAAGAGAATAGAGAGTGATTAAAGGTGAAAGAAATATCAGTACAGCTGTAGTCTATATTTATAGCAATTTTGTGGGGGTTTTGGTGCACTTCTAGTTGCGAGTAATGGCAGGTCAAGGTAACCCATCTGTATTACAGTTATTGTGGTTTTAATGGCAACCTAGGCAAGCAGAAAGTTTAAAATTCAATTTTGAAAAATATATTTTTTAAATATTTAAAAATGTGTTTCAGAAGTTTATTATTTTCCGTTGTAAAAATATATATATATATATATTTAATAATTATTTCCTTTGTAACTTTAGAAGTGCGCCAAAAAAAGTGCCAAGGTTGTTGCCACCTCTATAAATGCAGACTGCAGCTGTACCAAAATATCATTAACTAGTGTGCAAAAGTATAGCAAATTTTTAATCATCAAAAATTTTTATTTTAAATATTTTTCTTGCAAAAAAGTATTTTTTTTCTAAACAAATTCCAAAGTAATAACATTGCGATTAAAATAATTGCGGTATGCAACTCAGTTTGTTTTACCAATATTGCTGGAAAATCATTTTAAGTAAAATTGTTTCACCAGTATTACACAAAAAAATACTTTTTCCAAAACTTTATATTTAAACAATATAAATTAAATTCTAATATTTATGATAGGGTGCATAAGTGTCAAAGTCGAAAAAAGCGAAATTTCTAATGCGAGTGAGTAGAACACAAACAAATTTTCAGCCTTCAGTCGTGATAATTTTTCTCTAAATTTTACCTCTAAATATGAAATTTTGCACCTCGCTAAGATTTTTTTTTTTTTAATTTTCAATTTGGTTCCTGGTAATATTTTTTTGAAATTTGGAAATTTTTCGTTACTTTTTTGACAAACTGTTATATCTATAGCTCATAACTATTAGTTTTTAAATTTGAAAGTACCACATGAAGGCGAAAATGTATACTTTCTTATGGTATACTTATTTATAAAATTGGTTCATAAATAAATTCGATGGGATGAAAATATATTATTTTGCGATAGCGTACAAATTGTTCATCGCGAAGATTAAATATGAAATGACCTTGGTGAAACTCACTGTGACGTTACTGCATAGAAGTCCCGTCAGGAATATACTTATTATGAATATAGTTACACCGTCGGCAGATTGAAAACTCGAATTTTTTTGCTCAATTCTCAGACTGTTTCCTGAGAAAGAACTCATCAAAAAAATTACGAAATAAAAATGGTTTGTTCATAATTGTATAGGGAATAAGAGGAAGAATTTTTTTTACGATGCAGATACTAAACACAAAATGAGTTTGCTTCCTTAGACGCTTTCTTAAGTTGTTTGCGAAAGGAGTGTGGGTTATGAATATTGTTTAAAAGTCTTTTTTCAAATTGTTCTACTTCAGAATATATTCAGGAAGTCGAAATTCGACATAATTGCTCATATCTTTCTTTTCCAGAATTCTGCATTTTTTCAATGATTGAAATTCGTTTCTGTTTGTACTTACATGTTCCAGTATATTATATATTACAGATACATTCAAGAGTTAAATTTTAATGAACTATTTATTTCCTGCAAAATATATAGGCAATATCTTAGCGGTATATGTATACTTCAAGTAACTTTCTTAAGTCTTTGGAAGTAAAAATAATCATTTATAGAATTTTGTTTTATAGAAATAAATAAAATATACAAAACAGAACCTTTTTAAGTAAGGTGCATAGCTGCTTATTTTTAAATGACCAGAATTTTATTTTTGTCTGAATCTCTGAATTTAAAAAAGTAGTATAAGAACCCGATTTAAAAATGGGTGTCTGTTGGAATACAGCAAATTTAAACTAATACATTGCAGATATTGGAATAATATCAGTTAGGAATTGTTTACATTTGAAATTTTTTGACTTGAGTGTCAGAAGGTCAAGGTTGCTTACTCTGCAAATCGAAGATGTTCTTACGCAATGTGTTTCATGTGAAACATTTATTGAAAGCAATGATTTTCTTTTTTAAAAACACTTTAAAATCAACCTTCTGTATTGCAAAATTGCAATTGATTGGGTTTTCTTTGTCTTCACAGATAACATTTATTTTTAAAACAAGCTCTGTTATTCCAATTGCTACTGAATGAAATTTTTAAGAAAAATGTGTTTACTTCAAAATAAATTAATTAGAAACGCCATAACAAATTAATTTATCATCCTTTCATATTGATGATGAAACTGAAAAACATTGCATACCTAATGTAAGAATGCCACAAGTAAAACATATTCATAGGAAAACTAAGTGCAAGACTATATTTTTTGTCATCACATCAAAACTCAAAATCTACTTCGATTGTAGTCATCTTAGAAAAAACTTTCATAGTTTGTCTTTCAGCAGAAGTGGGCGATGAATATGAAGTGTATTATATGGAAAAATATATCATGTGCACATATTTGCATCCAAACTAAATTGTAGAAGCTATGGAAAAGTTAAAACGATGTTAAAAATAATTTTCCATGCACTTAAATAAAGACTGCATTTTTTTTTTTTTTTTTTTTTTTTTTATGAAAGAGAAGTGATTAGTCTGATCATTTTTCAATCAACATTTAATCAATTCAATCCGAGCAACTCTGAGTAATTCTGCTAGTTATTTTATATGAAAGAACCTAAAGAAATTCTATATATTGCAAACATGTCATAAATGTATAATGTAAAAAATTTCTGAAATGTTTATGACTTTTTTAATAATTTTATGCACAAATTTTTTTGGTGTTTGAAAGACAAAAAAAAATATGTAACAAAATTGTGGGTTAAGATCAAAGTTGTTAAAACAGCTAAGAAACAAATAAAAAAAACATTTCTTACACTTGGTATTTATGACACTTTTCTATTTATTCTATCATGTGATTAACTTAGTTAATTCTTATGTTGTGTTTTTCAAAAAGTTATACTGTCATATTTTTTTAAATTGTCATATATATATAAATGTTTAACAAAAGTCCAAAACCATCTAGAAACTACTGTGTCAAATAAATTAATTAAAATCATAAAAATTTCTATTTCAATAAAAAAACTGATTTAAATAAAGTAAATTCGATTTTTTTAAATCGTGGTTTTTTTTCATACAAGGGTTGTTTGGCACAATATCCAAAAAGGGATCAAATGCAAGATAAAATAAATTGCAATACAAATATTTTATAACAAAATAACAACCAGTTTAACATGAATAGGGAGATAAAACATGTAAAAGGAAATTATGATAAAAAAGGGGTTATAAAATGTGGATGTGTGTTCTCTATCTGCGTGGATAGCTAAAAAATAGATATGTGAATTTATAAAATCAGAATAAAAATTAAGTATGTGATAGAAAGCTAAACAAACATTGTCCAAAATCAAAAGTACTTTCATTTGTATATCTTCTTAAATAGAAATGAAACAGCTGTGCTAAGATGGTATGGTATAAATAAACTTTTTAATTTTTATGAATACTGTGGTGAAGTCTCTGCTGTGAAGTGATGCTTAAGATGTGAAAACGCAATTGTGAACTGAACTGAAGTAGTGGTTCTGGGAATGAATATAAAACCAATAAAGACAAGAACAGAATATATTCGGACCTGGCATTAAGGAATGTAAGGTGTCAGAACGAAATAAAAATAAACAACTTGAATGTTTTAGTCCTTGTATTTATTCATGTTGTGATTAAGATTAAATATTCCACGATACAAAAGTATCAGGGAAAATTATAATAAAACCCATGCCAGGAAAATTATCTTTTAAACAGTTGATGAGCTGCAGCTTTTACATTCATCAGATTAAACATTTTAATGCAAAATCTGCCCATGAAAAATTGATAACAAAAGTGTAATACTTACAACATTGAAGACAGTGGTTAGTGATCTTCCAATATAATAAAATGGAACACCAACATATTTAAGGCACAGATTGTTGAAGGTGATCATAGCAACAAATATAAGTGATAAAGGAAGTATCTAGAAAAAATATATGGCAAGCTATTAAGTTAACTTGTTTGGACCAATTACTTAGCAAATAGTATATGAGAAAAAACAACTTTATCAATAATTAAGAGTCATAAAATACTTCTTAGTTCATTACTTAAATCTCTACAATTATAAAATGAAGTATTTTGAAGTTTGTAACATCTCTGTGTTGTATGTCTTGACGTATCTATCACATTTATAATAATGAAATTTGGCACACAGGTAGTCCAATTTCTTGGAAATTTTTTAGTCCAGCCCAAATTTTAAAATTTAAAATAGAACATTTTAAAATTATAATATTGAAATTTTTGATTATTATTGTTTTCCTCTGAATGGCAACAGTCTCCAATCGGTTTGGTATTGATGATTAAATCCGTTTTTTCTGTGCGTGTGAAGCCAAGTGAAGCTGGGCGATTGCTGGATATCCTTTATAAATATTTATTACTTTTGTGCAATATGTTTGTATTATTGTTATATAATATTGTTTCTCTTTTGTGTACAATAATTTGGAAAATCATTTTTAAAGCATATTAACTTGTAGTTTGGATTATTTGGATATCTTTTACAAAGTAAAACTATATTAAATTTTGATATTTTATGCAATTTTTGGTTTGTTTCATTTATGCAATCTTTTGTTTGTTTCTGTAAAGTAGGTACTTCAGTTTTCGTATAGTTAATTTTTATCTAATTGGTTTGGATGTCTTATCGAAAGTATAGCGATATTTAATCTCAATTTTAAATTTAATGCTTAGCATTTCAAAATAAATTTATTACATATTTGTATTATTTGGTTTCCTAAAAATGTCAACAGTCTTCAAATGTTCTTTACTGTATTCCCGCCAATCTTGGATTTGGATAATTTATGCAAACTAAGAACATTTCTTCAACGTAGTTCTACGCTCACAGGATAATGATGCGCTCTTTGAATTTCAACATTTTAGTGAGAAGCAAAGACTTGTTCCATCAATTTATTGTCGACATGTATTCCGAGATTGAATCGGAAGGGGTGTTGTACATACGACTGAATCAGATGACTCAGTGTGGAACAGTATGCACATTTGAGAGATGCGTTGATGAACGATGGAAATGTTGCTATACAAAAACTAAAGTACACAAAAATTGCTAAACTTCCAAAAAGATATCAAAACCAAAAGTTAAAGTTTATGCTTTTGTAAATTTATATGTTGCATAAATTATCAAAATTAAATATGCTATGCTTTCCAAAAGACACCCAAGCACAGATATAAACAAAAATTTGCATAAAAGATGAACAAAATTAAGGCATTTCGCCATAACGGCCTTTTTTTATTAAAACGGTCCGGGATCGATCCCCTTTGGGAAAAATCTAAGGTAATTGGTAATTTTTTATTAACCTTGGACTACAGCAACATAACGTGCTATAGACGACCGTCCACGATCGATCCCCTTTGGGAAAAATCTGAGGTAATTGGTAATTTTTTATTAACGTTGTACTACAGCAACATAACGTGCTATAGACGACCGTCCACAATCAATCCCATAAGGAAAATATCCGAGGAAATTGGGTAATTTTTAATTAACGTTCTCGAGCAACACAACGACCTGTTAACTACTGTCCAGGATCAATCCCCTAAGGGAAAGATATGGTGACAACACAGTGTAATTATGAACCACAGTCAGATTTTAAGATAACACCTGAGCAGTCAATCCACTCTCCAAGAGATTGTGACGTCACATCAATTGGATCTCTTCGCAATTCCAATTTGGCAGCATTTCACAATGACGAGGCCATCATGGCGTTGTCCGTGGTGTTGGTTTGCTTCGCAAGCCAAATGGGAATGCTTAGCAAACACTGGTGGTTGGCTAACGTTCACAATTTACACACCTAACCCCCACTAAGTACAGCACGGTCAACACCGTGCTAGCCACGCTGTGGCTAGTTAACATTTAAATAACATTAAAAAAAGAATCATAAACTCTGATGTGTACTGTGAGACACCCGAAGCCTACGCAGGTCAATCAAGAACAAAAGACCAGGACTGTTCACGGAGGGTGTGGTTCTGCTCAATGATAATGAGCGTTCACACGTCTCCAGGGTCACACATGCGGAACTGGCCAAGTTCAAGTGGGAGCAGCTTGACCATCCACCATCCGACCATCGCCCTGCGATTTCCATATGTTTGGTCCCCTGAAAAAAAACATCTGAAAGGGAAGTGCTTCAACTTGGACAACGAACTCAAGGACACTGTGAAGGACTGGGTCTCGTCACGGCCACAGGAATTCTGGAAACAAGGAATCCTTTGGCTCATTAATCAATGGGATCGTTGTGCTCAGTTTTATGGTGCACACTTTGAATAAAGTCTTCACTTATACCCACAGTGTCGTTTTGTACCTTTTAATTTGAACAACCCTTGTCAATCTGTATGGGGCCAGGAGAAATTATTTGATACTTTTTAGTCCGTTACACCGACTTCATGGTAAGTGAAAAAAGTCAACTCTAAACGAGTGCAAGGCAGTGTCTTCAAGTGACGAAAGTGATTTTGAACCAGTTCACCACAAGAAAATCCGCGTATTGTCAGACTACGAAGGAGAATGAGTATACATTTTGAAAAGTTTTGTATGTGTAAAATAAGGACATATGTAAATAAAATATTTTAAAATGCTTGCATGTGTATTTTCTAAACAAGATTTCTAAATGAGATTCCAAAAGGTTTGACGAGATTCCAAGTGGTTGCCAAGCCTTGTATCTTGATTTCGTTTAAAAAAGCAATTTCTAGTTATTTTGTAAGGTTGAGTTATTTTCTATGTGATACTTTTTTTAAGCAGTCCCTCTATTCACAGCATAAAAAAAATACTTTTTAAATGTGAGGCGAAAAATATTTTTTATAGCTACTTGTGAAGTTTTGGAAGATTTTTTTCATGCGTTTTCTTTTATGCGGTCCCTATTCACCGCACAAAAACAGGTTTGAGTGTATACTCTAATGTCCATACTTATAACATTAATTATATAAATATCTGTTTACAATTTTTGCCAATTGAAACTACCTTTATTTTAGAGGTCTTGGCACTATATTTATATAAAGAGTAAATAGAGCGATTAATCACCAAATTTAGTCAACAAACTAATCTTGTACAAAGATCACATAACTATGGGTATGGTCAATTCTGAAAATTTTTTTAACAGGTATTTTTAAGATGTCACCACTCTGATGTTAAAAAATCTGTGCTCAGATGGCAAAATGTTTTTAAGTTAATTTTTCCAAAAAATGAAGTAAGTCCCATCCTGGAGTTTGTTAATGTTTAGAAAGTTTCAAAATGTGTCGCAAGTGTTTTTCTTTCAGTTTATAAGAAAACAAAGGTGAAAAATTGTACTAAATCAAAAACCACATGTTGAATCTCAAAATTGCTGTCATGAAAAATTTTAAAAAGTGACTTACAACATCTTGCCATCTGAGCACAGAAATATTATACATATATTGACATTAATATTTTAGAGAGTTGCAAGTTATCATAGTTGTAGAGTTACTTACGGCTCTTAGTAATTCTGCAGTTATTCGGATTGAGGGAAATGTGACTATGGATGGAATAACCGATGCTAGGAAACTCAGAATGGAGCACAACACAACCGTGACGAGACATTGGAAACAAGTAATGAACAGAGGAGCATTGATCTAGAAGAAATGCATACTTAGAAATGAAATCTTTGCAGGTTATTTGCACTTCAAAAGTAATACTTAGATGAAAAGGAAACAAACACACTGAAAACTATATTTTTTAGAGTTCATTTTGACACCATGGCCCAATGTAAAAATTTCGTAAATAAGTCATTTTACCCTCAATGATGGCTATTTCAACTGATCAGGGAATATTTTCAATACAAGTAATACCTGCTACAAATAAATGGTATGAAAAAATCATGATAATTTTATCTGAATCTGATTTTAATTAATCCTTTATATAAGTTTGCATATGCAAAACATAGTGCAGTTTTTAGAAAGCTTTGATTTATGAAAAACACTAATATTTACCAGACATCCACCAGAGATTTATTGAGCTCTTAGAAGATGACATTTTAAGTCACTGTTTGATGCTAAGAAAGATCAATTAAAGTATGAAAAATTGCAGAATGTCCACAACTTCGGCAATATGCTCGATAAAGTTTTCTTGTTTTCCAGCCACTAACAACTTGGAATCTACATTCTCTTACCTAATCCAAATGAAGATGTCCTTGAGGTCACAAATGATAGACACTCATCCAGAGGATCAACTAAAACTGGGGACCTCCATTCAGCAAATAAATTTTCAAATGCTTTTCCAACAAAAAAAATCATTAAAAGATTTAGTTAACTTTAAAATTAATACAAGTTTTTCTTTTTCGAAGTTATCAAGCACATGGCAGTTAAGATTTTTACAAAATAATGTACATTTTTAGTACCTATATATCTAATTGAAGTTTCTTCAATGCTGCCTTTTTTTATTACAGCTAAATTAACATAGGCTTCCAATATGCAAAGGATCCCCAGACCTACACTAATTTGATTTTTCTTATGTAATTATACAATAAAAAATCCTCTAGAAACTTTATTATTTATTGGTCTCTTTCTATTTTTTATTATATTTATTGAGCTTATTTGATTACAGTTAAAATAATGTGGACTTCCAATAAGCAAAGGATCCTTATCTATGTACTAATTTGATCTTTCTGGTGTAATTCCAATTGTAAAACATCTTCTAGATTTGATGTCAAAATGTCTTTATTTCCTCATGTACATCACACATGCTAGATTTCATTCCAATCAAACACTAACTTCTGGATGTTTTGATATTTTTAGCAAAGTAGGTATAAAACAAGAACAATGAAGTCAAAAGACACATAATTTAAAATGAATCATGATGAACAATACTAACTTTGAAATGATCACTACTGAGTAGGTACTTGTTTATAAATACTAGTGATATTGACACAACCCTGAAAAAACAACATTGTTAAGGTAAGCTCAAATAATCCTACAACAATTTTCAAAAATTAACAGTGAACACTATACATAAAATGTTTCTAGAGAATGCATACATGATCTTGGAAATATACAAATTTTGACGACCAGCTACAGGCTCGAGCCCAACAAGACTGGTCCTTTGTTTATGAATTCCCCAATTCCCACTGACTATCCAATTGTATCTTAAATTCGTACACTCCCTTTGAATTAAATATATTTTCTGGCAACGCGTTCCAACTGTATTACCCTATTAAAATAGTAGTTTTTCCTTAAATCCCGATAAAAATGTGTCTTATTCAATGAATACCCATGACCCCTTGTTCTGTTATCCCTATTGAAATTTAAGCCCTCTGTGTCCCCTTGTTTTACAAACTTGAAAAGCTGAATCAAATCCCCCCTCCTTCTTCTTCTTTCCAGTGTATACATGTTTAGCTTACTTAAACGTTCATTGTAGTCGAAATTTGCTAGCCCCTTTATTATTTTTGTAGCTCTGTGCTGAACCCTTTCAATTGATTCTATGTCCTTTCTCATATATGGACCCCAGAATTGTACAGCATATTCTAGATGTGGTCTTACTAAACCCTTATATAACGGCAAGATTATATTCTTATCCCTTGAAGTTACAGTCTTTTTAATATACCCCAATAACCTATTAGCCTTTTTACCCGCAGCTGAACATTGGTGACCCATTTTAAAATCCCTGTGAATTATCACCCCAAGATCCTTGACTGTTTCTCCCTCCTTTACCTTTACTCCCTGCAGACAGTACTCGGCTCCACTGTTCCTGTAACCCATATGCAGAACTTGACATTTCCCTACATTAAATGACATACCCCATTTTACAGCCCAATCGGATATCTTATCAAAATCCCCTTGTAAATTTTCTATCTGTAACTTGGTATCCACTGTCCCCCATATTTTTAAGTCATCTGCAAATATACTAATTCTATTCTTGATCCCTTGACCTATATCATCTATGAAAATTATAAATAAAATTGGTCCCAAAACTGATCCCTGAGGCGCCCCACTTATAACTTCTGAAATATTGAATGAAAAAATATTGAATATTAGTTCAGACAAAATCATTTAAATGGCAGGCAAACATATGTATACTCTGAAAACTAATAAGTAAAAGGTAAAGGGCAGTGTCAAAGCAATCAAAAACTGGCTTAGGGCCATTATAAGAAAATAGTAAGACGAACACTTTTGGAGATGGTTTCTCGGTTTGAACCAGGTCATAAAGGTGAAGCTATCAATTTGTGTAAAGACAGGAAATAATAAAACATGAATTTTATGAATGAAATTTTTATGAATTAATGTCTTAAAGAGGAATGGTTTGAGTCTTCACCACAAGCATGTATAAAAAATCTCACTTAACAATGGAATATTTGACTAGTTTTGAAGACTGAGTAGTAAAAATTTGAAAGCACCAAAAATAACACAATTTGAAGCACACTTCAATTTTGAACATACATGTTTAAAAATACAATTTAACATCTTATTTTCAAATTTAATGAAGATCACATTCCATTACATCTGACCACCATATGTGCTTTACTGTTCCGAAAATTTTCTATCTGACAACCTTCATTTGAGTGTAAAATAACAAACTAGATTTACAGTTCATAGAAATATAAGAATTTAATAACGAAAACATAAAATATCGTATAATTACCAATAACAAGATACAACGACAAGGATCCGGATGTATTTGGAAAACAATGAATCGTGAAATGCAGCACCCATGTTGTATGAAAATTTTAATTGAATTCCTCTTTTTCAAAATTTCACATAGTCGAAATAAGAATTAATCCGGTGATAGCTGAAACTATTGACTGACAGTAGCAAATTCCAAAACAAAGTCGGCTAGGGTTGTTTACAAATTTATCATGACGATTAGTCATAGGTACGGTTACAGAGTCAGTTATCATAAACTTTTATTGTGCTTTTTATATTTTAAAAAGTCTTTTAGAGTCTTAACCACGAATAAAACAGTTTTATGTGAGATATATAAATTTTTCTAACACATAATCCTTTGTTTTATTTAAAAAATTTATGTGATGAAGGTAACTTTAGTAATATTTTGGGTTAAATATTTTCGAAAAAAGTTTTGGCAATCTTATGAAAACGGCTGATTTCAATGTGTTTCGGTTTGAACTTCCTGTTCCAGATGATGTAAATGTCACTGATAAGAATGAGATAATTAAATTTTTATTATTTACTAGGTTTCCTTTATTATTTTTCAAGAAAGAAACTATTTTCATACATTTCTAAAAAGAATATTAGCTTTTACAATGGCTCTACGCGGCTTTAAAGTTATCGAGCTTGCAGGTTTAGCTCCTGCTCCTTTCTGTGGTATGATTCTAAGTGATCATGGTGCCTCAGTTACTAGAATTGACAAAGTAAGTATTCTATGGAATTTAAATAGTGTAATCAGTTGTTTGCTTTGATCATTTCTTAGCTTCAGAAGCTTTAGCTCTGGAGCAAATAAGTCGCATGTGAATTCCTTTCTGTTTATTAATGTTTTTCGTTTAACCGTGTAATTTATATTTTATACAAAAAGTACATGAACTGTTTCTGAAAAGTATTTTAAGAAATCTACCGTTGAAATTTGTGTCATCAAGTCGTATAAAAACTTAAATGTTTGAAGACTAACTGCTTATTTTCTTATATCCCGTTATCTTGCTTCAGTGCAATGTGAGTTCAACTACCAACCAACGGATAGCATAGCCAAGTATTCATTTCGGAAGAACCCTAATTAAAAGAGCAATTTCTTATGTGATTTTAAAAGGTTTTTCGTGTTGTATTTATTACTAAACTTAATTATAAAAGGATTACTTTAAGCACGTAAAAAGTGACAACAGCCTTAAGCAACTATTCAATTCATGTTTCAGAAAATTTACTTGTTACTTTTGTATCTGTTTTGTACTTTTGTTTTACTGTAGGAGGATGGATACAATTTTGTTGATGAGTGAGAAGATTGAGTCTACACAGAAATGAAATGTCTGTGATCACTGCTGTCTTACTTCACATTATTATTAAGTCATTGAAGCATGTAACACAAATATTAACTAAACACTTTCTAAAAACTTAGCTGCATTAAGAATGAAAGAACTATAGCTTTTTTTATGAATGTAAAAAGCATTTCATACCTATTCGTAAAGATTCTTATTTTGAAACCATACCTTTTCTTTTTGTGGTTGGGGCTCAGGCCACCACTAATTTTAATGAAAAATTGTAAATTTACAGAAAATTACATATAGATTGTCAGAAAATATAAGACTTTTATTCTAGTAGTATTAATTGCTTTATTGATAACTCAAAACACTGCAAATGTATTTGGCAGACAGTGTTTTTAGCATGCTATAAAAGCATGTCTACTTAAGTGAAGTAATTTGAGAAAATATTTAGCTATAATAAATTTCAGATTTGGATTCATTGTGGAATCCCATTTCCAAAAGAGTTTCCACATTTGACTCTTTAAGCAATTTGCAATATAACTAGCTATGGTAATAAACAGTTTTTACCTTTGAGTCTACTATGTGACAATCATGTTTAAAATGCATGTATTTTTCTTTCAGCCTGGTTCTAATGTAAATGCTGACACATTGGATAGAGGAAAACGATCCTTAATTCTGGATTTAAAAAAGCCTGCATCAGCTCGAATTTTGACTAAATTGTGCTCAAATGCAGATGTTTTAATTGAACCATTCCGTCCTGGTATTTTATGCATATTTGGTTTTTATGTTTACATTTATTTGATTTTTTTTTTTAACTTGATACAGTTTTTTAGTTGAAAGAGTCTTTTTTAATGTTATTATTATGCAATGAAATGAAAAGAAATGTTATATCAATAGTAAATTACTTCTAACTACAAATTAATCATTGACTGTTTTCCATATCCATTGGTGGCTCAAATTTTAAAGAAATATTCTCTTTGTAATAACAATTATCATCTTAATGAACCCTGATTTAATCACCCATTTCATTTTAGCAGACTTCCTCATAAACTGACATAGTAAAAAAAATTGCTTATATTTACAAAACTTTATATTTTATTACCTTTTATCTCAGTTTATAAAAGAAGCATTAGTATAAAGTTATGTAGTGTAAATTTATTTGTTAATATTGTAAATGTATCTCAATGCTGTTGGTCCCAGTTTAATTAGCTCTCGTGAAAAATGAACGTAGAATGAAATGAACCTTGACAGTCATTTAGAATGTAATTTCGTAGCCATAGCAAATATATTTGCTGCTAATTTTAGCTATGTGTTTATTATATTGAGAATTAAGGAAACTTTATGCTTAATTTCTAGGATAACTCTATTTTATATATTTTAACTGTCTGAATATGCTGTACTATTTAATTTTGTTTAGTTCCAAGTCATAAAATCTGCGACTGTTAAATCGTAAAAACTTGAAATCCAGATTGTTCTTTGTATAATGTGAACAATTCTCATACATTTTCTCTCTTTTTCAATATTAATAAATATATGTAAATATTAATAAATCTATCTCTTATATTGATTTTATAAAATTAAAAAATAATTCTTTGATACATGTGTTGCGTGTATTAAATCCTTGCTAGGGGGCCTGCTCACAAACACTTGTTTACCCCCGGAGGATTGTTTTGCAATCCTCATTGGTTCACTGTGCGAGCCTTGCTCGCTTTGGTCGCAACAATGAAGACATTGTTTACAAAATGTGATGTTCCAAAAAATTATTTTTCAAACATAAATTTGTGCAACAAAAATTATACAGTACCTCTGGAATCAGAACTCTAACAATTTGGAATTTAAATGAAAACTTTGAGCAAATTTTGGCTCGAAATGTGAGCGTTGCTTTGGAAATCGAATACCCAGCATGTCGTTTTTTAAGCTGCAAAAGCTTGATTGATATTCATTTTTTGTCAGTAACATTTTATCCGATAACGCTATAAATTCAATAAATAAAGAATTGTACGGTTTTTCCAAAACGCGATAACAAATAACATCTTTTTTGCGTGCCATGTAAGAGTTCTGTTACTTAATGCAAAGATCTCGCAACCAACCTCTTTTAAGAATTCTTAACAAAAAAGTATTGGACTTTTGAGTAACAATTGAGATGGATTTATGAATTACCACTATATTGATAAAAACATAAGCTTCACATGATTAAGAATAAAAATGTATTTAGGAGTACATAATAAACCCAATACGAGAAAGTTCAAAACATGAATACAAAAAGCTACTGAATACTCTGGAAAAATACTAATTTTCTACTTTGAGCATCAAATAATGCTTATTTCTGTAGGTCATTATCTTAAATAAGTAAAGACAACTGTACTTTTATCAACATATTTTACTTTCATAAAATGTTTCATGTGGAAAAAATATTTCCATGGATTTATGAAATCATCTGCTGTGTGTATTGTGAGCCTCTACAGAGAAGGCAGATGACGTTGGTGAAGCCCATTTGCACACAGGTGGTTAAGTTTGCAAGGGAAATTATTTCTACTCAATACCTTGTATAAAGATCATAGGTGATCATTTGTTTCGCCAACTCGAAATCACGGATGTTGCTTATAGCATCCAATGATCAACTTGGAGCCAGAAACCATGTTATAAACATTGGTTATGAGAATTTACTTCATTTATGTTTAACTTGTCCTCTAATTTAATGTCTAGACTTGTTCAATACCATGTGACTCAAATGCCAACTTGTCAGCCATGTTATGACATTTAATTCGTGCTTTCTTATTTCAGATGTTCATTTTTAGTTTTATATTTTTCTTAAATGTTAATTTCTCTATTGCAGGTATTATGGAGAAATTTAAACTAGGGCCTTCTGAATTATGCAAAATTAATCCAAAACTTGTTTATGCTAGACTAACAGGCTTTGGGCAAACAGGCCCATTTTCTAAAATGGCTGGTCATGATATTAATTATATTGCAATATCAGGTATGTTCGATATTATGTATAATTTTTTTTTTGTTTATATTACATGGTTGGATTTAATATCATGCCATTAGAATTACCCAGTGTAGCTTGGGTTAAATTAATTATATGTAAACTGAAAAGTGATCAGACTTACTTATCCCTCTTTTCCTTAGAACAAAATAATTATCATTTAAGTGTCCAAAAAATAATTTCAATATCTATTTTCAATGTTCCACAATTTACTTAGGACTCTTGCATGCATACTATATTCATATATATAATGCATTGCATTTACAATTCTAAATTTCCTCAGCATATTCTTAAGGACTCAGTGGGTTTACCAACTGCATTTACAACCTGCAAGTTGTCAAGTTTGATTCCTCCCTGGGTGTACACCTCTCTTCTGTGTCAGTAAAAGTTTCTTTTGTGTGTAAGCATTACTTGATGTAGTGTCGTACTTGGCGCAACAGGGCCAAATATGGCCTTGCGCCATAAAACTCAACCTACCTGTACCTCGACATTGTGAAATTGTTTGATATAATATATGATGACTGAATTGTTTGATGTAATATTCATGACTTTCATGACTGGACATACAAGGACGTTTCGAAAATTAAAGATACGCCTCATACAGGAGGAAAGGTTTTGGTGAGCGTGTTGGCAACACAGGCTTTAACCTCTCGCTTTCCCCTTGCAGTCGGTCATTACTACGCTGAGTGGTTCAAGTTGCATGTGTTTAAAATGTCTGCATCGATTCAGAAACCCGACAAATGTAAAGTGCACTCCGTCATATGTTATCTTCATTCAAATGGTGAGCACCCAGCGGATATTCACAAATTATTTGTTTCCGTCTTTGGGAACATTATGAATCAACAAAATGTAACGAAATGGTGTCATGATTTCTCTGGAGATAGAACCAATGTTCATGTCAAAGACAGAACATGTAGGCCATTTGTGATTTCTGATACCCTACTTCAAAGAACGGAGGTAGTAATTCTTACAAATGGGTGTCTCACGTTTACAGAATTGCAAAAAATCATACCAGAAGTGTCTGACAACTCTTTATGAAGCTGTGACTAACTTTAGGGTACAGGATTGTGCATGCTGGCTTCCGAAAATGTTAACGGTAGTACACAAAAAGAATAGGATGGGCTTTTGCCTTGACTTTCTCGCATGCTATACGGGTCATTCTTGTGAAATAGGAAAAATTGGCTTCTTAAAATTTTTTCAATCGAAGGTTTTTAAAACTTTATTTTTTTGGCCTAATAATTTTCTACCATGTTCATTACGTAAATTAAAAATATCAGCAATCTAAATTATTAACATTTTGTTAAGGAAAAAAATATTTCAAAATATTGGAAGGCAGGACAATGACGAACCTGCCAGGACAATGATGAAAATAGAAAAATATATATAAATTTCTTGTTGAACATTTCATATGACCATGTATTTTTAATTCAGCTGATTAAGTACATAAATAAAATTACTAGGAACATGACATTTCAGGAAATTATGGATTCCCGAATGTTTAAGTATTATTAGAAAGTAGGAACATTGTGGATAGTGATTACTGCAACTTTTATGCTTTTTTAACAGATTACGTGTTTTGCTGTGTGGTGTTAAATTACTGCAATCAATTCTCAGCTATTTTTGATCTGTAGTATTTCTTTTTGTATTTTTCCATTTGCCTTGTATATTTTTTAAATTTTTCTACCAGTTTCTTTATACGAATGTAGGTCTTTGCTCTATCTCTTCTAACTTTTTTCACTAACTTTTTTTCTTAACATTATTATCTCTTGCTGTGTCTGGGTTTGAAGAACCTGAAAGTTGAATATCTATACCACTTTCACTTGGTTTGGGTAGCCAATTCTATCGGATGACAATTTCTTGTTTAAGCGATAGAGTTTTGAATTTTCTTTCCTATTTTTATAATTCCCCTTTTTTGCCTCGAACTCATTTTAGCTATAGGCTTTACCACTCCTTTTCTTCTTTTGGTTAACATATATTTCACATGCCTCTTCAATTTATCTTGTATAAAACGTTATGGAATTTTTTTTAATATGCTCCTGACGACGTTTCTGAGCTAACCTTTTCTTTAACAACCGTTCCTCATATGTTTGTTTCTTTTTACCACTCATATCTGTCCATATATTGTTTACAACTTATAAAAAAGAGCATGTGATAAAGGATATTTAGTAATATCTAAACATTTTTAGGTGCAATGACAAAAACATTATGTTTTAAATAAAAGAAACAAATAAGTTTCAAAATTTCAAGCCCATTATAAGGTATTTTACTATTAAAAAAATTACAATGGATAACAAATAATCAGAAGTTAATAATTAAAAGTAAAGAATATATTTGTCTTCAGTTAATAATTTAAATATTTATAAAATACTGAACATAAAACATAATTTTCCTGTCTTGACATCATTGACTTGGTATGTTAAAGGCAGGACAATGATGGCCAGGATAATGATGAAATAGGCTTGATCAGGGCTTAATGGATAAACCCTTAAAAATTTCAGTTTGAATTTCACACACATTTAAGAAATATCTTTTATACACTTGATAATAAAAAAAAATTAAAAATTTACTACAAACATTTAATTTTTATCAAAGCCAGGAAAATGATCTTCAATATACATAAACCTTGAACTCTGAACTTGTATGTGCTGACCAAAAAAAAAAGTTGATAACTTTTCAAAATGGCAGTTATTTATTTAAATAACCTCAACCCCAGATTACTTGAAAAGTATTCTTCTTACTCAGTGCTGTCATCTATTAATTGCCCACATAATGATATCTGAGATGCCAGGAAAATGATGATATTACTTGGGACAATAGTTATTGAAGTTACTTTTGGAAATTTTTGCAATATTATTTCCATTATTGTAACTAATAACCTTTCAAATGTATAAAGAAGCAGAATAAATTATTTACAAGAATATATAAATAAATATTAAAACCCTAATGAATGAAGAAATTGTAAAATTTCACTCAGGGACATGCCAGGACAATGATATTTGATATTTTAAAGTTTTAAAAATGTATAAAATAAAAAAATATGTCATTAATTTTCTAATTCTGTAGATTATAAAAGTGATCCTAAACTATTCTTGAAAGTTGATAAAAACTTCAGATTGATAGAATTCTATAAATTTTGAAGGGACATGAATTTTGCCTATTTTGCAAGAATGACCCATACAGAAGTAGGTGAAGAGTTTCTTAATAACTATCACCACACCTGAATGCAAACAACAGTCAATGCAATAGTGCCATAAAAATTCCCCAAAAGCCAAGAAAATCAAAACTTAAATTCCAGCCCAAAAAAATCACGGCTTTGGTTTTCTGGGACATACAAAGCATTCTTCTGATTGACTTCCACCTCCCACAGCACCACATTAATGCTGCTGCATAAACGTCTTCGTTGGGCAATTCAAAACAAATGTAGGGGAATGATCACAAGTGGAGTCTGCTTGCTTCATGACAATGCTTGGTTTCACAGCACTCTTAACCAAAGCACTACTCAAAAGTTTCAAGTGGGAAATTTTGTACCATCCGCTATACAGCCCAGACCTTGCACCCAACAACTTCCGTTTTTTACTTTACCTGAATACACATCTTGGAGGAGAAACATTCCATGATGGTTAGATCAAAGATGAGGTTAAAATGTGGTTTCGAAAACAGACGATAAACTTCTTTGACTGGGATTCAAAAATTTGTACTCAGATTTAACAAATGCTTGGACAGTGGCGGCAACTATGTCGAAAAATAAAGCATGTACCGATAAGTCATTTCCAATGGACGTTTTATCAATTACAAATGTTTTGTATAAATGCAAGGCATTTATCTTCTTTTTTTTTTTTCGAAAACGCCTCGTATATTTCTTGTACAAATTTCAAATGATGGCCCATGTAATGAAAATATCTTGGATTTAAATTAATTATCTTCAATGTAAAAAATGTACATTGGGTGTCCAAAATTAAGGTCACAAACACGTTTTTCAAAATTGCTACCAGAAAATTTAACAAAATTTGTGTTTTATATATTTTGAAGAACGGGTAGCACAATGTTAGCCTCGAGTTTGGAATAAATGGTGTTTGGTATTCGTTTTGTAGAACAACGCCAAACACAGACGGAATTTGACCGTTTAAGAATATGGGATTTTCTCTTGCAATTTTGTGAATATTGCGTTCAAACCCACAAGTTTGACTGTTTGCAATAAGAATGAGCTCTCATCATTGTTTAGATGATTTAATGAGATGGAGAGCCATTGGCAGGCTTGAAGCTGGACAGTGTCAAGCAGAGGTGGCTCGATGGTTATAAGTGGCACCAAAAGTGATATCCAGGTTGTTGAATCAATTTCAAACAAGTGGTACTATCCCCAGGAAGCCCGGCCAAGGCCACCCAAGAGCGACGACACCTGCACAGGATCCTTACTTGGCATTTAGTGCATGATGGCACAGGCAGACAATCTACAGAGCTTTCTTGTGACCATGACCGTGAATTTCCAGGCAAACAGTATACAGACGTCTAGCAGAGAGTGTCCTTTACACCCGGCATCCAGTGGTGTGTCTCTCTTTGAGCGCATTACACAGGAAAGCCTGTTTGTCATGGAGCCAAACACACCATTCTTGGATACATCAAGAATGGGGGCACGCTCTTTTCACTGATGAGTCGAGATTCAGCACACAGTGATTCTTGGCAAGTTTTCATCTGGAGAGAACGTGGAGCTCGCTATCATCCCTCCAACGTAATGGAAAACAACCAATTTCTCAGAAGAATCATTGTCTGGGGCGTCATCATGTTGGGCATTCGTACACCACTGAACGTCTTTGATAATGGTAGTGTTACCGCACAGTGCTATAGGGATGAGGTCTGGAACCGCATGTGAGGTTGTTCCAGGGAGCTGCTGGCAGGCATTTCCTTTTTATGTATGATAATGCGCGGACGCACAGAGCTCATATTATTTATGATTTTCTTGATGAAGCGGATATTTGCCGTATGAACTGGCCTACGAAGTGTCCGGATTTCAATCCTATAGAACATGTTTGGGATGGTCTAGGAAAAGCCATTGCACTACGTTACCCCGCTCCCAGACCCTCCAGGTGTTAAAAGCTACACTTTTGGAAAAATGGGATTTATTGTCTCACGCATTTCTTAATCCATCATTAACAGTTTGAGGGCTTGTTGTGAGGCTTGTATAGCAGTGCACAGTGGCCACACTCCATATTTGACGGACCTATCCTGAGATAAATGCATCGTGATTTGACCGTTTTTGATATACCTGTATCTTAACTAACAATTCAACTCTTTTTCATATTGTTGTGCTCTTATACGCTTTCACTCATAATAATATATCTCTGTGCCAAATTTCGTTGCAGTAAACTGAATATTTCTCCAGTTTTTGCAGATTTTATGTTTGTGACCTTAATTTTGGACATCAGTGTATTTCAATGATTTTGAGCAAAATACAAGTTTTTGATAAACATTTTTCATATAAGAATATTTCAAAAGAATAGTTTTGTTTGAACTCGTGAAATTAGCGACCTATTTCTATGTTAAAGATTTAAAAATTATTTGGAAAATAAAGCAGTTCAAATATTTTTGTAACACTAATATTCTTTCAAGATACTGTAGCAGTTTTCCATGCAAAAGCATGTATTAGTTATGTGAGGGTGTTCCTGTAAAGGTTAAATATAGAGGGCATCTAAAAATCATTAAACATCTAGAGGGTGCTGAACATAAGTCAATGTTATTCAAGTGCTTTTATACATGTAACTTATGAGAAGGTTTTTAGAAAGCTAAATATAAAGGGTGTACATAGTTCCTGTATTGTAACTTGACATGTTTCCCACAAATGCAATTTGACGTGTTGTTTGCTAAACAAATGAAACATTAAAAAAAAAATTAACATCTAACATAGGCAAATTGGTATGAAATCAAATTAGTTCTTAGTATATAGAAGTATTTTTTTTTTCTTCTAGTAGTGCATGCTTACTGTGAAAACTCTTACAGTGGAGTTTTCAAAAATTTATTAATTGTTTGTTCTATTATTTATAAGAGCAATTTATTTACCTTACATTGCAAAACCACATATAAAAATGGTCATTTGTAAATACAGAAGAGTCTTGCTAATCCTAGCTCTGCTTAATCCAAGGTAGCTTTTTTTTCGTTCATGCAAGTGTGCTTAAAATTTGCCACTGGCGTTTAGATTCATTTTTTTAAACATTAAATCAAGTAAGTGTGGTGTTATTTAAAATACATTTTTATAATTTACAAATCTCTGTGCTCACTACATCTCACTTTAAAATTTCTGATTTCTTCCTTTTGACTGATTATGACATTTCCCCATTCATGATTTCTTTGATGTTGTGAATAAGTGACATTTTGCTTTCCTATTTGACTGTGCCCTAGTTGTCGTTTTTTTGTTAAAATACAAATTGATTTAAATGTTTGTAACACTTCTAGTTTACCCACTGTGTTGAGAACATTATCCTACTATAGATGGTGACACTAATACTTTTCATATGTGCAAGCTTATTGTTTATATGATCTGCTTGTCACTTGAAAACACTGTTAGCGGACTTGATACGCACCCTCTGTGCCCAGTGGCAGAAACACCATAGCGCGGCGACATTGTCCCGGACAATGAAATCAGCATGCGGACAGTTTTTGTCTGCACTAATAAAACAATTTTAAAAATTGTACGCAACTTTCGGACAGTTTTTTACTGCTGCAGTACGCAGACTTCCGCGCCTCTTCACTGTCCCCACGACGTAACAGGAAAAGTTTTACTTGAAAATGCAGAGAAGCATGCATTAATTTCGTTCTCCTGCACTTTCCGAGTGAACAGAAAAGAATACGACCTCTGCATTCTGCGCCCACTAAGACAGAAAAAAAACTTGAGCATACATTTTCTAAGACGCTACCATAATCAATATATTCAATGGAACCGAATCTGGGCTACAAAAGATCTGAAAGACGCATTTAAAAAAGCGGAACATTCCAAGAAAAAACAAAACAGTTATGAAGCTGATGAGTAGCAGAACCAGAAAAATGTGTCCGTGGAAGATCAAAAGAAAAATGTTTGCTTCGGAAGTAACAAGAACAATTTTGGTAAAAATGAAAGTCAGAATATTTCTGAAAGCAACAGCCAAAGCCTAAATATATCCTCAAAAGATTATCTGAATGATCGTGCTGTAAAACTAGCAAGATATGCATATGAAAAATTGGAATGATGTTCTACAAGCAATACAAAATAAGTGTCACATAATTTTTTTTCTTCTTCTTGTTAGTATTTCTTTTTGCACTTAGGGAATTTACATATAAAATGATACTCGAATTTACATACTCGCGGTAGGAGAGACTTAGTTACACAACGTTCAGCCTTCGCATCGCCAGCCCGAGGCCCATGCCACCGCACGGGCAGAGGGCTCCAAATGTTCTGAACAGTTCCCCAGATTCTTTTACAGACACAAACTGTTCAAGACTATGAAGTTTTCAGCCCATAGCGAAACAGTTTTTCATACATTTTTAGCAGATTATCAGACATTGGTCTCTGCCTGTGGACAATAAATACCCCGATGGTTTTGTATTATGGGACACATTAATGAATAAGCTAACAATGATAAACATTCTAGCACTTTCATATATTTGTTCTGCTCTTGGAAAAAACATCCTAAAAAGTACACAAAACAGATCCTGGGAGTGCACATCTTGTATTAAAAGCCTCATTTCATCCCTCGAAATTATGAAGACATATTTTGATGAACTTTCAACAGCAGTTTCTGAAAATAAAGATCAGAAAGGGAAGAAAACCATTCATTTTGCAGCTGCATTGCCAAAACTGTCTAAAACATTGTTTTTAAATTTAAGAACATCATTGAAAATGTTTCCTCCGTCAAATAGTGGTATTTTCAGTACATACCATGATGTTCCCTTTCTTGAGAAACCAATTAGCTCCAAGAGTCTGAGATCACAACACAAAGCTAGTGAAGGTGATAAGCTAAGAAGTAATTTCTTATACCTATCAAGCTATGTGAAATCTCTAATTGTACAATTCAGTGTGTATTTCTGTACAGCTGAATCAGATGGTAAACCAACATTTTTTTCCATCATCAACAAGAGCAGTCTTTTGTTCAACTATGACTTTTTGGTTTATTCAAAAATCCATATTAGCATAGATGAAACAGAAGTGAACAGGGGACTCACTGAAGAGAGCTTCAATGACATTTTAAATGTATTTCCTTTTGTGGAGCCTTCAGTGGACTTACGAAAGACTGGTTTCAATATCAGATCTTCAGTGAATGGATGTCTGATAGAATATACAAAATTGTTACAGAGAGTGATGCGCCAGATCTGAAACATTTATTTAAAATTACATTCCATGAACTGAGAGGAAAACTTCCTACATTTCTAAAGTTTCTTGTATTTGTTATATCAATGCCAGTCTCTGAAGCTGTATGTGAAACTTGGGGGGTCTGTAATTGATGTCGTTGGGAAACATAGGCTAAGATCGAGAGATGAAGAAGTGGACACTAACGATAAGAGGGTTTTTATTCAACTGAATGGGCCCCTTTCTGGTTATAAAGGTACACAAAGGTTTTTTTTTAGCAGTTTTATTATCTCTGTATGGTTCTGCTTAACCTTTCCTACTTTAGAAATCCTACAAGTGAGCTGATGAAACGATTTGTAAGATCAAAAGTCATAAACAAAATAAATCAGAACGCATCATGTTTACCATATTTCAAATAAAATGATAAAAAAAATTTTTGGTTTGATGTATGATTTATCCAATAAAATTACACACTAATTTTGCAGACAGATTACGAAATTCAAACGCTTTTCGCAGACAGCTATAAAACTTTCTGCCACTGGGCCTCTGTGTGAGTCAGGAGATTTTCTGAGTACAATGTAAGCGATTTGTAGCATCCAGTATGTCAGATATTTTAGATGATTCTGTAAATATGTCTTGTCTATGTTATGTAAATTAGTTCAATAAAGCATTTGGGAGTGTATAGAGAGTTTGACGCTTGTTTGCCTGCTTCAAGAAGGAATTCTCTGCTCATGGTCAGGGGTTTTATTTTAAGCTGTCTATTATTCCTCCATAGAATTAGGTTAATTTACAACCTCCTGTTTTTAAAATAGTTTGAGCTGTGTCACCGATGAAAATCGAACTAATGTGAACCATTTAATAATTTTCTCTACATGTTTAATAATTTTTTTAGTCTAATTATTTATAATTTTGTACTGTATTCTAAAAAGCTTGTGTAAGCAACAAAAAGGGGAAAGTCACATTGGGATTACATATCACATGCAGCAGTTCTTGTGTACCATAACAGAACTGTTTAGTTCTCCAGTGAACAGCAACATAGTAAAAAAATCACTCATTTATTCATTAGAAATTTTTGTATAACACATGAAAAACATAATTTAATTTACTTTAAAACCTTTTATGAGAGATACGTATTTTGTTTATAAAAAAAATCGTCATGTCTTCCCTCAGATTTTTATAAAGTTATTTATTTTTGATGTTTTTATGTAATTATTCAATTGGTATCTATCAAACAGATTATGTTGTCACCTTATTTTTGGAAATGAATCACTCGAAATAACCTGTTTTTGTAAAAGTTCAATAGTGCAAATCTTTGAATTGAAAATGTCTTTTTTTCCCCCAGGAGTTTTGTCTATGCTAGGAGGGAAAAAGAAACCACAACATCCAATCAATTTGATGGCCGACTTTGCTGGTGGAGGTCTTATCTGTGCCCTAGGCATCTGCTTGGCACTTTTAGAAAGACAAACATCGGGCAAAGGACAAGTTATCGACGCTAATATGGTATTTGATATAATTAGATTTTAATCTGTTCCCTATCAATGGTTCCGAAACTGTGTCTTAGCTCCATAGAGCACCTATAAAAACCTATATGGTTTTTTAAAAAAATTTCCGAGCCCAACCACTGGCTTCCTGTCCTACAGTGGGCAAACTGACAGCTGTTGAGGAGCACCCAATCTGTGAACCACTATTTGTCCTCACCAGGACAGTCAGTAACATCTGTGCGCTTACAAACTGGGATTCAAACCCACAACATACTGGGGCTGCTGACAAACGCTTTGAAGGTTGTAATTTTTGGTCGGGTATTAAAGAGCTGCCATTTTCCCATAATATGTGGTGTTTAGTTCAGCTGAAGCAGAGTCTTAAGACCTTCCAATTGAAGTTACTGAGTCATATTTGTGTTTGGTTGCCATGCGAGTAATCCCTGGTCTTTATCTTTTTAAAAAATGTTGATGACTTCACCTCTAAAAGAAGACTGAGTTTTTTCCCCAGATTTTTTATGAATCCTTCTCACGTCGGAAGCTGGTTGAGCCTAAATTGCACATTTTCTTTACTTCCCTGATTTGAAGTTCACACTACCGGAGCAAATTGGTCCAAGTGATGGCTGTCATTAGTTTATGTATAATTGGGAAAATATGAATTTAGATTCTGTATTTTACTTATCTAATTTCAACCTCTTTTACCATTAAAGTTGTCATTTTATCACAAAAATCTTAATGCACGCTTGTATATTTGAAACAAAAAGATAGTATCGTTCAGATTAAAAATTTTATATTTAAAGTATGGCAGAAAGAAAATGGTAGTCCTGTAGGAGAAATCTATTCCATATGCCCAGTGCTGGAAGTTAATTGTAATGATTCATGAAGAATATTGCATAATTGTAAAATTTGATTTTACATTTTGTAGGTAGAAGGCTCTGCTTATGTTTCTAGTTGGCTTTGGACAACCAGGACAGACAAGTTACCTATACCACTGTGGGTGAATCCCAGGGGAAACAACATATTGGATGGTGGTGCTCCTTTTTATCAGACCTATGAGACCAAGGATGGAAAGTTTATGGCTGTTGGAGCTTTAGAACCTCAGTTTTATGCAGCCTTGCTGAGAGGTTTCAATTTTTTCTATTCAATATATTAATATAAATTTCTTTTCGTGCGGTCAGGTGTGACCACTTGCTAACCCCTGGTGTTTGCTACGAATTGGATAACAGCCATCACAGCATTGTTGAATACGGCCATATTCGAATTTCAAAAGAGAACCGATCAGCGTGACGTCACAATCTAATCTAACTGTAACGTATAAGGTAATCTATCTGGTGCAAAATTTTCCGCAGATTTAAAATCCGTTGAAATTTTAATGTTCTTTAATTATCCCAATTTGACAAAAAAAAATTAATTAAACAATGTCAGTCCAAAAATTTTTTTTATTTATTTTGCTACCTTGGCTGGAATTGTTTGAGCACAGGAAATAGAACAATTCGGGCTGGACCCATAAATCGCAAAAAAATTGGACTACCTCTGTGCCTAATCTCATTATTGTAAGTGCCATAGATTCGTCAGGAAACTGGATAGAGACACAAACATTTCCTTTTATAATAATAGAGATTTTAAATCCCTGTCTGTTTGAAGATACTAGAAAAATGTATTATTTTTCCATTAAAATTAGCAACACAGTAAACTTTGTTCTTAATCACACAGCTTTTATCTACCCGTTAGGGAGAACTTTAATTGCAACTAGTAAATTTCATAGTTTTTTCATTTAAAATGCATAGTAGTAATCTGGGTCATTCCATGTCCATAAACATAGAGAGGTATTTTCAACCCAACTCCCTACAATTCTTTTTAACTGATTTTGTCGCCAAGCTAGATATAAGAAACTGGAAATTTTTTATTCATATTTCTTTTGAATTTTAAAAATTTGGCAAATTTTCATTGTTTTAGAATTTCTTTTAACTTGCCTGGATCGAATAGTTCCATTTTACTAAATTAAGACTTTCTTTTGTAGATACGAGTGAAATCTTTCTAGTTATACAAAGTATAACTTATATGACCTTTCATTTCAAGGTCATTGAATTTCACTTTTGGCACTGCAACTAGTTAATTAAAATAACAACTGAATTAAAATAAAAATACCTTTTTAATCTTTTTCGAATCTGCTGGTAGTAATTGCTTGTCTGTATAAGTTTGTTTTTATGCCAATACACTGTTGTTATCGACTAAAATTTATATAATTGTTTTTGTGTCCTTTACCAATTTTTGGCAATATGACTGACACAAAAGGTGTTCTTAGGCAGTCAATATTGTCAATGATGCTCATTAAAGCAACCGATTGTTCGTATAGGAAGCGATTGTCCATTGATGGATCGATATCGATAGAAATTTTGATTGAAGGACATTGACAGAGCCAATTGATCGTGTAAAATACGCAGTTGTCAATCGTTCAGGCAGTTTCACTCAAGACAGCAAACATGACAGATGCATCGAGCCCCAAGAAAAGCTATTCTGTCGGGGAACAGGAGTTTGTAATGCTTTGAATTATTTTGTGTATCCTGAGTTGTGGAAACTTAAGTCTAATGAATATTTAAATATGAAAATATGGCCGAATTAGTAAAGTATCAAAACCTTCTTAGTCCATTAGAAAATGTTTGTAGTCCTCTGGTTCAGTATCTCGCAAAAAGTAGTAAATGTTTGTGAGTGAAGCGGCTTCTCAGTTTCTACCGTTTTTAACGTCTTTTCTTCCTTCTCCCGATATCAAACAGTCCAAGGCAAGAATGCCCAAATCTGAATTTGAAACTAAAAATGAAACACATCACACACCCTCGAAAAACACTGACCGAATGAGTTTGATGGGGTTGATTGAAGCTATATTGAAACACCTATCAATCGAAACCGTCAATCATATTAACCATCTAGGGACCATTTTAAGCATGACATCATTTTGCATGTTTTGTATTTAATATCATGATACATCAAAACAGTGACCTAGCTAGCCCTTCCGGTGTCCTGTGTAAGAATTTGCAACATTTGCGCTTAATTAATTAAGTTTGGGAAAATAATATAAAACAGTTACGTTACAATAGATTTATTTTAATTACACTTTTCTGGCTTTCATTTCAGCAAATTCATTAATTACATCATCATAATTAATATTTTTAACGATATTGTATTCTATTAAAATAATAGACAGATTGGATATTCGTCTTGTCCGATAGTTGATCTTAAATAATTTTTTATTCATTTCAACTTGTTAAATTTTGTATAAGAGTCATTACTTTAAACTTTCAGTTTCACATGTGAATTCATACTTTTTAAAATCTTTGCTATATTTAATAGCGAGACTATGGTTTTCGCTGCCGGAGCGTCTCTTTGCCATGAGGCCAGCATTACAACTTGTGGTATACAATTTTAAATTTGTGTAACTAATGATGTTTTTTTTGTGCATTAAATTAATATTATTTGCTTGCAATTACATTTCTAGAATATTTTGGTAAAACTTCAGTCTACGTTAATAGTGGTGTAACGGCCTTGGCACTTTTTTGGCGTACTTCTAAATTCGACAAGGAAGGAATTATTTCAAATGAACCAATGAAATCAACCGACAGTTCAACAAATTTTGAAAGAACTTTAAAGAATACTAGCCACTGCGTGGCCAGCACGGCGTTGCCCGTGACAGTTCTTTTCGTGAGGTCTGGTGCTAACTAATTAGGTGCTGCTTGCTAATCCCCTGTGATTGCTACGAATACAGTTTGAGAAACAAACGAAATGAGAATTTGTAGCCTATTGGATAACAGCCATCATGGCGTTGGTTTGTATCGCAAACCAAATGGAAATTCGTAGCGTATTGGAATGAATCCCCTGTGGATTTCCATTTGGTTTGTGAAGCAAACCAAATTATGAACATTGTGAACTATGATTTGCTTCACAAATTGGATAACAGCCATAACAGCAAAATGATAACGGAAAAGAAAAACATAAATTTGGAACCTGTGATATTTTATGCTGTTGCATTCAATAATAATTACATTTCATCAAATTCATTTTTAAATGTTCTAGATTGCCGTGACACAAAAATTGAAATGTTAACCAATTAAGTTCACAATTTTGCGAAAGTCTAGAATATACAAAAATAAATTTTAAAGCTAATGCGATAAGCAAATTACATTATAGATTTGAGGAGTATAGTTTTTTACTTTTAAGCAGTTCTTATGTGTCACCTGTTGATATAATAATTATAATTTTCTGTGAATTAGTTCCATCATGATTACTTAAAAAATATCATCTCAATTAAAAACAGGTCTCGGGCTGGACGCAGAAAACAACTCGCAGTTCTATGACTGGGCTGATCTTAAACAGAAATTTACTGAAACATTCCTCTCTAAAACCCAGGACGAGTGGTGCAGTGTCTTTGATTTCACAGACGCCTGCGTGACGCCCGTCATTCCTCTCGAAAAGGCCCACGAGCACCCACACAATGCCTCCAACAACTCCTTCGTCTGCAAGAGCAAGCAAGTGTTTCCATCTCCTGCCCCAAGGTTGTCCAGGTCCCCGGGAGAGGCCCACCCAACAAATCCTACTCCTGGCCAACACACGTACGAAATCTTGTTAGAGGAAGGTTACAACAAGAGCGAGATAGACAGCTTCATTGAGCAAGAACTGGTTTATGCTGCACGTGTTAAATCGTTGCTGTAAAGTGAGGTGACCGGACATCACTGCTTCAAAGATGCTCTCCTGGTGTCTGGACAATTTTCTCAATTTCATATACGTGTCCCCGAGTTAAGAAATAATCCCATTCCTCTGATAATTGAAAAAGTTCTACTCTACAAGAATTAAAATCTAGGTTGCTATGGAACCAAACAAAAAATATTTAGCTGGTTAATGCTTTTGGACTTTTCGATCAAAACATGTGCATCTTAACCCTGGGAAGTCAGTTATGTTTTTTGACATGCTGTTTTTGTATTCCATGCTTATATTGATGCTATGAATGTAGAAGTAATTTTTAGTTGTGCATTAGTATCTTTATCATGCAATATTTCTAGCTTATAGTTTAAGCTAGAAAACACTTGGGTACAGTCCGACTCTTACGAGAAGGGTGATAGGTTAAAACAAAGCACTTCTGTAACTCTTATCTTTGGCACAGATTCTGGTTCCAAGTTTGGTGTCATAAGCACATAGCAGTGATAGTGCGTTGTTGAGGGTAGCTACTTGTGTTGATTACAATTCATGCTTTTTGCATAGGCATCCTGAGAATCTTTCTAGCTGATTCAAAAATCAACTGATCCAAGGTCAACTGCCTTTTTGTTGGAGCAGCACTATACCATGCTATTCCATATATAATTAGTTTAACTATATACCCTGATTCCAAAGGGTGTCACTAGGCTTTCCCATGTTAAGCTAGTGGCATCTGAATGCAGTATGTAATGTAAAATGGGAATTTTAGTTCGAATTTCATTACTGAAATAAATCAGCTTCCCAGATCTGGCTTTAAAATTTTCCCATTGTTCATTTGACTATTGTCGTGCTAACTCATTTTCCAAGCCATGAGACAGCTCTGTTTGCAGTTTTGGGGCCAAGGGTTAAATCTGGTCACATTATTTTCAACTGACAGACTTTGTGCCAATTGTTCTTATCTGTGATGCAAAATCCTAGTGCAGTGTTTCTGAAACTTGTTAATGTATACATTTAATCGTTACCAGAAAACTAATTTTTACTTGCCTCTGAGCATTCCAGGATTGAGTATTGTAGTATTGCATTGTCCCCATAACTCGCATGAGTGTGTAACCCCATCTGTTAATTGAAAGAATTATAAGAAATATTCTATTGGTCAAGAAGGTCGATACTGGTTAGAAATCATGCAGGAAAAACTGCAGGGTACATAACAAAAGATACAGTACAAAATCCGGAATCCTCTGAACCTCAGCCATTCCGCATTTCAGATCATTTGCAGTTTTTTTTGTTAAACCCTATCTAACTGCCTCGCGAAAATTTGGCCACGCAATATTTACGTCCGGAACGCGTTTACAATACTAAAATAGCAGAAATATGAATAGAAATAATTTTAAAAAAAACTAATACAGTGCTAGAAATTTTATTTACGAATCTTCTAACTTTTCTGTGTGGTATATACTCTGAACTTGTCCATTATTTTGCGTTTTTTCATACACTTGGTCCAGGTTGAACGCTTTGTTCCTTAAAAATTGTAGATAGAAAAAAGTGAGAGAAGAAAAACTCTGGTTATAGCAAAACGTCTGAATTTGGGACTTCGTACTGTGTATATTTTGTAATCCTACTCTGGTCTGTCTGCCATTGGTCGATGATCAACCCTACAAAGTTATGATGTGAAATAATATGGCTTAAAAACACTATCAACAGTTTGTTGTCAGGTGTTTTAGGGCAGTCATTACATCCAGTTTGCAAAGGAGACAGCTGATCTAACGACTCCACTACGATGTGCCTTAACTTTGTAAGAAAGGAAATAGGCTTGCCTCTCCAAGGATCAATGCCTAAACAACATACTAGACTCATGAAACTTAATTTTTCACACATCTTCCTGTATGGAATACGCCATTAACTATAATTTTGGAATTTTAATTTTTATAATATAAATATTAAGTATTTGAGGGAAAACATTTAATCTATTCCAATAGTCTTGTAGCAGCTGTAATAGAAATCATGTACTTGGTTTCAAATGCTTCCAAAACAACATGTTTACTCTGGTTTCAGAAACACTACCTTCATGTGTCACAAAAGTTAAAAAGGTGCTATGTGTTAACTAAAATATGGATGTTTGGAAAACTTTCCATTTACAACTTTGCTTGTACTACTGTTATTTATCGAGATGATTCTTATACTTAGCAAGGTGAGTTAAATTAACATAAAAATACCTCATTAACCAGTAGATTACGAAACATTCTATAACCTCTACATTATTATATTATATGTAGTATACCATACTACATTGCTATAACCTCAAAAACAAGTGCCATATTTTAAAAGATGTATAAGTGCTGCTTATATATAAACATGTGTTTATTTTGGTTTGTACTTGTTTCTAAAGCAATTGAAAAAATAAGGTTATAAACAAAGCTACTATAATCAATTGTCAATGGTTTTTATAAACATTTTTATCTTCTGAATTGTTTTTAAAACCTTTGATGGTGTATATATTATAAACTTAACCTGCAGCTTCCACTAGCAACTTATAAATAACACAATTTCGCAAACAATGATTTCATTTTATGTTTATTTATTTTTTCAAGCCTTACTGGCAATGTGAATACATCTTATTTTGGTCATTGAGTGACCATAATTGTCCTCTACTTTTACTAAGAACTAGTGAAATATTTGTAGATTATGTTTGTTTTGATTTAATGATATACTATCACAGATAAAATACTTAGAAGTGAATGAGTGAATACATTTGAGCTCCATTGCATGGAAATTCAATATGATTTTGAAAAATACATTTTTTGAGGTACGTTATGATTCTTAAAGAAGTATTGACATAAACTATGTAATAAAATTGTTTTTTTGCGAAAGGACACAGTTTTCTTGCCCTCTGTCAAAATTGGGTTTATGATGACAGTACCCAATTGCAAAAGTTCTTCAGGTTGTGAGACATCAATGATTCATTATTTTTATGCTAGAATTTTCGTATTTTGTGAAAGTCTGAACGCTAATTTTCAGTGTCTGCTGCAAGCAGAAACACATTAGCAGACAATTTTTCAGACTCAAAGGCTGATTTTCTTGATGAGACATGCATTGTGATTTAATCTTTGAAAAAAAAAAATCTAATCAAAATGTGTATTTTTAACCAAAGTCTTTTAAACCTTGTTATCTTTAAACAACTGCTGTAAAACTTGTTGTTAAGAGTTAATAAGTTTTTGCTCTTAGCTAACATGTTACGTAGAAATGTTGAAAGAAATTTGTTACATTTATTAAGTATATGAGACTTACGTTGACATTATTCTTCCTCTTTTATTTAAATTAGTTTCGATTTTTGCATTATGGCTACATGAGGTTGGTCCTTAATTGATCTAAAATTAATTTTGACTCCTTTAATTTCTGAATTGATCAAGCTCTCTTTTTTTCAATCCTTATGATTAGATTTTATACTTGGAATACTTTCAATAAATATTCTAATGATATAAAACTGTGATTCTAGAAAATTGATCTCCTTAACGTAAGTAGTTGTATATTTCTTTAAAAAGAATGGTAATTAGATTATTTAATGAATGAAGTGGCAGTTCTCTTCAAAATGTGATTGGCTACGTGTTGCATTTTTCATTGCTCCTCTAAGTGTCCATTGAATTCCGATTGTATTTTTGAAAGATATTATTAAGGGTTTTTAGGTGTTAAGATACAATTTTTGTAAAAGTTTACGAAACTTTATCTGCAAATTTTCTATGTTGTTGACTTAAGCTCTGCAGGTAATAGTTTATTAATATTATCTTTATTCAAAATATTCTTATAACTATGTGAAAGTAGCTTAACCAGATTAACTTAGATCTATCTTGAGGACCAATACTATGCAATTTAATTTGCAAATTGTTATCTTTGAGTCTTCTATCTCAGTTGCCAAGTGCTCCTAAACCTCCGGAGTTTCTCCGCTAAAGCATCGAAAATCCGCAACTCCGCGTAATCTATGGTTCACGCCGGAAATCGCGTCGATGAAGGGAAAAATTATATTTCCCCTATGAGAAAGGAAAATTTGTTTCACTTTCAGTGAAATTGTGTGTTAGCATTTTGTTTCTATAATTTAAGGATAAAACCTTTTGTGTATACATGTAATTTGTTATCCTTTATACAGTATGTCCTTTATACAGCAGTCCAAAATCCGTATTCGGACCTCGGCCATTTCGGATTGTTTGCATTTTTTGTCAAAAAAATACCCTTAATCTAACCTCTCCCTGCGCGAATTTTGCGTTTTCAATAATAAAATAACAGATATATAAATAAAGATAATTTTTCAAAAGGAAAAAACCTTTCTAATACAATGCAAGAAATTTTACTTGCAAATCTTCTCATTTTTCTGTGGGGTATTTACTCTGAATAAGTCCGTTATTTTGTGTTGTTTCATACATTAGGTCCAGGTTTAACTCCTTGTTCATTAAAAATTGTCAGAAAGATGGAAAAAAGTGAGAAAAACAAAAACAGAAAAACTCCGGTTAGCAAAACGTCTGGATTTTGGACATCCGCATTTGGAACGTAAGAGAAATTATTTGTACTTATAGGGAATTTTTATGACTGGTTTTAAACAAAAATATGCTGATCTTTTATTTTTGTCCTTATTTTCGCATTGCTCCTGAAGCAGCCTCAAAACTCCTGAAATTTTATGAGAATGCTCCTGAAACTGCTCAGAAAAGGTTGACAACCCTGCTATCTAACTGGCATCTTCATTGAAATTGTACAATCCTAATTCTTTAAGGCACCTTAATCTTCGGGTGGTGAATCTCTTGCTCTTTTGGTTCTATATTATTTGTATCAAAAATTCTTTTCAGCATATATGCCTACAGTGTTATATACTGCTATGCTACTGTGTTAGATACTTTAAAATAAACATCATTAAAAGTAGACATCACAAGTACGTAAAGCAAATAATGTACATTACTAATGATTTATTTCCATTTATCTTTTGCATGTAACTACTCTGTAGAAAAGGGTAACGTGTGAGTTATATTATTTAGCTATTTAAAGTAGGGTAACTTCCTGATTTACTGTTAGGGATAAGGTATTGCAGCTCTGCAAGAATAACATTTACAGTACTGCATGTTTTTAAAGAATATCTTGGTTGCAGTATACTTATTCAACGGTGCTTAAAAAGCAGTTGTGCATGGAATTACTTTCTAAAAATTTATGTACAAGACACTATTAGGGCACTTTTCTCATCCAAAGCAATGGGATGACTTTCACCGTGAAAAATAAGTAGCTTTTGCATCATTTATATTAACTACAAAGAAAACTTTAAAAGTGCTGATCGTTATTTTTAACACAGTTATTTTTATATACCTAAGAGAATATTCACATACTTGTTCAATAAAATAATTCAGACTAATATTTTTAGACAAAAGTTATGAATGCACTGAAAGAAAAATTAGCTTTTGCAATAGAAAAATAAATTTATACTGTCTTTGTAAAGGTTCATGCTATGTGGTTTCCCATTCAGTGCTCTAGTTGACTTTAGCTTTATTTTATAAAGCTTTATATAACTGAATGCGACTGCTATTTTCAATACAATTAATTTAGTTCAAACTTAGCTTTACTACTGTGGTGGTTGTTTGAATTTAGTGGCAATATGGACAAACTGTCGGCTTATCTATAGTAATTACTGTAGCAAATATTAAGAGTGATATTATATTTAACTAAATGTTAAATAAAAGCATACTATAAAAACAATTATTTAGAGTTTTTACATCAAATGTTTATGAAAGGCAGGATGTGAGTTATTTAACTCGATATTCCTGTGTGATGAATTTTAAAATATTGAGAATGTAGTAATTATAAGCAGTTTAAAAATGATTTATGATGTATTAAATATTTTAATGTTTGTGTAATGTAGTTGGTTATTTTGTTGAAGTTTTAATGAGAATTTTTGTTGTTTAATTGGGTGAAAAATTGCTTTAAGAATAAGCAATGGTTGTTGATTGTGAATTGAGTTTGATTGCACATTCAAAAATGTGACTAGCTATTGTGTTAAATTAATTTTCATTAGTTTGTAGATTTTAGAAAGAAATTTTAAATTATTCCATCTTTTTTATTTGTAAATTTAAAGAAAGGCATAAAAACTTAATTTTTCATAATTTTGTATATTTTGCCTTGTGTTTGGTTTTTACATATATTCATCATTGTATAAGTATATTTGTATTTTATGTAATAAATCTATTTTTCCTACTAAATGTTGTTTTATTTTATAACTGAACCAGAGCAGACGTTTTACATGAAAAAAAGGTTTTCGAGCACTTTATTTCACTAAATCTTAACGAAAGGGTCATATGTTCTGCTTGGTAGTATAAAATAATTACTAAGTTAATGTCTATTGTATTTTATACCTATTAGGTTCCCAGACAGAAAAAAAAACACTGAAAATATAGCCTGACAATAGAAACTAGTAACCCTACAGACTACCGCCCGAGCAAGTAGGGAGTCGATGATTCGATTCATTTTGAATGGAGTCGTTGGACCGATTCGTTCACTTTGAGATTTGATTCAATTGAATTAATATCACTCATTTTAGTACCTTCCCTAGATCCAATGGAAGGAATGCTGAACAGCGGCAACGGTCTTTTGTGTGCAAAGCCGACCTAATGTTCTTGGAGAGTGGGGTGCCAGCTCAGGTGTTACTTCGTCATCTGACCGTGGTTCCAAATTACGAGGTGTCCTCGGATCTTTCCCTTAAGGGACTGATCCCGGACCGTCGTCAATAGTCCATTGTGTTGCTCTAGTACGACGTTAACTAAAAAAAAAATACCGACCTAATGTTCTTCCATTTAGGAACTAAATTTATCTAACCAATAATATTTTATTTCCCATTTTGCTTCGCAAATTGTTTAGTTCTGTTAAGTTAGCTTGTATGTAAATGCTATCCAACGGAATATACTTTTTGACAGTCATGAAGGCTGTTCATTTGCTTATTTTACCTTCATTTTTATATCTCGTTTTGAAATGTACTTTTCACTTGCTGTGCTGAATGGTAAATAACGTTGAGTTAGCTAGCTTGTTTTTAAGTGCTACCCAACCGAATCGACTCTGACGGGCAGATGAAAATTATCGTTCGGTTGCTAATTTTAACTAATTACATTTTTTATATCCCTTTGTGTGTTGTATTGTTCAATTGCTACGCTAAATAGTGAATCGCGTTGAGTTTGCTTGTTTTTAAATGCTATTCAATGGAATTTACTTTTTAGCGGGCAGATGGAAGATTCTCGTTCAGTTGCTTATTTTACCTATTTCATACTTTATATCCTGTTGTGATAAGTGTTGTTCATTTGCTATTCTTAATAGTGAATTACGTTGAGTTAGCTTGTTTTTAAATACCACAAAATGGAATTTTCTTTGTGGTGGGCAGATGAAGATTATTGTACAGTTGCTTATTTGATGTTATGAAATGGTTCACCTGCTATGCGAAATGTTGAATTATGTTGAGTTAGCTTGTTTAAATGGCACCCAGTGATATTTACTTTTTGGTAGGCAGAAGAAAATTGTTGAATTGCTTTTTTTTTCCTGCATATTTAATTGTTTGTTGGAAGGAGGCTAGGTGAGAGCTTGTAACCAAGCTGTCTGCGGCGTAGACACATTGAACCTACACCAGGAGTTATGGTCTAGGGAGCAATTTCGTACGATAGCAGGAGCACTCTTGTTGTTATCCCAAGCACCTTGACAGCAGATTTGTACATCAGACTGGTGATTGAATTGGTTGTGCTGCCTTTCATGTGCAGTATTCAAGGAGGTGTTTTTCAACAGGATAACGCTCGTCCTCGTACCGCTGCTGTCACCCAACGTGCTCTACAGAGTGTCGACGTGTTGCTTTGGCCTGAGAGATCACCAGATCTTTCTGCCATCGAGCACGTATGGGACATTATTGGACGACAAATCCAGCGTCATCCACAACCAGCAAGGAACGTTGCTGATTTGACTGACCAAGTGCAACAGGCACCCTAACTACAGGGCTAAATGGGCTGTATCCCCGGGGCGCCAGTCTTTTGGGACGGAAATTTTGCTAGCCCTCAAATCAGTTTGACGACTGGATACCATGGCGTGACTGATTATATAGACATTTTCTCTCTATATATAGAGTTCTGAAACTTTTAATACTTCACCCCTCTCCCGCTTTCCCTCCAGTGTATTTTCTTATGGAGAGGGGCTCGTTATTATTACTTGGCCATGGATGCCAAATATCTTAAAACGGCCCTGGGAGAACGTCCTTATAACATGGGAAAGAAATAGAAATAACATTGACTCTTTACAAACTGAAGATCGATCTCTTGCGAAGTTAATGTGTTTTCTAAAACAAGAAGTGAAGAGCAAGGAAATAGTTGTGCTCGCCCGTACCGGGTTTAAAGCTAGTCATAACATTAAGAAAGAGTCTTTTACGGATAGGGCTACAGATATATCTTCAGCTGCTGTACTGGTAAGCGTGACTAGTCCAAGAAACACAGATAGAAAATTTAACTATATTTTGTGATAAAAGACATTCCAGTAGTAAAGACTGTTTTATTGCTTAAAAATTAACTTTTGATGAAAAAACTTTTTATTAGAAAAAAATGCTTGTTTTACTTGTTTACGATTGGGTCACACTTCTAGAACTTGCAAATTTGAGACTCAGTGTCTTCACTGTAATAGAAACCATTGCATGTTGATGTGTCCTAATCGTGAGATAAGCACAAATGAAACCAAAACAGAAATTGTGCCGACTAATTCTTTAGCAAATAGTTACAACGTTGCCAATGTTCTACTAATGACTTTAGTTGTCAAAGTACAAGTTCGGAATTATGAAAGAAACCTCAGAACTATTTTGGACACGGGATCCCAGCGTTTATATTTCTCTCTATATTAAAAAAAAGTTACCGCCGCCGCCGCCGCCGCAGAATTGAAATTTTTGTTGTTTAGCTCCATTCTTAGACGGTTTCCCGAGAAAGTACTGATCGGAAAAATATGAAATTAACATGCTTTGTTCTTCATCGTATTCCCTGGATAATTATTAAGATTTTTTTCCGATGCGGCTATTAGTTTAGGTTTTATTAAGTGTTAAAGTTGAAGAAGTGAAATTTCTTCCGCGAGTGAGCAAAACACATTCAAAATTTCAGTCTTTAGTCGTGAGTTTTTTTTTAAGAGTACCTCTCAACGTAAATTTTTGTAGCTCGTCGAGTTTTTTTTGAAATTTAAATGTGGTTCTTGATAATATTTTTTTGAAATTCGGGAAAAATCGGGACATTTTTGTTACTTTTTTTTAAAACTGCCGTATCTATATCTAATTACTATTAGTTTTTAATTTTTAAAATATCGCAGTATACCTCAGAATATACTCTTTCTTACGGTACTATTATTTTTGAAATCGGTTAATAATTAAATTGGATGCGATCAAAAGTTCGTGATACAAAATTCGGAATCTTCGGATATTTTCGCTACGTTTTGTTAAAACCGTTATGTCTACGGCAAAAACCATTATTTTTTAAATTTGAGAACATCACTGAATACACTACATTACACTCTTTCTTATGGTATAATTATTTTTCAAATTGGTTAATAAACAAAATCGATGCAATTAAAAGTAAGTCATACAATTTTCGGAACTTTCAGATCGTAACTTCCGATACAAAACTAAAATGGTCATATCTATATAGTATTACTGTTAGTTTTTAATTTTAAAAATATTGCAGTATACCTCACAATGTACTCTTTCTTACGGTACAATTATTTTTAAAATTGGTTCATAAATAAATTCGATGCAATCAAAAGTTGGTGACACAAATTTCGTATTTTTCAGTTCGCATAGCTGGTTCCGCAAACAGCAGTGGGTTGCATTTCCTACTATCGGGTTTGCCAGATATCAAATTTATCGTAGCAACAATTGCCATAAAAACGATTTCTTTTTATTTGGCGAGGAAAAGGGCTCGCTTTTTTCCCTCTGTTCTCAAGACAGTTTACCGACAAAGTACAATCGTAAAGTTTTGATATTAACACTGTTTACTTAAAATTGTACAGGGAACAAGATACAGAAGATTTTTTACTGATGCGGCTATTAGTTTAGGGTGCATTAAGTGTTAAAGCAAAAAAAAGTGAAATCAATTGCGAAAGAAGTATTGGTTTGAGAAAGCAAACCAAACGGGATTGCGTAGCAATCCCCGGGGTCGGCGAGCGTAAGCGAGCAGGGCGCGAAGCCCTCGCTGTGACGTCATGTACCGGAAAGTGAAATCAGCATAATACGAATTATTCAGATAGTTTCACTCTGTGAAAGGAATGTTGGTTTGCGAAGCAAACCAAATGACATCTGTGAAAGGAGTGTTGGTTTGCGAAGCAAACCAAATGGGATTGTGCAGCAATCCCCGGGGGTTGGCGAGCGTAAGCGAGCAGGGGGCGGAGCCCCTTAGTAAGTAAAAAAGTTATTAAGGATATTAAATTAAACCATAAGAAGGGAAACCGAAACTAATTCATGGCCTATTTGGGGAAAGAGAGACTAAACCCCGTTAACATCCAGTGAGTAATAATTTACTATCTCTCCTTAATCGTGAGAACTAAAAAAAATTAACTCTACTACTATAAATGTTCAAGGAGCAGATCTATGGTGGTTCGAAACAAATATGTTTATTTGTTATTCTGGATTATAATTACAATGATAAGGATATATACAGATGGAGGACAAAATAATACGAACACCTGTGAAAAAGTATGACTTATTTCACACCTGCAGTACAACCGCTCTACCTGGAACAGAAGTCTGCCACCTAGTGGGCGTGAAGAAGAAGGTATCAGTCTCTCAACAGCAGTCACCTGCGTTGCATGCGTCTATCGAACTGTCTGTGATAAGTTGAAATGTCAGACCTGTCAGAGTTCCAAAGAGGAATGATTGTTGGAGCGCGTTTAGGTGGAGCATCAGTTTTGGAAACAGCAAACATTTTGGGGTTTGCAAGGAGTACGGTATCAGCCGTTATGACAGCGTACACGAAAGAGGGTAAGACGACGTCTTCAAAGCACAACAGTGGCCGAAAGTCAAAGCTTGCTGATAGGGATCGACGGGTCTTGAAGCGCATAGTAGCCAGAAAGCACAAACAATCTTTATCCGAGATAACAACCGAAATGAACAGTCATCTCGAGGACCCCGTTTCAACAAAAACTGTCAAAAGAGAACTTAATGCTGCGAACATTTATGACAGAGTGGCAATTCGTAAACCCTTGGTGACAGCAACTAATGCTTTCAAGCGACGCCAATGGTGCAGAGATCCCAAAAACTGGTCCCCACAGCAGTGGCAACAGGTAATATGGTTAGATGAATCGTCATTCACCGTATTTCAGAGTACCGGACGCGTTTATGTCTGGAGAACGCCCAGAGAAGCGTTTAATCCTGAATGCCTCTTGCCGACTGTGAAGCATGGGGATGGTTCCATTATGGTATGGGGTGCGATATCTTGGCTCGGCCTTGGGCTACTTGTTATTCTGTATGGGATTATCACATCCAATCACTATCTAAGCATTCTAGGGGATCATGTCCATCCTTTTGTCCAGACTGTATTCCCTGGAGAGCGACCACTTTTTCAAGACGACAACGCCCCTATACACACTGCTAGGTGTGTTCAAGAATGGTTCGAAGAGTATGACGATGAAGTTGAACATCTCGCCTGGACCCCTCAGTCTCCGGACTTGAATATTATTGAACATTTATGGGAATATTTGGAGTCCAAATTTCGTTCCCGATTTCCACCTCCATCCAGACTTTCGGAATTAGAGACCGTTCTGGAGGAGGAATGGCTTAATATTCTTTTAAATGTTGTCCATGACCTTTATGCATCTATCCCACGTCGCATTAAATCTGTACTTCAGATAAAGGGTGGTCCAACCCACTATTAATAAAGATTTTCCATTATTTCACAGGTGTTCGTATTATTTCGTCCTCCACCTGTACATTTTAATAACAATGAAGATAAAAAGTAATAATCCGCTGAAACTATAAGATTAAATAGGAAAGAAAACGTTAGTAACAAGAGTTTAAATGGTTAGTGAAATCCGAGCTCGGTGCCATGGCGGCAAAATCGGGGCCCTGGAGAAACGCATGCTTTGTCGAGAGAGAGTGAAAGACTAGCAAGGTCGTTCTTAAGAAACTAGAATCCAAAGAATGCCCTCTTTCGGGCTGGGGGTTATCACTAGCGCGTCTTTTTAGTAATGGCTCTTCGTTACGTGGACGATTCTATTTAGGACCGTAGGGAGGTCGGTAGATATTAAATTCGTGATAAGTGAATCGATTCTTCAGTTTGATTCTTTCGTAACTTGCTTTGATCATTTGATCTACAGTGAGCTATGATTATTTATTTACTTGTCTGGTAGTCTTTTTTTGTGTGTCTTCTATGATTTTGAAGCAGATTGATGGAATGAATTCGAAATGCAATTCGATTTCGACACAATTTAAGTGTTGCGTTATGACAGCAGCACAAGAATAACTAGCGCGTCTTTTTAGTAATGGCTCTTCGTTACGTGGACGATTCTATTTAGGACCGTAGGGAGGTCGGTAGATATTAAACTCGTGATAAGTGAATCGATTCTTCAGTTTGATTCTTTCGTAACTTGTTTTGATCATTTGATCTACAGTGAGCTATGATTATTTATTTACTTGTCTGGTAGTCTTTTTTTGTGTGTCTTCTATGATTTTGAAGCAGATTGATGGAATGAATTCGAAATGCAATTCGATTTCGACACAATTTAAGTGTTGCGTTATGACAGCAGCACAAGAATAACCAACAGAGCTAAGACGGGAGTTGAACAAAACACAAGCGGTTCAATTCAGATTGTCTCAGTTACCTGTCTTTGATCTGATTCGTCGAAAAGAATGACGTAGTAATTCAGTGAAGAGGTTGCTAGGGTTACTATTTCGCCAAAATCTAGGCAACACTCTAGCTGATATTTTTCCGACCCCTTTGCTTTAGGATGATTGTGTCGTATCCACCCCTGGTTTAGGACCATTCTGATGTAACAAAAAGCATACATAAAACACTAACTTATATAATTATTAACTTATATAATAAAAGGATTCAATTTTCGGCTCCCACCTTTACCCACCCATAAACACTATATGTGTGTAAACCACGTGCACAATAGATCTCATTAAGTATGGAATTTAATTGCGAAATTTGTGGTACGGGATTTTATGTCAAGCGATATTTGAAGGCTCATGAAGCAAGAGTTCATGGGGTGTCTTTGCAAAAAAGCAGCAACAAAAGTTTCCCCTGCAAGTCTTGTGAAAAAGTCTGCGGATCTATTATGGATGCCAAAGCAAAGAGCAATTGCCAAATCTGTGTAGATAGGCTTTCAAGACGCCAAACACCACGTGATTTAATCAGCCTATGAAACAACTTATGAGTTCTTGAAACGATCTCCTTTGAATCGCTTGTAACAAAACAAAAACTATTGACGTTTTCTTGTGGATCAAAACAAGTTACGAAAGAATCGAACTGAAGAATCGATTCAATTATCACGAGTTTAGTAACTACCGACCTCCCCACGGTCCCAAATAGAATCGTCCACGTAACGAAGAGCCATTACTAGAAAGACGCGCTAGTGGGGGTTATACCCTCCCAAACAGGTTGCTATTACGCGCACTCAACGCCAAGCGCATTACAAGGGCAAGTATTTATCGCCCTCTTTGGGATTGAGCCTTACAAAGTGTATGAAATTGAAATCAGTAATATACAGAACACTTTTTCTTTTTTTCTTAGAAGTTTCGTCTGAAGATAAAATATGTGGTTTTGTGCCTATAGCTAACGATACTTTAACCTTATAAGAGTTAAAAGAACGAAACTTAGTAATAGCTTATTTAAATATTAAAGATTATTGAATTGGATGCGCTCTGGGGTGCCAATGTTGCTGGTATTATAATGACTGGTAATTCACTGAATTTAAAAACTGGATTAATTGTTATGAAAACGTATGCATAAATAGTGTATCTAATGTTGTAACATTACATTCTATGAATTCTAATGTACAAATTATGTGATCTTGAGGCTATCGGCATAACGGATCTTTACGAGAGAATTAAAAATAAATAAAAATTTTCTGATACTGTTGAGCAATTTAGAAACAATTTAACAATTCTAATGGAAGATATGAGCTATTGCTGTATTTAAGTGTGGAACTCAGCTACCGAATAACAGATACTTAACCTTGAAAATGCATAGTAGAACGCAAACGCGCAGCTAATGAAGGATATTTAATAGATTAAATTGCTGTATTTAGTGAGTTAGAAAAACTTGAAATTATTGAAAAGGTTCCAGATGGAGACATGAGGTTGAGTATTATTTACCCCATCAAAAAGTGATGTTGTGACCTTTTATTATTTTTACGTTTATATTTAAGATTACATAAAAAAAAACAGATTTGGACCATTGTAAAAACCTCCCACTGAACCCTGATCATGACAGGCGCCTCAGCGTACAGCGTAAGTGTCCGACAAGTTGACTCTGATTGACTGGTATGATCATGTGACCTCTGAGACGTAAAGGTGTTTCATTTGGCTATTTATCTACGTTTTGGCGCAGATCTCTTTGACTGATAGGAACGGTTTTCGAAAGGTTTTAACATTTTGCTTTATTTTTACTGTGGAGAGCGGTCGTTTTTTATACCGCAAAAAAAAAAAAAAAACATATTTAATATGGCATTTATTTATGCATTTTTAAAATAGTAATTCTTGTATGGTAACCCAATTTTAGTGCCTGAATTTCTATTATGGTATTAAAAAAAATGTGTTTTCCAACACCAAGTCCCATTATTCCTGGTTTTTACTTAGAACAATGGTATCAATTATGCATTTTAAGTGAAAACTACTTTATTAGTCATAATTTAAAACATAAATAAAGGAATAATTTTTCTGCTTTCTTCTTTTCCCATGGCTATGGGTGGGTAGAGGTGGGAGCCGAAAATTGTATCATTTTATTATATAAGTTAATAATTATATAAGTTAGTGTTTTATGTATGCTTTTTGTTACATCAGAATGGTCCTAAACCAGAGGTGGATACGACACCATCATCCTAAAGCAAAGGGGGCGGAAAAATATCAGCTGGTAGTCAGTTCAGGAGTGGTTCTTAGATTATTTATATAAAATAAACGGAAGCTTGGAAAAATATAAAAAGGGTATTAAAAATTAGGAAAAGTAATTTAGACTCAAAAGGAATTGAATTGGATTTTTTTTAAATAATTTGGAGGATCTAAAATTTTTTCCGCCAGCTGGATTCGAACTCGTAAAGTCATCCTCCGCTGCCGACGTCAATCTGAAGTTAGGTGACTTTAGCCATTAGGCCATCGTTGCTGCGCGGAAAACAGCTCTTTAAAAGTATAAGTACCCTTAGTATAAGTTGGCGAGAAATACTACTAACAACAACCATACAACACATATACGAGGAGCCAATCAGAGTCAACTTGTCGGACACTTACGCTGTACGCTGAGGCGCTAGTCTGATCATGACACCAAAGATCGGAGACTGTCTATAACTTCATCATGAATTAAAGAGCATAAAATATTAATCGATTGGCACCATAAGTACCGGTGCAGAGACACAAGAATAAGTCATGGTTTTAATTAACATCCTAAACGTTTATTCAACACAGTAGTAAATACTAGAGTGCCTATGTAATAAGAGTGGCGACAAGGGACCAAATTTGGCCCAATGCGCACGTGCGGCAGCCATTTTTCTACCAGAATCGTCTCAAAGAAGGTTGCTGGGCGAATTAATATATCATCTTAAGGAGATCAAACAGCATATAATTGTTATAATATGGATACATTCGGTATAAATGAATCATATAAATGCTCAATTACATACGTAATTGATGAGATTGTGTGAATGCACAACTCGCTAACTTAGATTGCCGGAAACACCATGTTGTTCAAAAAAAGCTATGGGCTTAAAAAGTCTTCAAATTTATACTGACAAAACACTAAAATAATAATAAATAAACATTCTGGAACATGAATAAGCTATATTTTCTTTTTTATTCAATGTACACACGTTTTTCTTGAACACACAAAAAGTTCCCATGTTATGTCTAAGGGAGCTAGGAAATGACCGCCTCTTGCGGTAGAAAAGGTCTCTAAGCCAATCAGAAAGTGCTTCCCGTATGTCGTCTCTTATTATATAGGCACTCTAGTAAATACGACATATAACTATTCATAGCTTAAACAAAAAGTAAGCACAAATAAAAAGAATTGTCAAATTAAGAATACCCAAGGAAAATAAAAAAAAATGGTTAATCGACGCCAATGGAAAATTAGGGTAAATAATTTTATGCAGCTGAGAAGGATTTTGAATCACTCGGAATTTTGGAAGAGTGGTGTTGGGACATTTCGTCTGGTAAATACGCCACCTTACTCTGACGAGTGAAGAAAAAAACGATTAATTCTTATCAAATGGAATGATCCATAGTTGGAAGGGAAGGTTCCTGGTTCGAATCCGGGTACGGGCATGGATGTTTATAAGCGTATGGTGTAGAGGCGGCTGGTGCACCTTAAATCTGTCGTGGCCGAAAGTCCTCACGTTGGGTTGGCGTGGAAGTTTGGTGAGTGGGTGCCAGCTCAGGGGTTGCTTCGTCATCTGACCGTGGTTCAAAATTACGAGGTGTTGTCCTCGGATCTTTCCCTCAAGGGACTGATCCCGGACCGTCGTCAATAGCCCGTTGTGTTGCTCTAGTACGACGTTAACTAAAAATTACCAAAATTACCATTACCATAGTTGGAAGGGTACGGAGGCCCCGCGTCGGAACGCGACTACTCTACATCATGCGGGTTCAAAGGAGAAAGGCCAAGAGAGAGAGTGCTCGGAAATCCCAGGCTTTTTATCAACTTTTCTGACGTCACGAAGGATGATATCGATCGTGAGGCCGGTTTGTAGTGCATTATGGGACTGGGCTGAAAGCGTCGTGTTAGGACATAATATTGATCAAGCAGTCAAGCCAGACTTCAAAAGTTAGGCCAGTTTTTGATGCTTCTGCAAAGGGTGCGAAACGGACCCTTATTAAATGACTGTTTAATTAAGGGACCGAACTTAATTAAACTTGTCCCAGACATAATTCATAGATTTAGACTGTATCCTATTGGGCTGTCTGTGGATATTGAAAAGGCTTTTCTTCAGCTCAGTATCGCTCCTCAGGATAAGGATTTTTTTAGATTTTTTTTTTCACATCAGAAAAAAACTGTGAGGACGTACATTTTAGGCTAGTTTTTGGAGTGACGACAAGTGGCTTCTCTGAATCACTTGATTGAGAATGCTTCAGATGAATTTTCTGATCTGATTTCAAAGCTTCGACAGTCAGTTTACGTCGATAATTGCATTTCAGGAGTGTCTACTTCGGAAGAATTAGAACATTTTGTTTCTCAATCACGAAAAATAATGACGAATGTTTGTTTTAATTTACGAGGATGGGAAGGTAACATTTCCAGTTCGTACCTTTCCAAACGTTCTAGAGATACCTCCTTTTGGGGAATTATTTGGAATTTAGATTGGGACACATTGAGATGTAGCATTCCAACGAAAATAGAGCATAACCAAGAAGAAACTAAAAAGACAGTTTTGTCTTTCGTGTAAGAAATTTGTGAACCTCTCGGGTTGTAACCTGCAACTTTACTGCTTAATCAGTAGCGGATTGTGGCCCCTTCTTTGGGAGGAGCGAACTGTAAATCGAAATGTGCTCCAAGGTTTGTTCCCTTAGGATTTTCTTTACGGCTTCCTACTTACGGATATTTGACACTTTTGAACTAACTGAAACATAAGTTCGTTGCTGCTTATGTGTAGGCCTATAATTTTTTTAGACCATATCAAAACAAGGAAGAATGGAAAAACACAAATTATGTAAGGAAGCAAACTTATTGTTGAAGTCGAAACAGGAAACTAAATTATATTCTGTACTAAACACAAAAGTATTCACAAGTAGAAGATTTCCACGTGTAAAGATTAATACCCCTACTGAATATGAACTAAAAACACATTTACATTAAGACTATCTAAGACTTCTCTAAATATGGTTATCATTATAATAACAACTCTTCTTGCTTTTCCCTTAGCAAATCGATCAAAAAATGTTACTGGTGAAATTGTAATATCAAAATGTACATGCAACAATATCCCAGAAGCCGATCTTTTCTAATTGTGTTTCAAAACCATGTATTCCATCGTTTTTGAGCTGAGAAGCTACGCTTGGCGGTTGCTACAGTAATTGGTAATGTTACAAGAACTTTCAATAATACGTAGATCACATGGTGCACTGCAGGATCATTGTTTTGTAGTGCTTCAAAAAGAGACTTGGGTATTTTCCCGGTTTTGGTATTTTCTCGTATCTATTTGATTATCTAGTTAATCACCTCAACTTGAAGTGTACTGCTCATTTCTTCTTCTCCAATTTCGGCTATTCTGTGACACTTCTTGCCTAGCACTGTCTAAGATACGAGAAGTGACTCTTCGACCCTTTTAATTTTCTCCTAGAGTCGATGGAACTAAATCTTGTAAATACACTCACTGCCAAAAGTTAAGCACGGAGAGAAAAATATTAATTTCCAGAAGCTAATCTGAATTTGAGAGGCTACAATTTGCTGCAGAGGTAGATGAAAGTATGCAAATGTGTTAAGTAACAGCTAATCATGGTTTCGTGTCGAGAAACATGCAAAAAAAGGAAGTCGTATAAGAAGCCAGCATTGTGAAATGTTAAAGGAATTGCATGTAAGTGCCGATAAAAAGTGTTTAGAACTTTCGTACGATTAGTTTTCAAGACAGATATGTTTCTATGGCTTCCAGAAGACGAATGGCAGATAGTGAGCGCTGGCGCTCTATGGGACGCATTGAAGCAGGGCAATCATTCACTCTTGTTGCTCTTTTCTTCGGCGTTCATCATTCCGTCATCACATAATTATGGAAACAATTCTAAACAAGGCAAACCGTTGTCAGAAGACCTGTGACCGGCCACCCAAGGATTACGACCCCCGCGGAATATTGCTGTTGTAGCGAAGCGGAATCGAAGAGCCACCACCACACGTGTGACATCTATGGTTGCAGCGTCTATTGGTAAGACGATATCTTCCACTACTGTTCGCCGAAGGCTACACTTGAATGCACTGTTCGCCCGGGTACTACGAGTTTGTGTTCCTATATCAGTTTAATCAAGAGGGGCACGATTGAAGTGGTGTCAACAGCATGTGAATTAGACTGCGTCTGATTGGGCTATCGTTATGTTCACGATTGAGTCGAGATTTCCTCTGGAGCCAGATGACAAACGTGTAAGGGTCTGGAGAGAACAAGGCACACGCAATCGGCCGCATAACATCATCGAGCATCACGCATTCCGAGGTGCAAGCAACATGGTGTGGGCCGGGATTTCGTTGGGATATCGCACCGACCTGCACATCTATAGACGGGGTTGTGCGACAGCTGTCCGGTATCCGAATGAAGATCTAGAACCCACTCTGAGATTGTACGCTGAAGCAGTTGGTCCTTCTTTCGTTTTAATGGATGATAATGCGTGTCCCCATAGAGCTGGTATCGTCGACGACTACCTGGAGAATGAGGGGATTGGGCTTATTGTTTGTACTGCGTACTCGAAGAAATATTGATTTTATTAATAATTTCCTACTTCAAAATGTTTTATGAAAAAAAAATACAATAAAAAAAATGTGACACTATTTGGATCGAATTCGCGAAAAAAATGAAATTGTTAAGGGGTTAAATAGACTGAGTGAAAAGGAATTTAAAGACTAGAAATGTAAAGTAAAGCAAATCATATGTGTCGTAGAAGTATAAAAAGTAAAAACAGCCTTGTTATTTAGAAAGAGAGTTTTAATGACGTATGAATCTTAAAAAATATCAAAATATTAAAACAAATATTGAACTGAAATTATACATATTATATCATTAATTCTGAATTCAGCATAAATTTCAAACTTCCTACTTACAAGAATGGAAATAAATACAATTAAATCCACTCATTTTTTTCTTAAAACAATTAAGTTATTTTAAGTATAAAAGTGGAGGAGTCCATTGTTTCCTGAGCATTGAAATTTCTACTTCATTGTTACCGAAACATTGTTGCGCATGTAAAATGCATTGTTTTAAAAATATTTCGTCATTCATGTTATATCTTTCGAACTGCTAACTTGCGTCTTTTAAAGCTTTGATCAAGTTATATTAATATACGTTGGATTAAAGCAATTTTTTGTTGTAGAGGAGTTTTCCGCTGCAATTTATTTATAAACAGTACTTTTCAGTGCTACCTACGTCAATTTTACCGACGCTTTTAACAAACAGTACTTTTCAGTGCTATTTACGCCATTTTTATAGACATCTTATTCACCTTTCAAGATGTTGGATTGGATCGAGAAACAAATGTAAGCGTGTAATCTATTCCTTATATCTTCCTTAAATTACTTATTTGTCTGCATTTCGGTGTCTGTTAAAATTGCGTTTTTTCATAAACTGTTGGTTTTAAATACATATAATGTGTCCTTCCTTTACTGGAAAATTAATAAATACCGACCTGCTATTTCAGAAGAAAGTTTCGGGAAAAGCGAAGCCAGAAGAAAAAGGCAAAAAAGGAGGCCAAAAAACAGAAAGAGCAACCCTACGTTGAACGCGACTACCTCGCAGAGTGGAATGCTAAACACCCTGATGAATTCATGGACTTGCGCTTGCGTACCATCGAAGACGAGATGGCAGAAAGAGCCCTACTTGCTGCTGCAGAAGCTGTTGACGCACCAGCCGCAGATCCTGCTACAGATCTTTCAGATGATACCAAAGGAGTCTCAGACAATTTTGCCTTGCCGTCTCAGTGGTACTAACCATCGCATAAATAGAGTCACGGCAGAGAAAAACATCAATCTAAACCGAATGGACTGTGGACTCGTCGATTTTGACCGAAATAATGCCATCAATACAAGCAACGCAGAACTGGAGTACATAGAAATTACTTAGAAAACGTTCCGACGAAAATTTTAAAAGCTGACTTTTAAGAAATTTGATTTATCAACAATTATTTTTGGAGCATCTGTATAATCACCTCTTTTACTTTTGTTATTCGATAAACCTAAAAGCACATTCCATGAAATATCTTATTTATAAACTCAATAAAAAATACTTCCCTCCATTATGTTTGTATTCATTGCTTCATTTTCATATATTTACCTCATATTTAAGATTCTTCTTTCCTCGTGATGCAACACCAATCAAAACTGTTCAAGCAACTTAAAATTTATTTCAGGCCCACAAATACTTTCCTTACGAAATTTTTTAATAAAGTTCCATAAAACTCAGTAGAGAAACAAAACTTAGTTTCTATAGGGAGAAAATTCTACAAGATTTGTTTAGAGAACTAACAAACTCCTATTCTATAGAAATTTATAAGTATAGAATTTTACACAAAAGCAAAATTGGGAAACAAAATATGAGCTTCTATAGAATTAATTCTATATAATTCTAGAGAGGTTTCTACAGCCATTCAATAGATTTCTATAAACTTTTCTTTATACAGCTTTTAGAAAAAGGTTTCTACCGGATGAGGATGATCCATTGGTGTGGAATGTAATGCTGGATCCTTAAATGGTGAGGCAGAAATTCTAAAATAATTCTTTATTACATAAATAACAAACTGATAACATATGGAGGTTGTTGAGGGTACGAAGTTTAGGACGGCTCTGAGAGCTCCCTATTCCAAGGGGCTCAAGGAAAAAGTGCATAGTTCACATGGCACTCGCCAGAGGGATAAGAATTAAAAGAAAGACCAATGGATCATGGGATCTTGCAAGAAATTGCATTAGTAGAAGTCGGTAGTTAAACGAAGGAGTAATTTTATCTTAGACAGGAGATTTGAAAGAAAAGTGTTCGTGGGAGGTCAAAAATACAGCGAGGTCCTGAGATCACATAGGGTAGGAAGATATATTGACCTATTGAGCAAAAGAGAAAAAATACTGAGAGGAAACTGGGAAGTTAGGGGACGGGTCTAGGGTGAGAATTGTAATAAGTGGTTATTTTTAGGTATCGTATCCATATATATCTACTACCCTACACTAATGGACTGGACAGCAAGATGTGGTGGTATAAGGGAAAAAATACACAAATACATTCAATACGGGGTATGGTCCCCCACGTGCTGCAATTACACTAGCAACTCTTCTGGGCATACTTCAAACAAGGTTTGAAACACAGCTATGGGGTTTAGGTCGGGGCCCTGAGCAAGCTAGAGAAGACGTTTTACATCCATATCTCGATACCACTGCTTGACAGAGGCTGCAATATGATATGGAGCTTTGTCGTCCTGGAAGTAACATTAACATTCTTTCGTTTTAATGGATGATAATGCGCGTCCCCATCGTCAACGACTACCAGGATTTTGATGGGAATTCCGCATATGGTTTGGTCGACATACTCGCCCGACCTTAATCCCATTGAAAATCTTTGAGATGCCCTCGGCCGTGCTGTGTCTGCACATTTCTCATCCCCAGCTACTCTCACAGAGTTGCAAACTGCTCTACAGGGGAATGGCGATTACTTGTCTCTGGGGTGGTTAATCACCTCACGGAAAGGATGGTCACACGCTGTAAACTTTGTATGAGGATGAGCGGTGGTCGCATACCCAATTAATGTCGGGTTTGTTTTGGATTTAAACATAATTTTGTTAATGACTCCGATATGACTTCGTCTTATAATTTATGAAAATGCAATATTGTTTTCATCTCTGTATTTAATTCTTTGTATTCTAACAATTATTCTAACAATTGGAAATACAATAAAACACATATTCTAACAAATATTACATTATTCTCTTAACATTAATATGATAATAATAATAAAACCTCGATATCTCAGGAGTGATACCATTTTAATAAAACTACACAAAATTAAATTAAACGTAACTTTTTTTTATTGCATTGCCTTCACAAAACGAAGCATTTTGAAAATATTTTATTAAAAGACAGGGAAGGGAATTGGATTTCGAAAATCTTTGGGACAACGAATATTCGAGGGTATAGTATACCTATATCTTAAAATAAATATTTAAAAATCTTAGGTATTTAAATAAATTATTAATATTTTTATTATTTGATTTTAAAATATCATTTAAATTATCAGGAAGTCTCATTTGGTCCCTAGTTGGTTTTAGAAGGAAGTGTTTTACGGAAAAAGGGTATCGTTAAATTTAAAACTGACAACTTTTCGGGTTCATGATGGGAATCACAAAAATAGAAGTGTCCTCAAAGTAATTTACTCTTTATTGAAAATTTTAAAGTTATATTAATTTACATGGTTTTGAGCCATCTTATGCCCCAGCAATTAAAGTTTACAGCTTAGCAGCCGTAAGCTGCAATGCCTATCGTCCTCAGGCCCCGTCTTCCTCCTTTTGTTGATTTTAGATGTAAACTGCGCAATTGCTGGATGAGTGAGTGCTGCGTGGGTGTTTCAAGCACGATTGGCGCCTCTTCGTCTCTACACAGGCGTTCACGTGACAACGAGGGATGTTCGATGTCCCAAACATCTATATATATAATTATCTTACGTGGCACGCAAAAAAGACGTTATTTGTTATCGCGTTTTGGCAACACTGTACGATTGTTTGTTAACCACGAAGTCTCGCGCATCAATTGAATTTATAGCGCCATCGGATGAAATTTTATTGAAAAAAGAAAAATTATTTTAGTTGAGCTGTTGCAGTTTATACTAGAAATCACAGAAAGCGGAGGATCTTTTCAGGGCAATTTAAAAACGGTCCTTTTCAGGGCCAACAATTATAGTTCAACAAGACGCTTGCGCTACAACTTTCAGCAACAAACTCAATGAAAAAGTGTGGTTTGTTCGAGAGCTGGGGAAATGTACACACAAACAACATGCTAGGTATTCAATAGGTTCGCGCAGCGAACCAATGAGGATTGCGAATCAATCCTCCGAGGGTTGGTGAGCGTTAGCGAGCAGGGGGCGGGACTATGGGCTGGCCCCCTAGTATTATATACATCTCGATGTGTTATATACATTATTATATATCTCAAAGGAGCGGTGAGTCATGAAAAAGAGCTAGCTCTTTTTAGTGAGCGAGCGGTTCCGATCCGATCCCTGAAAAGAGTTATTTTTCCCATCACTAGTTCAGAGGCGTCGGCATCTAGGATCCAAGATTCGGCCTTCATTCATTTTTCCGACCTTTCTTGTCAGCTATCTTCAGCCACGGATACGACAGTTTCAAGGCAAATCGTTTACAGACGTTTGGGACATGTTGGTACATATGCTCGCAGGCCTGTCAGATGTGTTCCGCTCACGGCAACTCACTGTCGCCAGCGGTTAGCCTGGAGTAGAGAACATCCAATGAGGACATCGTCACAGTGGGCTTGTGTGATGTTTTCCGACGAGTCCAGGTTTAGCTTGCAGTTTGATTCCCGGCGGACGTTCATATGGAGAACGCCAGGTACTCGCTACCACCAAGACAACATCATTGAACGACATCGTTACGGTGGTACAGGACTCTTCGTTTGGGGCGGAATTATACTGGGCTCCAGAACAGATCTACATGTTCAAATCGGAACCATGAGAGGCCAAATGTATCTCGACATCATCCTGGAACAACATGTACGTTTGTTTAGGGGTACCATGGGCGCAGAATTTGTGTTCATGAATGACAACGTCCATACTCACCGTGTAAACATTGTAAACGAATGCCTTGAATCTGAGGATATCACCCGTATGGAATTGCCAGCATTCTCACATGACTTGAATCTGATAGAGCATGTGTGGGACATGCTTGACTGACGAGTCGCAGACCGTCAACCACCTCCTACATGTGTACCGGAACTTCGGAGAGCATTGCTTGCTGCGTGGAGTGATCTTCACCGAGATCAGCTCGATAAATTGATCCTCAGCATGCCTAGGCGTTGTACGGACTGTATTTCATCGTCTGTTAGACATACAGTGTATTAACCATCATACCAACCATGTCATGTTAAATTTTTGTAAGGTCGATATTTTTTGTAATTGCTCCAGTGAAAAAAAATTGTAGTTTTTATGAATGGTATCATACATACACCATATTTTTTGTTCGTTATCTTTTGTTTAATAAATGGGCTTTATGAATAAGTCACGTTTGTTTTGTTTCTAAACTTTTATTTGCCGGAGCTGGCATTATCCTTATTTTATGGACATGAGTGTAATTTGGAAAGCGTTAAACATCGGGTAGGATGCTAAAGAGCCCTAATTTTTAGGCTTTGTGGTTGTGGTGTGTTGCGCCCCGTAATTTTGAACAACGGTCGGAACAATTCTTTAGAATTCCACACCACGCCAACTTGAGGAAATTTGAGGCCATGACACATTCGTTGAGGCATGACAAATGAACGCGCACCCAGCCCCGATGAAAACCACGGTATTTGGGTGAACCGCGTGTTTCGAACTCGCAATCATCCAGTTGTTAATCCATTGCTCATTCCAATGGAGAACTGTGGCTCTATAACCGTCACCCCCCCCCGAAAAAAAAACAGTTTTTGTAGTTCTACAATTTTAATTGAAACCTTTTTGCTACACATTAAAGCCGACTAGCCGGTATATTGGTTAAGGCTTTAGCCTCTATATCGGAAGGTTTTTGGTTCGAATCCGGGTCCGGGCATGGATGTTTGTAAGCGTATGGTGTAGAGGCGGCTGGTGCACCTTAAATCGGTCGTGACCGAAAGTCCTTACGTTGGGTTGATGTGGAAGCTTGGAGATTGGGGTGCCAGTTCATGTGTTATCTCGTCATCTGACCATTGTTCAAGATTACACTAGGTGTAGTGCTCGGATCTTTCCCTCAAGGCAGGGGTTCCAAAAGTGTGTGCCACGGCATACTTTCAACAAGGATTTGATACACAGCTATGGGTGTTTGTGTCCATTTCTGCTTTAAGAATGTCGCTAGCTCAGCAGTAGATTTCGGACATGGTTCCCTGGTTCGTAAACCTCGTTCTAACTCGTCTCACATATGTTCTATGGCGTTTAGGTCGGGACACTGAGTAGGCCAGGGAAGACGTTTAAAATCCATATCTTGATACCACTGCTTGACAGAGGCTGTAACATGACACGGAGCACTGTCACCCAGGAAGTAACATTCGTCCATTCCACGAAATTGCCATAACGTCGGAACAACCTGTCTGTCCAAAATGTTTATGCTGGCATCGGCGTACAGTTTACCATAAAGAACTTGCAAAGGTCCCAGGCAATACCACGAAAAACACCCCCAAACAAGTAGTTGGATTTTATGCAAATCCGCTGACGTCCGGTCCATTATTGTAAGGTAGTGTATATATATGCTACAGATAGATATTATAGCACGTGGGTGCCGTGAGAACAATCCAGTTCTCATTAGGGTGCCACGACTTTAGTAAGTTTGGAAACCATAGTTTTAAGGAATTGATCCCGGACCGTCGTCAATAGCCCGTAATATTGCTCTGGTAAGATGTTAACTAAAAATAACCAATTACTAACCAAAAAATTTGTTGAGGAAGGTAGTTCTACTACCGTCATACAACACACGGATTAAGACGAATCGCGACGAAAAAAACCGAGGACAAAACTCGCCATACCACATTAGTTCAAAATTTCATGGCGCTATTCCGAGGTCAACGACTTTCCCTTCGGATTTGATTCCGAACCGCTGTCAAAAGCACATTATTTTAGTTCAAAGAGATGTTGCCTACCTGTGCAATTAAAGATCATAGAATATTAAGGAAAATAGATAGGTATTTTAATTAATGTGTCTTACTGCTAAAACACAAAAAGCTACTGACGACGATACAGGATAAATCCCAAAGGAAAGACCCGTGTACTTAATATTAAACATTTATAAGTAAAGAAGGAATGTAGGGACTCAACTCAATTATGACAAACATCCATATAAATTTGTCGCATCCTTACCAAACGCCATTTTGTGATGAAAGCTTCATGTAATTTGTTGGTAAGTACTAACGAGTATGAAAAGATTTTCCCAGAGTAAATTTTTATCTTTTCAAAGAATGAAGAAACGATTTTTATGATCAAAATTGAAATTCTATTTACTTTTATGCCACATAACTATTTTTAATATTTCAACAAATTATTGTGATGAAAACTTGCCAACATATATTTGAAGGCATCTGTTTTAATCGGCTTAATGTTTAACAATGCGAATTGTTTAAATCGAGTACTGCATACATTTATATGTTAAACAAATGAATGTTCATATATTTTTTCTTCCCGAAATAGCAATTTTTAGAAAATTGCTATTTCAATTTTTAACCTAAATGATGAAAATAACGACGGTCTGCTGAAACGAAATGAATGATCTTTCGTTATCTGAATTGCAGTTTTACATTACTTCAGTTAATTTGAGCTCTAAATGATGATTTGCCTCACATTGGTCCGTGTTTCTGATTTCATTGATGCTAACGTGAATCTGATCACAGCTCACAAAAGTGTTCTAGTATTACCTTAAAAATACATTTATGATTTCTGTGGTATGCTGTGATGTAGTATCGTTGAATTTCTTCACCTGAATATTGATGAAAACCCTGACAATATCTGAGCATAAGACAAGAAAGTAACAAATCGAATCAATTTTCCATAATACTGTATGTGGCCTATGTTTTTATTTACGTTATCACGATAATTTTTATTTGTGATGGAGATTATTTTAGCTAAGAAAGAAAAGATATCCATCGCGTTTACATTGAAACAAGGTGTTAAAAAATACTTTTTTAAGTTTTTGTGGTGTTCTTCCAACATTGGCTATGATGACATTACTCGCTCGTATGAATCTGATGAATAAATTACTCCTCTGAGCCATGTAAGGAGCATAACGTCGTGTATTGTGCAATTGTAAATGTGTATTTATAAAATAAGACTAGATTTGAATTCATATTGCGATTATATATTTTTTCTATGGTGTTCTTCCTAACATTGGCTATGATGACATTACTCGCTCGTATGAATCTGATGAATAAATTACTCTTCTGAGCCATGTAAAGAGCATTAACTTAGTGTATTGTGCAATTGTAAACATGTATTTATAAAATAAGACTAGCTTTGAATTCGTACTGCGATTATATATTGGCTATGACGACATCACTCGCTCGTATGATTATCATGAATACAATACTCCTCTGAGCCCATATACTATAAGTTGTATTTATATCTTGAGGAGTGATGTAATTGCAAATGATGTCTTAAACAAGCATATGGCTGAATTCATTGTTGAAAAATCTTTTTCTGATGCAATTTTTCTTAAATCCTGAATGGTTTCATCTTGATCAAATAACATATGTACATGATCCTTAAATATTTCCTTACTTGCAATACTTGTGATGATATTATAGTTCACCTGAGTACATTGTGCTGATAAAAATACCATCACTTTATATCTGAAGTTATGCATAGATTTATTGTTCAAATTGTAAAGTCTGAAATTTTAACTGATTCGTAATTTTGCTTTTCTTGAGAAACATATGACCTACTATTGCTAACTGTTCAGTGATGATAAAATTGGTCTGATTTCTTTGATTAATCTATTTCAACCAAGATCGCTGATATTGAACAGTGAAATTGTTAACATTTGTATTTTGCATCGGTACAGCAAGCAGTCTCCCGAGAGAGTGCTTCTAGAGCTGGTGCTAAAGGAAAGGATCCGACTCCACGAGTTCAGTTTGTCAAACTTTTCTCACTGTCAAGGATCGATATTGGTTGTAGTTTTTAAATATTAGAATTGCACTGTGTTTGCATATTCTTAATGATGATAAATTTGCCAAATGATTCCTATGATGTTAATCAACTTAGCTCTATCTGAATACAATATGCAAAAGCTCTGTTTTATATAAATCTAATATTTATGTGCGCTGTGATGAGTATTTGCCTGAATCTTGCTGATGAATACCTTTACGAGCTTTTTAACTCTGAGCTTTGAGTCTATTCGGTACAAGTACTGGTGATTTATTACTTAGAATCATTAATATGATGAGTACTTTTGTCAGTTCTGCTACTGAATTAGTGTGAAGACAAAAACCTTCTGAAGATATTTTTTTGTCTACATTTCTGTGGTATTTCATACGTGTACATCAGCTAATTCGTCTGTGCGTGGTCAGATTTCATGATGAATACTTTTGTCAGTTCTGCTACTGATATTTGTTGAAGACGAAAGATTTTCTGAGAATTGTCAAGTTTTCTTTTTTCAATATATGTCTGCCTCCATACCCACTTTGAAAATTTGAATGTTATAAATTTGTGCTGGCTTATGATGATTCCAAATAAGTCATAATGTATATGATGACAATAGTTATACCACCTATCATATGGCTGAAGTCAGTTTTACATTACTTTCATATCTGTGATAATTTTCCTTTTCACATTAATGGCAATAAATTAGCTCATAATCTTGTATTGTTCCATATTATATCAAGTTTAACTGTGCAAAATGAATTTTATCTCACTTGCTTGAAGGTAACTGGAATGTTGTGCGCAAGTATGCTAAGGACCTATTGTAAAACTTTATGATGATCAAATAGAGCCAATCCAATGATTGATTGTGATTATATGACATGATCTGATTTTTTTTTTAACTTCC